>SRMA01025949.1:85748-390680 GCA_007224835.1 Danionella cerebrum
TCAAATGCTCCATAATTGGTTAAAATTTCAAGGAATTTGCTGAGGTTGAGAATTTGGGTAAAAACGACATACTAACCCCTTGGTGTTTTTTCTGTTTTTGGACCAAATTTAAAAAAATCTAAATGTTACATTTTTTGATTAGTTAAATGAAACATCTGTGTTCTAGTCTTCAAATGCTCCATAATTGGTGCAAATTTCAAGGAATTTGATGATATTCAGAGGTTCATAAAATTTAACAAGATTAAATTTCGGTAAAAACGACATACTTAACCAAGGGTGTCAAACTCAGTTCCTGTAGGGCCACAGCCCTGCACAGTTTAGCTCCAAGCTGAATTAACCACACCTGTTGAAGCTCGTTAGGTCCTTCAGGCGGTTTGTAGGCTTCAGGTCTGGATCTCTCTGAGCAGGATTGAAAGTAAACTCTGCAGGGCTTCAGAACTCAAGGAACTAAGCTTTACACCTTTGCACTAAACCCTTTTTCTCATAAAATTTCAGTTTGAATAAAATAAAACAAACAAACTTCCTCTGTGTATTGAGGGATATTTTAGTAACAAGACGTGTAATTTCTTTTACAGTGAATGCTGTTTTTAGAAAAGATCTTGTCCAGACATCGTCAAGAAATCTCCATCCTGAAGATACGGCATCTGTTCCTTGAAGAGAACATGTTCTGATAACAGAAAATACTTTTACGTTTCATATCTCTGGGCTTGTTAACAGATAGATGATTTATGTGAAGAGATTCTGCTTGGGAATGTCACTGGTTTTGAGCAAATCCTACATGAATTTTATACATTGGTTGTATTTTTTCAACCAATTTGTAATAAATTTGATCATGATTTATATTGTGTGGTTTATTTCTAGGTAATAATTATCATGCATTCCATTGGGTATGAAATGCAACTTGAAATCTTGTATTTTTCATTTAGAATAGTCATTTTTATTATGCATATTAAACTATGCACGTTCAAAAAAAATTTAAGTAAGAAATGAAGGTTTCCTTTGAATGTAAAAGTTATTTTAATTGTTGCTTCATAATATAAAAACAAATATAATACATTACATACAATACAATAATTGAACAAACACTTGAAGAAGTTGATATGATGCAAAGAATTATTTTATAAAGTAAAATATAAAACAAATATTCATTCTGGGAACAAAGCTGGTAATCAAAATGTTTCCTGTATTGAATTATGTTATATTCTCCAAAAAAATTTAATTGTAAGTGGATTAATTTGTAGATCTTCTTTTACGTTAAACTTTGAAAATAATTGTATTTTCAACTGTATATATTTTCTGGATCCAGTGCATCGCTGATGTGAGAGAAACTGCTTTTCATCTTTTCTTCTTGCTCTCTTTTTTCATCTTCTGACGGGTTTGTGGAGCAGGAATTTTTGTCTTCCTGTTTGGGTCACTGCTGCGAGTATCATTCGGCTGCACCGACTCACTCTATATTTGAAAATAAATAAATAAATAAATAAATCAGCAGTAACTAATAAATGCCATCGTTTACATCAATATTTCTGATCTCATCGAATTCCTAAAACTGGGACCATTGATAAAGCACGTGGACATCAGATCATTTTCAATTTCATTTAGAAACTGAGATCTTTCCAACTTGTTCCAGTTTTCAAAAAAACTAAAACTTTTCTAATATTTACATAAAACAACAAAAGCAAAAAAAAAGTGGACCAAAATTGAAAGTATAAATTTTGTATAATAATTAAAGATGATAAAAGATGCCTGTTCAAGTCTTGCAGTCCAAATTACAAGTAGTTTGAATAGATACGGTTAATAAAAGTTTCAATAAAATTTGTATTTTTATATAAAAAATGTTTTAATAAAAAATAAAGCTTTAACGTTTCAATAAAGTACAGTGTCAATAGTCTGTATTTAAAGATATTTGAGACTGTGAAGTTTGTGGGGGAAAAAAAAACATACTAACCCCTTTGCTAAAATATCAAGTTTTTATATAATTGCATAAAATATCTATGTTTTGGTCACTAAATGCTCAATTATTGGTCCAAACTTCAAAAACTTGGGTAAAAATGACACATTAACCCCATTGTTTTTTGTTTTTTGGATCAAAGTTTTGAGTTTTACTTAATTGAATAAATAATCCCAGTTCTAGGCGCCCAATAAACTTTCAACTGTAAAGAAATTTGATGAGATCATCAGCTCCTCGAAGATAACAATTGATCAAAAACAACCTGTTTTTCAATGCTCCATTATGTGTTGGGAAGAAAAATACAGAAATACGAACACGTGTCGCTTTATGTTCACATTTAGTCATCGTAATCCCGTTGTAATAACTTTTTATGAGCTTGTGACTTGACTTGGTCCTCACCTGCTCGTGGCTCTTGGATGTGGGGATGATTGTGGCTAAGATGCAGACGAGTTGAAAGATGGCGCCGAGGAATAATCCGTAACGCAGCAGACTCTCGAAGAGAGTGGGTTCAGGCACTTCTGGTGGGGAAAGATCCAGATCCACTGACATGATGATGAGGCTGCTGAGAGAAAAAAAAACACCTTGACGTGTATTCATTCAGCACATGCTGTCAGTGATAAAGAAATAAAAAAAACACACCATAAAAGGTCATTCTTAATGTTATTTTCAAATGTACAGTATGTACATTTCATACTATTTTGAAACAAAGTCTTCAAGGATTTCAAAGCAGACTGGGGTTTCAAGATCTGCTCCTCCAGGTCTTTTCGAAGAAGCACAAAAAACGTACAACATGAGAATCGTAGATGCAAGACACGTCAAGCTAATCAACCTTCAAAAATGGGACATCCAGCAGTGCCAGAAACCAGTGGGACCCTATCTACTGCTCAAAGGAGTCTGCCCACAGTAGTCTTCGTGAAAGAGTTACAACAAAAAGCCATATCTCTGATGTGGGAAGCCAAGCGACCCAGAAAACAAGATCTGTGTTCGTTGAATGTCTAGGGTGACATTTCTGCAAATGGAATTTGGTCAGGACTAATGGTGCTCTCAAGGCTGGTAAATACAGTCAGAGACTTATTCATCAAGCATTAACACCAAACACTGGCTCTAAATTATTCTGCAGAAGGAAAAGTACTCTGTAATGACCCCAGACAACAGCCGAAGTCATTAGTAGCCATCTTCAACGGGAAGCACTAGAAGTGATGCATGGTCCACAAAGAGCCCTGATCTCAGCATCATTGAGTGTGATTAGGATTACACAAAGATACAGAAGGATATTTGGAACAATTCACCAGAGTTCATGTGAGCAAACGTATCTAGAATCATTTTAATTGGAAAAGAAAAGTATTTTATTTAATTTTTCCACACCTGGCCTTAATATTAAACAGATTCTTTACACATGAAGACACAGTTAAATATTTTTTGCTAGGCATCCAAAGCTTTGATCTTCATCGAGAGCCCTGGGTGGATATTATTTGGATTGAAAACTGAAGGCTGTTGGCTCCTTGTTTGGCTCCCTGTTCTTTCTCAGGTCACATCCATCATTGACTACACCTCCCATATAAAACTCAACATAACGGCCACAAAACCACATTGCTCGTGCTTTACAGCATCTCATGTAACTTATTCATGTGTTGTGAAGTTCGAACGGCATAAAAAAATGATTGAAAGTTCTTATAAAAGCTAAAATAGCACAAATGATCAAATCAGAAAAGATTTAGACATCAGTTCTTTCATACTTAAGGTATCAACATCAACATATCAGTTTATTTTAGGACTGTAACATCTCAATTCATGAAAAGCTAGTTTGCTATGGGATAATACTTTGAGACACATGTGAATAAAACTTAGAGTTTAACCTCTAAAATATATCTAACGTTAATAAAGTCTGGTTAGGAAAATGGTTTAGCTTAGCAATAGCTCATTATTAATGTGTTGAGAAAAATATCGTTGACAAAGTCAAAACAGCATCCCGGGACGATAGCATGAACATTTATGATCATATAAATAGAACAAGTAATAAATAACTTACCAGTGGCGTTAATCGTGCTTTATTCGTGACTTTTCAACGTTTGTTGTCCAATGTCTACGTGAACTGAATCCAGCCTTGTTTCCTCGTCTCGTTGTAGCGTCAGTTCAGAGCTCACCACTGCCTCCGACCGCCCGGGAGGACAAATAGCGAAAACAAAGTAATTGAATCTTGGGAAAATCTGGTGTATTGAATATTTCGTGCATTTTACTTAAATAGTTTGTTATTTAAAACCAATTTAGGCCATTGTGGCCATCAAGTGTTTTTAAAAGCGAAATTAAAACTGATCACGTGACAACCGTCACATTCGCAAATCACTATAAACTACTCATAACAAAGGAAATCTAAATCTAAATCTACTCATAAAAAAGGAACTGTTTTTAAAACACTACTTTAGCTAGAAGAAACTATGGTTTGTATTTGTTTGTGGACATATGTATTTGTTTAATTATGCGTAAAAGCTGAAGTTAAGGCCTCCTAGAAATGACCTTTAATACCCACCTAGTCAAAAACACCCCAAAAAAGTACCCTGTACAAAGAATTTTGAATGACATAGCTTAAATAAACAAATTCATTCATAAAAATTAATACATTCCAATGAATAAAAAACTCCAGACATATCTAAAAGATCTTTATTTCCTACAATGGAGCTGAACGCATGAAGATAAATCTGCATGTAAATGATTCTACTGCTTATTGACAATGGAAGACAAGAAGCTAATACAAACACAAGGATTTCCTTTTTTCAGAAACCCACGTGTTAAACTGGCACAAAAGTGTTTAAAGCATTCCAAAGTATCCACCAGAAGGAATAAAACATTACAAACAAACAAAAAAAGCAGCAGTTCTTTGGAAAGTCTCGATAGCGAGAGAGCACACGCAAGTTAGAAGTTCGTAGGGCAGAGATGTTGGCAGTACTGCATTTGGAAAGGTTGAAATTTGTAGAACTATCTTCTTTGCAGTTACTCCATAAAACAGAACTCCACTATTATTCTCAGTTTTTTATTTTCAGCATCTTTCAGACCCCCTGCAGCTGATTGGCAGCAGATAAAAGGCAATTTTATTAAATGTTGAAACCTGGCCATTGCATTAATTTACTCATTGAATGTATGCTTTAAACTTGTTCTTTGAGATAAATTTGTCTATTATTTAAATTCAGTGAATAATAACATGACCAGTCAACTAGGCAAGCACACAGAAAGAGAAAAGTGTTGTAAACAAGACAGTTTTAAGTTCAAGTTTATGGCTTTTCAAAGTGTTTTGAATATTGTTAGCTAGTATTACCAATGGACCTCTATTGCTAAACTAACCACAATGAATCCCAGATTACACAAAGCTTTTGCGGAAACCAATTACATAAAAATATCTGAGTTTACAGACCTAAGGTTTAAAGTAAAGTATTTAAAAATTATCCTTTTGAGTAACGTTTACTCAAAGTACAATTGGTCTTTCAAATTTGAAAACACTTCCACTCCAAGAAGTCTCGGACGCCCAGTTTTCAAGGAAATATCTTCTGGTGTGTTTAAGCATCCTTTACATATTTCAAATAATAAGCTGGAATGTGAATCACAAACAAACCCTTTAGTTTTTTAAATCTTTGTAGAGCAATTCTCTCTATAAAATCTAGTTTAACACACAGCTGTTGATAAAACTAAAACAAACCCAAGCCCCTGGAGTCACATAAGTTTTCTTGAGCTCTGGCACAACGAAAATTAATGAAACTACATAGTTTTGAACATTTATTCAGAAGATGAACGTCAGACTTGTGTGCTGCTATCAAACTATTGATGGTGTAAAAAAAATCCCTTTCGCAAAACATTCATGTAAAATAGCAACCTGAAGGTTTTTATTAGTTTTCACATCGACAGGACAGAACAAACACATAGATGTGGATCCGGACGAATGAAAAGCAAATCAATCCAGACAGACAACACAAGCATGGATCCAACACTCACGAAACACACAGCTCTGTCGCAAATTTACAAAAACTATTATCTGACTATATTCTGACGCCCTTTTCAGGGAAAACGTCTTAAATGTGCATTCAGTGCAATTTCTTTTCTCTACAGTTTATCAAAAGGTTGAATGCCACACAGACACAATATAACTATGCTCTGGATCTCTTTAAAACATGCTTCTATGTACATCGATTTATAGTGTCATGCTGTAGAAACACATCAGATCTTTGCATATTTACACTAGCGCGGGGAAGATGCTCGCTTTAACGTTCGCTACAGGCCAAAGTTTGTTTAGACTTAGATTTGTGCCAGAAAAGACTAATGCAAATTCACAGAAATGTTCACTAATAACAAATAATCCTACTGAAATAATGAGTTTTCACCACTAGAGGTCATCCAGCCATTTCTATGCCTGTGTATTACTGGTATTAGGTTCACAGGGTTCTGCTGGTGCTCCAGCTCACATAAGATGCAAGGCGACGGGAACACCCAGCATAGGCCACCAGTCCATCCCACTGAGAAGCACCCATTGCACCAGCAGAGGTCACACCTTCGTTATTTACGTTACACAGAGCAACAGAATTCTAAACTAAGTTTGTGGTTAGTTCTAGAATAGATCACAAACTCTGTTTTGAATGCAGCATATTGCTCTAGAAAATAACAAAATGCACCAATACACAAGAATATTCTTCACCAGGGACTGAGTGGACCACTTGCACCAAGCAAGTGCAATTTTTTCTAAAATTGCATGTGACGCCTCTTTTCTGTCTCATTGAAATCACTATATATCAGTCCAAACAAGTCTTAAAATGTGTGTACAATGAACCGTTTTGTACAATTCAAAGAGAGCAGACCCTGTTGTGTTCTCATGTCTGCAGCATTTTCAAAATTTAACGGAACTTTGCGTTTTAGTCATTTAAACAACTTTTTAACTAGTTCTGTGTATTTTTAAGAACATATTGCGACATTATAAATAATTTCATATTTAGAGCGACTATTTAGTGTTTGAGTTAGAAAAGTTACAGCACAGTATAGGATTGCACAGTTTTTCTGCCGTTTGCAGCAGCTAAATGAGTGTTGCACACCTACATACTAACTATGCTGCCTCTGTAACATTACACATAATTTTCCTTTTTAAAAGAACAGAAATAAATAGTGTTTTGTTGGCTGCTAGATGCTAAACTAACAGTCATGGCATAAATCGAAATCAAGCTTTTTTACTGCCATAATTTTGTCTATGCCTCATACAGTTCAAATGCTTTCTTCAGTTAACTATAGTCACAGTCACGTTTGCTTTTTGGCATAAACAACGAATATTGTTGACACTAGCTTTCAAAAGATCCAGAAAATAGATGCTACAACCATAAAAAACTGCAATGCAATACGTAGAATGTGAAAGCAGTTGAGCAAGCAGTCAATTGTTGCGAGATGAAGATTCAATTAAAGCGGAAATAAAATGCATCTTTATTATTATTATTATTGCGATAACAAATCTCCGATTGGCTAGAGAGAGTCACGTGTTTAAGTCAAAGTTTAGAAGATCAACAAAGGAACTAAAGCTGAACTAGAACCTGGGTGTATTATTGTACATTTGGATTGGTTTTAAAGTTAAAAGTGATTTTTACAACAGTAAATAACTCCTTCTTCATTTGATCACAAGCTATTTCGTCAATCAGGAGAAACAAAGAATAAATTTGGGAATTCAAAACATTTTCCATTAATTTCAACTGGCACAAAAATAATCCCATAACCTCCCTCCGCTAACCATCTCATACTTTGGCATTTCGAAGAGGGATGACTTGAAATGATAATGGCAGTGGCACCTACCGGAGAGCCTGAATTAGGATTATGAAAGCAGAGAAATGAAGAAGATTTCTTGTACTCCACCGATGCTCTCGTACACATTTACACTCTTTATGAAATACTATCCGTGCCCCTTTTGATTCACTTTTGGCATCTGCTAACGATGATCTGTAAATGTGTTTATTTCTGGGTGATAAATGTAAACACACCGGGAGGGTGGGTACGGAGCAGCCTCTGGTGCCATGCATTGCAGTATTGGTTGGTTGTTAGTAGGTTAGTCAGGGCTGATAATGTGCTGCATCTACTTCTTGGCATTGAGAGCAGCGAGGGCCCCGTCGATGTCCTCCTCCTGCTGCAGCGGGTGCCACTGGGCGATTGGGCGCCGAGGGTTCGCCAGCATGTCAGACCAGTGCTTCAGTGCAGTGCCCGTTGCTTTGCTCCCGATGAAGATCTTCCCGATGGCGTCATTCTTGCCAATCTTATCGTAATCGAAGACCGTGACCACCACAATGATTTTCTGGATGAGAATGAAAACAGTTTTGCAATCATAACTACCAATGACCAAGAACTTAGAAACAAAAAGCCTGAATTACTGAATTAAAGCAAATAAATATGCTATACAATTGTGTCAATATTAAAACAAAGATAAAAATCCGCACATGAATGTATTATTGTTTTTATTTTAAAATGTTAAACTACAAGGGTCCCCACAGGCTTTATTTATATGTGTATGTGCAAAAAGGAAAAAGTACAAGTAAAATAAATAATTTAATTTAAAAAGCACTTAAACTAAATATAACATATGTATATTAAGTATGTAGTCTTTAACAAAAAAATAGCATCTGTTTCATATGAACTAGCACAGTGCTAGCATAAATTAGCATCCAGTCTCAGAAGTTTGCCATTACCATCGCTATAGTATATGAGCATGAATTAGCACAAGGGTAGCACAAATTTGCGCTGACATATAATGCTTCTTATTTAGGAAGAATGCCATGTTGTTAACATTAATTACTATTTTTTTTCATCACTAGTTAGCACAGTGCTAGAAAAGAGTAGCATCCGATCTTAGAAGTATGCTATTTGATGATTACTATAATATATGAGCATGTTGCTAACAGGAATTAGTATTTGTTAGCCACGAATTAGCACAGTGCTAGCATAAATTAGCATCCGATCTTGTAAGCTTGCTATTACTAGGGCTGGGTATTGTGACCAGTTCAGCAATTCAATTTGATTCTTATTTTATTGTTTAAATTTGATTAGCTATAAATATTATCATACTTAGCATTAGCTTCAGTCTTTGGATATCATTGATCAGGATTACTTATTAAACGATTGCAAAATTAATTTTCGCATTAATTTAGCTTGCACTTGCAGAACCCTGTGACCCTAAGCTGGAATCAGCAGGTAAAGAAAATGGAAATATATGGATGTATGGCTATTAAATGCTCTGTTATATCTTTATACACAATAAATTGTTAGTTAGCTAACTTTAAATACTATATTGTTGATGCCATCAAGTCAATCATACCTGCATCTGCTCCAGGGGGATCTCGAAGCTGAAGGACTCATTGTAATAGGGGTTCAGCGTGTTCTTTTTCACCGTTGTCTTCTTCTTCTTCAGACGCTTCCCATTCTGCAGGAGTTGGATCTTCACATATGGGTCTGAAAGTTAAAACAGGAGCTTCTTGAACAACACACAACGTCTAGAATTGTTTAGGTGAGTACCACAGAAATGTAATGACAGTAACGACTGCAGGAAAATCAACTGTGAAACCCTGTGGAAAATCTTTTCACCGCAGGTTCCCACCTTGAGCCAAAGGCCCTATTGGTCTATCATTAATAAATAATCACCTCCGTTATGTTCTTGAATTTGTCTGTGATAAATTTGAGATTGTTCCTCACCAGACAACCCGCCTACATCCATTTTCTTCAAGTTTTTGGCTTCGAGGATGCAGACGGTGAGTTTTCCTGCTGTAGGAACGTACCGCAGAGAAATACAGATGTCACCCAGCTTCTCAGGCTGCAGGGAAATTCAAGAAGAGTGTTTTTTTTAATGTATGCTTCAAATAAATGATTGTAATCTCTGCTTTCACTGCATTCCTAAAACTGAGGATAACCTGAGCTCTACCTCGACTTCTAACCACCCCTCACCTCCTCTTTCTCAGCACTGTCCAGATCCCTCCATTCTTCGATCGGCTGCCCCAGATCCACTGTGTTCATGGCTAGTTTCACCTCACCGATGACATCGTGCTTGGAAAATCGATCGTAATCATACACAGACATGACCAGAGTCTTTCCACCTAGCTCCTGGTAGGGGATCTGCAAAAACAACCATAAGCATCATAATCAACTTCTCCCTGTTAAAGTATGAAATCTGAAGTAGCGTTAATTGTTTCTTTCCTGAATCAATTTCGAAAAGCCTCTGAGCTGTACAACAGTGACAAGCAGAGCACGCACAGCCCCTCTGGAGCTCATTACAGACTCGTGAGGACTGAAACGCAGTCAGGAGCCTCTGGAAACATCTGAAGTGAATTGCTGGTGATGCAGAAATGAGCTACAAACACTAGCTCCAATAGATTCAGGGTTTTTTGATCATCAATGAGCTGAAAATGCTTTAAAATCAGTGCATTCCAGGTTTGTTCCCAGGCTCTCTTCTTGTAATTACAGATTATTTTTCAGAGTTGACATTTTACATTGGAAATGTTTGGCATTAAAAGCAAGATATCTGGTATTGTTTGTGTATTCGCTTCGAAGAATCAGACAATTTCACTCAGCGGCCCCTGTATCAGGTACACCTTGCCAGTACTAGGTTGGACCCCCTTTTGGCTTCAGAACTGCCATCATAGCAACATAAAAGCATCAAGTTTTAGGACATGGAGCATTACCCTGCTTGTAGTAGCATCAGTGTGGACCATGTCTACATGCCTAAATGCTGCCTGGTTGCTGCCATTTAATTGGCTGATTAGAAACAAGCAGTTGGACAGGGGTACCTAATAAAGTGGCCAATGAGTGTACTTTGAAGGTTCATTTATTATAAATAATATGCGGCTTGCCTTGAAGACAAAAGATTCGTTGAAGACTGGGTTAAGGGTTTTTTTATGCACTTTGGTGTCAAACTTTTTCTTCTTATCCGGCAGCAGGAAAACTTTGACGTAAGGGTCCGAGGTGCCGCCAGAGTCCATGGAGATCAGGTCTGCACACTGCAGGATTCCTACGGTCAGCTGCGAAGATGCAAATGTGAGAAAGTAATTATTAGGTTATTTAATGAAATCCAAATCGAGCTTTCTGCAATTGAATGTTGAGACTTTAAAGATGAAACAAAAGTGATTTAAAAAACAAACAAAAGCAAAAACAGAAAAAAATCCTCAAAAATAGATTCAATTGTCTTGCGCTGTGGAGTAGTGGTTAGGGGATAAGACATGTACGCGCAGCGACTCAAATCCTGAACTCAGCAGCTTTCCTCGCTTTGCGCCTCGCTTCCCTTCATTTTACAATCTTGTCATTCAAAATAAAGGCTATGGCCACAAAATCTAAATAAGAAAAAAAAAAAAACTTTTGTTTTGTCATCCTTTACATGAAACAAATGTTTGACTTCTGGTAAGCAAAAAATGTTTTAAGTTAAAGTGCCCCCCCACCACCCCACCCTAATCTCCAAACCTTGTTATCCTGGAAGTCATAATCCAAAGAGTACTGCAGCTTCCCCAGTTTCTCCACCTCTTTCTCCTCTTCCTCCTTCTCCTCCTCCGTTAGACCTGTTTCTCCTTCTTCATCGTCATCATCCTGGTGTTTCTGTGGAGCCAATGCCACATTCTTTAATGTCTTACAGCACGAGTGAATAGTAGAAGTGGGTGCTGTTTTAAAGCATGCCTCAAGCTCAGGGCTCACTCAGTTGCAGTAAAGTTCAGAAACGATGCTTCAGTCTCAAAAACAGACTCGTTTTCTGCCATAACAGTCTCAAAGTGATGAGGTCATTCAGGGCTGGATGTTGCAGTGACTCCAGTTTACAAGTTTTGTTGGTGACTCCTTTAAATATACATTATTACATTAAAACAATATTTTGAATAGTGCTGCAGAGATTGTTTTATGTATTTTTCATTTTACCCAACAGACAAAAATATTGTGTTTGAAAATTCAAAATGTTTGCAATGATTGGATTTGATCAGATGCACAATGGGTGACATGATTAAAAAATATTATTTATTGTTTATGGTTGAAACTACAATTCAATAAAGCTTGTACTTGTCAAAAATACAAAAAGTTAAAAAAAAATTATATTGGCACTCAATCAGAACTAATCAGACAATTGTGAAAGATGAGAATATAGAAAATATAATGACAACATTTGGCTATGCAAAACTAATACTAATATTACTACTACTGTTTAGTTTAATAATAAAAAAAAACTTTTGTTGGGGTTATGTTCATGTAGCATGCTACTGTTCAAAGAATTTAGTTTGCTTCAAGTGATCACAATCACGCTTCAAGGTTTAGGAGAACAAATTATTTAATTACTTATTTAATTATTAATTACAGTTATTAAGATAATAAATAAAAAAAATATTTAAATGGTTTTACTGAACAATTAGCAAATAAAAGATTTGGAAAACTGAAGATGATGCAATCCCTGCAGCACTCCATAGTATCAAAAAAGCATGCATTTAGAAACCAGCATTAATGACCATGCAAGCATTGTCTCATCATCAGCATGAAAAATTAAACTGTTCACATGCTGATGCTCCAGGGAACGAGTGATGAAATCACATATTTAAAGAAGACTTCTTTGTGCTATTCTGGGTATGTGAAGTGCCGACGTGCCACCCTTGTAAACTTTAAACATCATCCACATTGCAGTAATAGAATAATTCTAGCAGAAATGTTCACACATGGCCCACATTTTAACTATGTGCAGGATTCCAAAGATGTACAAAAGCATCAAAATGCCTGAAAACAATTGTAGATCCAGATTAGCTGCCATCATTTCAACTGCAAGTGATGTTTGCTCTTAAAACTACAGTTTAATCCCTAAGCTCTATAAAGGAACCAAGTGTAATTTAAAATCTTGGATAGTGCAGTTTTATACTGGTTTAATTAATATATATTTAAGGTAGTTATGGACTTGAAACAAACGGAAAAGGCATCACAATGTAGCCTATGTAATAGTCCTGTTCAATTTAAATATTGATAAGTGTAAAAGTGGTGGACTACAGCAAATATGAGAAAAAAAAAAACAAGTTAAAGTTTTGACATTTTCTCGTGGTAAAAACCGCTAGCCGCTAAGCTAACGATTTCAATGTAAAACGTAAAACGCCATAGACGTATGCTAAAAACATTAGCATCATGTAAAAGTGCTCATTTGCTTCTTTTCAGGAGTACTAGTTTTTAATAGAACATGCAGAGCTTTTACGACATTTAACTTAAGTTAGTTATTGAAAACAAGATTTAAACTGTGAATTTTCGTGGAGTACAAAAAAAAAACATTACAGGTCAATTGTAATTAAAATATGAGTATCTTTAAACAAATATATATATATATATATATTTTTTTTTTTTTTTTCATTAAATTAAACATTGTTATGTTTCAAACACATTGATAGTTTGCTATATGAAATATGATAAAATTGAACGTTTCATCCAATAACTTTCAGTTTTCTCGGTCTGAAGTGTCAAAAGCATTTTGATGCACCTTTGTAAAATCATGGATATAATAAATTCACGATATAATACAGACATAAACTGAACCTCATTTTCACTGATTTCAACAAAAAGACACAAACGCTTTTAATATGCCACCAAAAAAACTGTAACTGGAGCCTGCTCCTAATAATAATCATACAAATAGAGCGACAAATTAAAGGGCACAGCGCTAAATATACTACATACATTAACTTTCCATCTTATACATAAAGTTTTTTTAGTTGCATTAATGAGAAATAATTACTGGAGCACAAAACAGAAGCTTAACAAAGCAATACATTGTGTTTTTTATTTTAAAAACGCTTTAACAGCCGTGCCCTTTAACACATGCATTCAAAGTGAGTCTTGTGAATGTTCCCTTGCTAACCTCTCTCCAGGATTAGTGAGTTAATCATCAGATTAGTAGTAGAATTAGTCATATCTATGGCTCTATGGTTTTGGTAACTTAAGTAGGGTTTTGATTTGCAGCGTAACTTTCCATTGTTTGATTCATTTTCTTCAAGCAGCAGATACAAAAAGGCTTAAAGGGACAATGCAACCCAAGTCAAAACGTCCTTCATTTGTCATTCTTTCGTGGATCTAGATGTGTTTTTATGTTTCTCTCTTCCGTTGAACACAGAGATATTGCGTTTCACGTTGAAAACTGGAGTCATTGAGTTTAATTTAAATATTGAAGATCTCAATCAACTTTAGTTTAATAAACCCAACAACACAAGTGGTCAAATTTGTCAGCATGTATTTTTTACAGAGCAATGTCAAAATGTAAAAATCCTCGCAGGGGATCCTCTAGTTAAAAACAAGGTACCCAGTTATTTAAGGTATGAAGATGCAAACTAATATAATCCATAATGATATAACATAATAAAATGCAAGGAAAATACCACCTTTTTATACAAACCTTTTAATAATTTTTAACATCTGTTATAATACCATTTTTTAGACATCATCCCTTTGGTTCCTTTATTGTATTAATGTCTTGAGTGTTCAATTGTATCGATGTGTTTTTTACGTACATGAGTTTGTATTTTTTGTAAGTGCATTTAAAGACCCATACAGACAATAAAATGAAATCTAAAAGTGTTAGATGTGTATGAACATGGATTTCCTCAACTTCAATGGAAGAAAGAAACACAGAAACATCAGAAATTGTTCGAAGTTGAGAAATGCTGAGTCAATTGTCCCTCTTGAGTGCACTATCCCTTTAAAGCAAGGAAGTTACATCAGCCATTCATCGTATCAGTGGATGCTAGCACTCGGCTGTGGCGTTCACTCGTCCACCTACCGTCCGAACGTCATGAAACGTAGGGCATCAGACACACAGAGCAGAGAGAGAGGGACAGGGTGAACCACGACACACACCAAAAACAAACACAGCACCGGTCGAGAGAAACGACACACTGCTACGCGAGAAGGGTTATTGTAATGAAGTTTGCAAGGGCATCATATAAAACGAGATACCTTAGCTTTATAATACTGGTCATTCTTTTGCATTCTCACACAAGCTATGGAAATGTATGTTATCTATATACGCACAGCAGACGCGCTACAAAGAATATTTCTCTGTAGAAACTATAGGTGCCCATTTTATAACATGCCCTTCCTACATTCTTTAAACTCCAGTGTATCGTTTCTCTTCAAAGAAAGGACAAACACAATACAGCAGCATGAATCTAACGACAAAACCGAATCTTCTCCTTAGTTTAACACTACTTTCAAATGATCCTTGGTTGTATTTCTTAAAGGGACAGTCCATCCAAAAATTACATGTAAACACTTTCGTTTTTGAAAACCAGGAGCCAAAAAAAAAACAATGAAATGTACGTCTTTGGCAACTGGTTTTATCAATAAACACGAGAGAAGGTAAATGATGATGGAAATTCATTCAGTGATTCAACCCCAATCATTTTCTCAGAGCACTAGTAATATTCTAAAATATATTCTAAAGTTTGCAACTTGACGATCAAGAAACGTCCAGGTTGTGTTTATGTGTAACTGGATAAACTTAAATAATGAATCTCTTTCCCAACGCAATGACAACAGAGAAAAACATCATTACACGCTAATTATATATTTTGGGTGGACGATCCTTTATCTCGGAAATCTGAAGGAAAATATCATGTGCATCAACACATTATGGATGGATCATATACACCATACATACATCTCCACCCTGCATGTTCTTCATGTTGAAGCCGTCTTTGCCCTTCTTTCCCTTCTTGTTCTTCTTCTTCTTGCAGCAACATTTCTTGATGATGCAGAAGCAGCAGGTGAGGACGAGGAGCGCGGCCACCACAGCGATGGCGATCAGCGCCCATGGAGGCACTAAAGTGACAGATAGAGAATGAGTTGTGTGGTTTCAATGATGGAAAAAAGTCTCCAGAATACAAAATTCTGAATTTCCTATTCCCTTTCCAACACTTTTCCTTGTAAGCTTCCATTCTTGCCTTTCACATTTCCTGCCTTCTGAAACATCCATCTTCCTTTCTGAATCTTATTTCTTCTTTTAAAAACCTCTCACCTTTTGAATTTAATTATTTTTGGAATGTTCCTACTTCTGTAAAATCCTTCTTTTAAAACTTCCTTTACCATTTCCTTCCTTCTAAACATCCATTTTCCCTTCAAAATACATCATCCCTTCCTTTTGAACTTGACACTACACATCCTTTCTTTCCATCTGAACTGCATTCCAAACTTGCTTCCTTCATTCTTTCCATACATTCTTGCTTCAAAACTTCCTTTTTCTCTTCTAAACTTCTTTCAGAACCTGAAATTCCCTTTTTATGTTTCTTTTTTTCCAAATTTCATTCCATCGGTACATTCTTCCTTCCTAAATTTATACTTTCTACACATTCTTCCTTCCAAACTTCCCTTTTCCCTTCCAAACAGCATTCCTTCCATTAATTCCTCCTTATGAATTGATACCCTCCTTCCATCTCTAAACTTGCTTCCAACTCCCTTCTTTTCTTTCCATACATCTTTCATTCCTCAATTCACTTCATACATTTTTCCTTCAAAACTTCATTCTTTTCAGACATTCTTAACTTCCTTCTTTGCTTCCAAATTCCCAAACTTGATTCCTTTTGAACATTCATCTTCTCTACCTTACATCTGCATTCCTCCTACCAATCTATCTTCTTCCCTAGCAAACGTAACTTCTTCCTCATAACCTTCGACTAAAAGTTGATGAAGACCTCCTTTCCATCCTGCCTCCCCTTCCTCTTTCATTTCTTTCTAAAAAGAAACAAATATTTAGTCCCATGATAGCTATTTCATGCATTTCCAGATTTGGAATTTTCTAGTGGAAACATGGCCCTAAAGAGCATTTGATAGAAACATGGCTCTCTCCAGGACTCACATGGAATCTTGTCAATCTCATTGAGGAACTTGCTCTTGATTTCCTCAAACATGTCATTCTTATTCCCCCCTCCCTCAGATTCGGAGCTGTTGCCGGCCGTTGTGGAGATGGCGGGGGCCACCGTCATAGTTTCAGATGGGTGAGTCCCATCCAATCCCGTAGGCTCAGGGCCCACCATGGCCTCAGGCTTCTTCTTGAAGAGGTTCCACTTCATAATCCTGTACACAACCCCTCAGTGACCCTGTGAAATAAAGAGAGGACAAATAAAGACTAGATTTTAATTATTAATAATCTCCAATAAGTGTTTAGATTGAAAGAAAATATTTAGTTATCAATATAAACAAAAAATATTGGGGAGAAATTAGTGATTGGAGTGCATCAAAATTGAAAAAAACCCTTACTCAGCAAGATTTGTGTCTACCCTAATGGAGCTGCAGATCCATTGAGAATGTAGCAGAGGAGAACAGGACAGATGAATCACAGCACGTACCTCCATCTCTCTCTGGCAATACACTGCAGACATTCACTGCAGTCCTCTCTCTCTCTCTCTCTCTCTCTCTCACTAGCTTCAGCTGCTATCGTCACAATCATTGATCATGATTAGATTATTACATCAGAACCGTACAATCAATAATACCTTCTAATGACCACACTTAACCCTTAAAAGATCCTTGAGCATTTGTACATTAGATTGTCATCATTTTGATAAACGTATTGGAATTGAATTTGAATTAAGGTTTCAAAAAAGCCTCAGTTACTTAAATAAAAATGAAGGAAAAAGAACATTAAAGGTCATGTTAAAATCTGAGTTTAGTTAAGAGGTTGTTTTAAAATTTAATTGATATGATTATAAGACATCGGTACAAACCAACGTTGCTGTCTCGTTTCAGAGATTGCAAAAAATAAGCTAAAAATTGGTTTTTATAAACATTTTTAAAAGCTAAAATATTGATATATTTTGTAAAAATTATGAAAATTCCAAAAGGAATTACATTTAATGGCAAAATTGCATTATTTTATACAATACTTCACTTTACTGTATTCTACTATACTGCAGCCTACATATACTATATTAAACTACACTATACAATATTATTCTGTACTATATTACACCAAACATTGCTGTATTATCTCACACTATTTCAAACTGCATTATAGTGCAGTGTATTATGCTATTGATGAATTACATTTAGTAGCAATTTTGCGTTCTATTATGCAATATTATATTATACATATGACACCACACTTCTCCATACTACATTATATTAGAGTGTAGTATGTCATTGATTAATTTGATTCAGTGGCCATACCATCATATTATACAGTATTATATTTTATTACACCACACTATACCACATGATCCTCTGTATTCTACACTGTACTGTATTATACCACACTATACTATGTTACATTATTCTATACTACACTATGCTGCATTCTACTTTACTATGTCAAACTACAATTAAACATAGTATACCACACTATACAAGACTGAATTATACTAAACTATATCATTCCATACGATTCTATATGATCCTGTACTACACTATACTTTTCTGGACTACACCACACTAGACTTTATTTTTTTATACTATAACATATTATGCCACACAATACTATATTATTGTTCACGATAGTATATCATACCACAATATTTTACTTTAATAGAACATCATAAAACATATACCATATTGCACTACAGCATTCTTTACTATATTATTCCACACAATACTATACTGTATTATATAATAGTGTATTATGCCACACAGTACTATGTTACATTATACTAAACCACACTATGCTGCTGTATACTTTACTATACTATGTTAAACTACAATACAGCTACAAGACGGTATTATACTAAATTAAATCATTCCATACTACATTATAATACACTGTACTAAACTATTGCTTCATTATTCACAATACGATATTATTTTATACTATAACATATTATGCCACACTATACTATATTATACTAGACTATGTTTTACTATCTAATAGTATATTGCACTACTGTACAACTTTATACTGTCATTTTGATAGTATGGTGTACTTCGATTAAGCTGATTTTGACACAACCTTTAATTTCTGATTCACATGCTGATATTTTACCCTGCTGTTGCTGGTGGAAGGGTTCCATCAGCTCATTTCAGTACACATGATGGAGAAAAGGAAAAGAAAGTTATGCTCGGACATGGATGGATGTGAATGAAATTAGCCAATGGGGGAGCTGTGGCCAGTGATCCTCGACAATAGAACTGAGAGTGAAGCAGCAGAGTCGTTGTCAATACTGATTACTCAGAGAAATTATCAACAGCAGGGGCAAGAGAGATGGAGAAAGGGAGAGAGAGAGAGAGACATGGAGTCAAGAGCATAACCAAGGCCTTAGGGATTAAAACATTGACAGCTCAGATGAAGATAAGAAATCAGCAAATTCTCACAATGCACCAACAAGAAAATACTGACACTGACTGTGGAGACAAATAAATACAAACAAGAAACTAGATGGCTAAAGTTTGTCTGTAAACTTTGACGCTGGCTTGAAACAGTGCCATTTAAAACTGTTTTTTACTAACAAAATCGACTTGTCGCCAAGGTAGAATTTTTGGTTGTCATTGAAGACTCAGTGGGATCATACAAAGTCCCCATACTGATACGAGTAACATAAACCAACTCGATGATTTTTCTTAGCTGAGATAGTGATATGACAAAATGGTTGCTATGGTAAACAGTAAGGTTGCTGTGGAGGGGTCAGTTACATAATGTCTTATTTGTCACTGTCAAGTTCTTCAAGGACCAAACTGCCCAAACTTGAAAAAGGCCTTCACATCTTGAAATTGGTTTTATTTGTGTGCCTGTTACCAGGACATGCCAGAGCTTAGGTTATAAACCTATACAAACATGACAATTAATGTACAAAGAAACAAAGAGCATCCACATATTTGAAAGTCTCTTTCCTACCAGTGGTCCTCTCAAGCTGTGAGCTTTGGTCCTCCTCTATTTGCTGCTGGACTTCTTTGTGCATTTTTTGGTTCCTTTTTTACAGACCAAAACCCTCATGCTCTTTATTGAGACACCTGGTCACAGCAGAGGTGTCACATGGGTGCCAATAGCCAATCAGCTTCTTCCTTTTTTTTGACAAACCCAGATTGGTTCAACAGTCACTATATGTTATACAAACCAAACCAACGTGCCTTTTACATTTACCAAACCTCAAGAAATTTTGGTTGTTGGGGTAAGCAGTTTGGTTGCTAGGGAGCCATCTGTGATATCATTTTTTTATTTTGTTGCTATGAATGGGCATAAACAAACCCCATTTCTATATGATGTTTCATCCTGAAGACATTCTCATTGCCGTTTCCCATTTATTTTTATAAGTCAATGCTAACAATTTAACCCCTTCTAGAACCTAAATATTTTGCAGTGGTTGATAAGTTCTTGCAGAGTGTTCCACTCTATTCACGTTCTGTTTGTTTTAGTCTCCTCTATTCCTTTCATCTGTAGTTAAAATAATCTGCCCCATGATATCAAGCTCTTCTCACCTCCGCTTTACTCCAACCCTTCACTTTTAAATATCATTACACTTTATTGTTATTTCTTCTACTCTATTCCCAACTGTGGTTGGAATAAATAATAATAAATAATGTGTTCTATAATATCTGGCTCAACTACACTTCATGCAACTCCACTCCACTCCGCTCCACTTACTTACTTGTAATTGTATTATTTGAATTTTTTACCATTCCGTCTTGTTTTTTTTTTCTCAGCAGGAATTACCCTCAGATCTGATTGGGCAACAGCTCAATATTCATGTGTATGCCCAGTAACCATCAAGAGGCCTTTATTGTGGGGTCTTCAGAGATACTGGGTTTTATTTTGACTACAACTGCCTGTAGTGTAATGGCCTTAATCGAGCAAACAGTTCAATCCTGCACCCTAAAAACTTTAGCATTCATGTAATTAATCTGCATTCATGTAAACACTGCAATCAGATTCAGAAGGTACAGCATGTTCAAACCCAGCTGACACCAGGATTCTAATACTATCCCCTTGTGGTAACATTAAACATGAACATTTTTGCATTTGTTTTGTTCTGGAAATCTGAAGTATTCTGTTGGGAAATAATCAGTGCAGCCAATATCCCAATGCACACGGGTCACTCGCCATAAGCACATTTCCAGTCATGACCGAGAGACACAGAGAAAAGCTGTCAGCATGCCAGAGCCACTTTTCCTGATTGCCTCATGATTTATGTGCTGGGAGAGAGTGACTGTCCTGGACCCGGTCAGATTTACAGCTATGCATCAGTGTTTAGGTGACATGTGTTTCGCTGGTGCAAAGAAATGAAGCCATACTCCCCGACCGAGCTGGATGATTAGCATTCATGCATTTTAGGTGTTTTTTGTGTGAAATAAGCTTTGTTTTCATTAGTGCACACCACCATGTTTTCATCAATCATAATTGCATTTATTGGGAATCACAGCCAATGCTACTAGCAACAAGCTAATGTGTTTGAGCTACTACATGGGGGTTGATTTGATCTGTAAACCTCTCAAACTTACCAGGAATTATCCAGCTAGTTAAATGTGTCTTTAGGCCTTTTGCCATTAGAGCCATTGTTAAAATATTTTAAAAGACAAACTGTACTGACGGACCAAACTGGTAATAATTCATGAAACACAGAGAAGCTGAGCACACGTAACATTTGCATTCAGACAACAGTCGCTAAATAATTATTTCATGAAGATGACTTTTTTACAGTTTAGCTGAAGCAGCAGGGGGCTCCAATGAATAATTGATCTTTCTCAAGACTCCCCCCTGCCCCCCCCCCTCTCATACACATGTCAGCATGTTAGCAGATGCATGTGCATATTAATTACAAGTATTGAAAACAACTCATTTAAAGCATGCGTGCAATGGTGTCTTAAACCAAAGCTTTAATCTCTAGCTTTTATGAGTCTGATTATATTTATTCTCATGTACAGACACTAACATTGTGTTTGTGAAAATTAGGCTTTCTCTCACGGACATTTACCTCTACAGCACCCAACCATTGTTCTGTAAAACCCAACTCTGCCACATTCAGCTACACTCATTCAACTCAACTCTGCTCCACTCCACGAATTCCATTCCACTCAACTCCGCTCCACCCATCTCCACTCAGCTCAAATCAGCTCAACTCTGCTACAACCCATCCAACTCAACTCTACCCAACTCAACAAACTCCATTCAAATCAACTCCGCTCCAAAAAACTTAAGCTCCACTCAGCTCAACTCCCCTACAACCTATTGAGCTCAACTCTGCTCCACTCAAAGAATTCCATTCCATTCCACTTCGCTCCACCCATCTCCACTTCAACCAATTAACTGAACTCTACTCCACTCAGCTCAACTCCGCTGCAACTTATTCAACTCAACTCTGCCCAACTCAACAAACTCCATTCCAATAAACTCAACTCTGCCACAACCAGCTCAACTCCACAACCCATTTAACCCATCTTATCTCCATTCAACTAACTCAACCGTGCTCCACCCCACACAACTCTACTATACTCGTCTCCACTCTGCTACAATCAGCTCCATTCCACTAGAACATGGTCAATCCAACTCTGCTCCACTCAACTCAAAACTGATCCATTATTTCACAGTCCAACTCTATTCTTTTAAACACATGTTCCAAAAATTTCCTTTATATTTTCCTCTTTTGGTTTCACTTTGTTCTATTCCACTCTACTGTTTTATTTTTTTATTCAAATATTCCATTCCATTTCTAGTATATCTCTACTCATTTCCCCTAAAGGTTATTCTACTACAATTCCAACACTTTATTCTATTTCTTAACTGTTTCTAATGTTGGTGCATTTTCATCTTCTGTCTTCTTAAAAACACTTACAAATCTATTTTATGATTATTTTTTTTCTCTCTCTCTCATTCTCTCTCGCTCTTTCTCTTGTTCTCTCTATCTCTCTGCAAGTACTGCTGCAATGCAGGGGTTTAACCGGAAGTGTAAAGCCAGAGGGAGTGATTCACAGACACACACAAGCTTATGCTTCATTAACACACACAGCTAGGTAAGCTCTGGTCCCTGAGCCGAAGCCTTCAGTGCGATTCATAAGACGTCCTCAACTGCTTTTTATGAAAAGTTAAAGGTGCTTTCTTGCCATCAGCTATTTTTAGTTCACGTATTTACACAGTGATATTGGAGTCTTATACACATGAACTTCAATGACCTGTGACTGGCAACTGTTTCTGCTCACTTCAAGCTGAACTCTAAAGTACAGCTGCTATGTGGTCACAAATAAACACCACCTATACAACCAGACAAAACTAGAAGTATGTGAGCTAAGAGTTGCCAATTAACTTATGATTTTCAAACTCATTCAAGAGCTATTTCAAACCAAATTCTTTTCAGTAAACAAAAAACAGAGAATGCACATTACTGACCATAGGTTCATTTCAATAGAGTTTTTGAATAAGGAGTAATTTTTACTTTTACTTTATGGTCCCTTGACTTCATCCTGGAGACAAGTGATGACTGCAGCACAAGCCACTCAAGCCTGGCTGCATCTCCAGCTCAGAACAGCAATGAACAAACCGGATCTCCCCCCAATGCCCTTGGCTAAAGTTTGGCAAGCTTATAGAAACTGGAATTATTTTGTACATTTTTTCCATATCTGTGAATGAAACTCAACTCCGCTCTACTCGATGGAACCCAACTCAGCTCTACTCAACGGAACTCAACTCCGCTCTACTCGATGGCACCCAACTCCGCTCTACTCGACGGAACTCAACTCCGCTCTACTCGATGGCACCCAACTCCGCTCTACTCGACGGAACTCAACTCCGCTCTACTCGACGGAACTCAACTCCGCTCTACTCGACGGAACTCAACTCCGCTCTACTTGACGGAACTCAACTCCGCTCTACTCGACGGAACTCAACTCCGCTCTACTCGACGGAACTCAACTCCGCTCTACTCGACGGAACTCAACTCCGCTCTACTCGACGGAACTCAACTCCACTCTACTCGACGGAACTCAACTCCGCTCTACTCGACGGAACTCAAATCCGCTCTACGCGATGGATAAGGATTGACTTTTTTTCCCTAAAACAAAAGCTGAGAAATCAGTATGGGGTCAAAAAGGTCCCGAAAGGGCAGACAAGTGCTTTGATGTTCCAGGTGTCAAAAAACCGTGAGTGTGAAAACACCCTTGGATGCAGACTACTCCTTAAATTGCTTGTATTAAACGCTATCAAATCTACTCACAAGATTCTCCTTTCTTAGAGAAAGAGCTTTTGCAGAAGTGTTTTTTTCTCTCTCGTCCTGGAAGGTCAGATGAATTAGGCCAGCAAGAATCTCTGGCCCACATTTACACCCTCAAGGCCTTTCACTCACTCCATCTCGCTCCAGGTGTTCATCATGCGCACCATGAGGTGCTCTGAGCTGCACGCAGGAGATTCACACACGTACGGTAAAGCACAGGGCATTTAATAGAGCTGCAGCACATGAGGTGCTGTCAAACAGAAACTGAAGTACTGCAGGATATCCTTCAGGGGATAGTTAGTGAGGGCTTAGGAAAGTCCTGATGGAGACGATGCAGGGTTAGGTGAATAAGCAGCAAACAGATGTTTTGATGCAATTTCTTGATGTCCTGAAATCTCTTGATAAAGTGAACATGCATTTAAACAAAGGTCATAAATAAAACCAGCCCTTTTATCTCTCATGTGAGAGTTGCAAAAGTTTCTTCCCGAAACTGGACCCGGAAAGCCAAGCACATCTAGGCTGGAGTGAACAAGCATCCCAAAAGCTATCTGACCCACTGAGAAGAAAGCTCTGTGAGTAATCACCTGGCTTTCAGGTCTATCTTTAGCAGAAAATAAACCTGTAATAATTCATTCATGCCTACTGCATTTGTTCTCTGCAGACAGAATGCTCTTTTGAGGAGAGCAACCGATCGCCACTGAACAAGAGAGCACAAGATGGATATGATGAAGTAGCAGAATTTAGCAGAAGTAATAAATGTAAATTAAAGGGGAACTTTGAAGTCAGTTTGGAAGGAAGTTCTGAAAGAAGAAAGAAGCTGTGACAGAAAAAAAGAGAAAGAAGATTTTGAGGAAGGTCAGAAGAAAAGTAAGGAAATAAAAAGAGTACTTTCGAAGTAAGGAATAAATATAAACGAAGGATGAATGGGAACAATGATTGAAAGGAAAGCAGGAAGCAGTGACTGAAAGGTAGGAAGTAAACAACAACTGAGAGGAAGAAAAGAAGGAAGTAAACAACTATGGAAAGGAAAAAATGATTAAAGAAGGAAGGGAGGAAAGAAGAAAACTGATTGAAAGGAAGGAAAGGAAGTAAACAAAAATGAAAGAACAATTGAAAGGAAGGAAGAAAACAATGACTGAAAGGAAGACAAGAAAGGAAGAAACGATGGAAAGGAATTAAAGAATGACGACAGGAAGGAAGGAAAAAATGACAGAAAGAAAAGAAGGAACGAATTAATAAATTAAGGAAAAAAGGAAACAACAATTGAAAGGAAGGAAGGAAAAACAATGGAAAAGAATGAAAAAATGTTGGTATGAAGGAAGGAAACAATGATCGAAAAGAAGGAAGGAAAAACAATGGTAAGGAATGAAAGAAGGAAAAAAAGTGGAAAGGAAAGAAACAATGATTGAAAGAAAGGATGGAAATGTTTAAAAGGAAGGGGAAGAATGAGGGATGGAGGAAGCAAATGGGAATGAAGTTAGAAAGGAAGTAAAGGCAGGAAGAAGGAAAGGAAGTCAATTTGAAAGCAAGAACAGGGAGAAGGACATACTTAAGAGAACAAACATTGAAAGGTGAGCAAGAGAAAAGGGACAGAAGGAATGAGGGAAATAAGTAATGATGGAATTAACGAGAGAGGGAAGAAAAGTAGAATAGTAAAGAAGGACAGAAGAAAGAAAGATGGCAGACATGTTTACAGATCTCCCTAAATCGTATTCAAAAGCTTCTAGTCACTGTCACCATGACGCTGTACATCACTGTCCACTGCTGCGGTACTCTTTACATCCATCTCTTCACTGCCACTACACCCCCTCCCCCCAATCCAGTCATCATTGAGGTGGTGTTTTCTCCGTGTTACCTCTGTAATATTGCCTCCCCTACAACGCCCATCATTAATAAAAGCACGCTACAGGGACTTATTGCGGCAGCTATCCTTTCTAGGTTCAGCAGAAGCGAGAAACGGGTTAAGAGCAGGAACAAGGCGACAATCTTCATTATTTTCCTCTTTAATTGCGTTTTCTCATCAGTAGTCGCAGTACCCTGCGGCGGCGGAGTTTCTGTGTGATGAATGCAGAAGATCACTCGTTCATCAGAGTCTCTAGAGACGGAATCGGAACACTGTGTTTGTATTGATCCGCTTGTGCTACGATCAGAACCTTTTAGCTAGCGCTGCTTTAAATCTATCGCTGTCGTTAATATTTCATTAATGTGGTATAAATAACAGTATAAATGGAGTCTATGAACATGATGATGTCTATGTTAACAGTGTGTAGAAGTTTAATTGGGTTTGTTCTTTACTAAAAACTGTTTCAAAGAAAAATATTATGTTGGCTTGTCAAGGCTACAGGGACCAAAGTATGCCAAGAAATCAAACTCGGGATGCCATATATTTTCGGACTGGTATGACTAAAGGAATTCTGGGAAATCACTGAGAATGCTGGGAAATTTTCCATTGAATTAACATGGGGTCAAACTCAAAACTGTAACTCAAACTGAGAACCTCACAGAATCTTCAAACGGACCAGACCTGTGGAGCTTGCCAGTTTGTGCAATAACATATCAAGCAATGAGCAAAAGTATTTGACCCCCATGCTCTAGAAGGTGTTAAAGTTTTACCATCGACCTAAAATGCTCAGCAGACAGTCTGAGCATCTCTTTCAAAATATTCTTAAAGTCTTTTTTTAACGTTTCTTTTAACTCCGACAGGATTCCCTGCACCAAACACACCCCCAAACTATTATACTCCCACCACCATGCTTCACTGTAGGAACAGTGCTCTCTGTGTTAAATGTCTCTCCAATGCCACATCTCAATGGACAAAAATCTCTAATTTCGTTTCAGTAAACGTCACATTTCCCCAGGTCCCCCTTAGCAACCTTCATTCTGGTTTGGAGGTGTCTTTTCTTTAGAAGAGGACACTTCCTCGCACTTCATTCCTGTACAGACTGTCTTTGTTGAGACATCAATTCCAGACTTGGCTCAGTACATCAGTTGTGTCTTGGCAAGTGTTCTTGGTTCTTTAGAAACCTCTACTTTGATTTTTCCGCTGTGTTGGTCTTATGGATCACTGCAATTAATGAAACATGAAACCACTTTGATAAATGTGTGGATCCTTATCCATCTTTATGCTTTAACTGGGTTAAAAAGGTAAACAAACCTTAACATAACTGTATGAAAAAGTACACTGCAAAAAAATGATTTTATGGCTATCTTTTGCTTTAAAAGATCACTTATCACTTATCTTTAAAATACATTTGTTGAAATAAACACTCGATTTAGATTAGTAAAGATTAGACCTACAGATGATATGTGGATTTAACTAATAAAAGGTAATATTTACACTAAATACTAAAGTGTTTGCCGTGTAAAATGTCTCTGGATAGAGTTCTCCCATCATGCACTATTAATCAAGTATACGTCATTGTTTACTGTTTGTGAACGTAACTTTGTACTAAAGGCTGTTTATCAGCTTATTTTTACTCTATTAGGGTTTAGATTTATAAGAATTGTACATAGTAGTCTCAAGCATGGTACGTTTTCGTTAAGTTTCACTTTATAATAAGAATGTGCTCACAATATTTTGCTTTCACAGAAAAATATTGCATTTTTAATAACCATCACTCCATAGAAGAAGTTTAAAACAATGAAAATGGCAAATAGTTTTTACTTAATTATATTAATTACGTCAAATCAATATAATTAGAAATTCCTCAACAAAATGGTACAGGCAAAATCATTAGCACTTTGTTGATTCTACTCAGATTTGTTACGTACATTTTACCTAATTTCTCACGTTTTACATTTACTTAAACAACCTGTGTGGAAAAACAAGCTAAATTAAAATTATATAAATGTAAAACCTCTTCTGGAATTAAAGCCTGGAGACTAGAACATGAACATGCGCTCCTAAATGTGTGCTTTGGGTCATTGTCCTACTAGAATATGACATGCTATCAGTAACTGAGTAAATAAATGCAGTTCCCATCCAACAGGGGTTCAAATACTTCTTTCCTTCACTGTTTTTGATTATGTGTTAACTTTAAAGCATCACTACAGACTACACTGTCTATCGGTGGCTCCCTAATATTGTGCAGCCCTGGAGCAGAGAGAGCTTTCTGGGCAGTTCTCCTCCAGCCTGTGTTTGTCTCAGGGGAGGAACACACTGCAGCACTCCATCAGTGTGTGTTTGTGTGAGCCTGAGACGCAGCGCACACACTCAGCCACCGAGGCATTGTGTTCAGTTTGCAGCCTCTTCTGCAGACAGCTCATTAGAGCGGGGTTACCTGATTACAAGCACAACGCTAGAGATTGCACAGGAGCGCATCAGGCACGGGCTTTCACAAACTAGCAAGTGTCTGGAGCAGCTTTTCTGAGGAGATTCATCAGTTGTGGCCTGCTGCTGATAGATACATTCTGGTTTAGAGCCATTGGAGTTTTACATTTTACTGGAGCGGACTTCATCTCTAAATTGCTCAGTTTGGCGCTCTTTTTCCTTATGTGCTCCATGAGGTGCAGACCTCACACAAACAACCGTAAAAACCTCCAAAGCTGGAGATCCTGCAGTAGAGAGCGTTCTTGTTCCCTACCAAAACCAACCACACGCTCATCTTATGGGGTCAGCATGACGTTAGGTCTCTGAGCCTGAGGGCAGCACCAGCACAGCTCTTCAAACCACACGACTCCACCGAGCATCAAACACTGAGCTGAATTCTCTCAGTTCATCACTTTATTCGCTGCATCATCAGTTCTCAGAAAGTGATGGACATGGGAATTAATGTGGTCTCGTGTAGTGTCAGATCTTTGTACTTTCACATCCACTGATTTAACTTGTGTAGGCTTAATTTGATTGTATTTAGTTAAGTGTGTTGAAAATGGTAATTAGAAAAAAAAGAAACAGTGTGTGATTGTTCACATTTCAAGAACAGATGGAACAATAAAGGCTGTTTCAAAAGGTCAATTTTGGTTTTGGAAATTTTATTGAAGCCAGGAGAGAGGGGGGGGGGTCATGTAGGAAGAAAAAGGCACAGGAAGATAAAGGCAAAAGGAGCAAAAGTAGAAATGAGGAATGGTGGAAGAAGGGTAAGAAAGGTGGTGGACAAAGAGTAGTGAAAGAAAGAAGATGGAGAGTGGAGGAAGGAATAAAGTTTAGAAGGAATGTGGGGTAAGAGGTAAAAGGAAGCAATGGAGGAAGTAAGCAATGTAGCAAAAATAAAAAAGAATCAGAACGAATGGAGCAAGAAAGGAGGGAATTGAAGAATGTTAGAAAGGAAGGTGTGATGGATGGAGGAAGAAAGATGAAAAAGGAAGCAATGAAGGAAGTTAAGTGAGGAAGTAAGGTAGCAAAATATGAAAGAATGAGAAGAAATTGATTAAAGGAAAGGGGAATGATGGAGGAAAGGGAGATGACAAATGGGGATGGAAAAATAGGGGGAAGTAAGAAGGAGGAAATTAAGAAAGGAAATAAGAAAGAAAGGGACTAAAGTTTAAATGGAAAGTTTTACCAAGGGAAAGGAGAAAGAAGGAGCGAATGAGAAAGGGCGAGGAAAAGATCAAAGGTAAGAAGGAATGATGGAGGAAAGGGAAAAAAGTTACAAAGGAGAAGAATGTAGGAAATGGAGAGAATGAAAGAAAAGGAAAGTATTAAGGAAAAAGGAAAGGGAACAATGAAGGGGTAAACGAGGAAAGGGAGAGACAGGAAGTAAAGCAGAGAAAATGACATCATCTAAACCCACCTGAGACCACATACACTATGCCCCCACTCTGGAATCTGCTTCTAAAGGTGGCTCTAAGGAGACGCACAATGCAGGAAACAGTACAGCTTGCATCGTTATTATGAACGAGACAAGGAGGTTGTAGATGTAACATAGACTCAAACTGTACACCATTAACCCTTTTAGAACCGGCCTCCAGTTAAATTGATAACTTCCAGAGAAATTCACTCTATTCAAAGCCCATTTCTATGGCACTGGTCATCCTCTATAGAGCGAGTGAGCTTGATTATATTACCTGAACACCACCCGGTCTGAGTGAGATCTGTCTGCATTCAGCTCTCAGATAATGAAGCCTGTGCACGAGGAGTGATGGATGGATGAGACGCTGCTGAATCAAAGCTGGATAGAGCTGAATACAGATGGATGGAGAAATACAGAGGAAGAAATAAATCATGATGATGGTGCTGGAGTGAAGGCAAAAGTAAAGCTGCACGAGCATAGGGGAAATAAAAAAAAATAATAAAAAAAGGTCACACATGATGCATCTATGATGGTTTTATAAAATAGAATAAAAAATAAAGTAAAATTACACCAAATAAATAAAGCAATAAAAGCAAGCCCATAAATACAATATGAAAAAAAGAAAATAAAATTACATATTTTATATACAGAAGGTAGAAGATGAAAAATACAAGATAAAAACAAATTTGAAAAACAAATTTAAAATATTGTAAACGAATAAGACGGAATCAAATAATAAATACTTTGATAAAGACTAAAAAACATTAATCTCAAATAAAGAATAGGATAAGCTAAAACAATAAAAAAAATTAAATTGTAGCAAAAAAAGCAAGCTCAAAAATACACCATAATATAAGCAAACAAAATAAAATTACACTTTTATAAACAGGGTGTAAAACAAAAGAAATCAATAAAAATCATAACGCATAAATATGTAATCAATTGTTAAAATGATAAAGTAAAAAAAAATATATGAATCAAATATTATTATTATTTTTTTAACCTTGCAATGTCTTGCTTAAAAGCCACCATATGGGAGGGTAGGTGCTATGTTTTAGCTGGACAGTTTTGTTATTTCCAGGGGAGTGAACAAATGATGTGGTGTTTCCTCCTCTGGATGGAAATTATAAATTTTTTTTTCCCATGGACAAGTTTGCATTAATTAGATAAGGACAGGAGGGTTTTAAAAGAAAAAGGGGGAATTGAATGAGAGATGTAGGTTAAATATAATAAAACTATAAAAATTTAGATGAAAATATAAAATGAAAAGAAATACAAATACATAAAAAAAGATAAAAACATGATAAAGTGTTAAAATACTAAATTACAAAAATAAATAAATAAATGAGATTTATAAAAATTACAAATAAGAAAAGAAAATATGATTCATGGAGACAACATGATAAGTAAACTAAATGCAGAACGTAATTTTTTTTAATTGACATTTCAAGGAAATGAAATCAATTTTGATGCACAAAGAGAGTTTGATTAGAATTTTTTTTTACAACATTTATGAAAACTTTACAAATGGAAAAAACTCTTCCCTTGATCAAAAAATCAAAAACACCAACAAGTCATAAATCCTCAGACTTCTCCCATCGACTCGTACTTTTGTTTGGACAACCACTGTTCAAACTAATAACACTAACGTTTCTGCTAAAGAACACAATGCATCAGTATCAATCCAGCTTTAATGAAATGGATAAAATGAGCTTGTAAATAAAGGATGGAAATCACTGGATGCGTCTCATTCTACTCGTAAGAGCCACAGGGAGACCAGGACGCTTTACGTGAAGACGCCTACGCTTCAGAAAGACACGCCTGGAGACAGCGAGCAAACGGCATTCAATTTCATGAGCCATCAAGCTGATGTACCCGGTACTAAACCTACAGCCCTCCAGAGAGCCGTAGATACAGACAGAAAAATCTACATGTGTCAACAAACACTCCTGAACTCAATCACTGCACAGCAAAGCTCTAATGACCACAAGAGTGCCCGATAACATGTCAAATGTTTATATTTGAGTACTGTTGGAAAAAAGCTCAAATCTTTCGAAAGCAGTTTTAACTTCGAAAGCAGGTGCAATGGAGGCTGCCATTTTAGGCTTTTTGGGGGAGGTTCGGAACTAATGTTTCTCTACGCTAGTGCCTGCAAAAAGTGCAACAACCGTGAGTGGGTTTGTTAAAGAGCGGCAGAGAGAGCGAGCATTGTTGTGCCACTGTGAAACCCACCACCCTTCAACAAGCACCGCAACAGCATGTGTTTTTGGCATCCAAGAGTATTCATTATTGGAGTTTACAATTTAAAAACAGCATAATAAAGTAATTATTAGAGATTAAAAAAACTTATAAAAGAAACTTACCACTTTTTAAATGAATCTTCAGCTAAATGAAAAACGGATGTGGTGTTCTAAACACTGGCTTGCTCCTTGTTAACCAATATTTTACAGAACGTTCTCAACTCATAGATATAGGATAGATAGATAGATAGATAGATAGATAGATAGATAGATAGATAGATAGATAGATAGATAGATAGATAGATAGATAGATAGATAGATAGATGAACTGAAGGACTGATGGATAGATGGATGGATAGATAGATAGATAGATAGATAGATAGATAGATAGATAGATAGATAGATAGATAGATAGATAGAAAGGTAGGTAGGCAGGTGAGTGAGTTAGACAGGTAGGCAGGTGATAGATAGATGATGATAGATAGATAGATAGATAGATAGATAGATAGATAGATAGATAGATAGATAGATAGATAGATAGATAGATAGATAGATAGATAGATAGATAGATAGATAGATAGATAGATAGATAGATTTTCCTTTTTGTTTTTGGAACCTCAAGGAAAAGCTGGACAGCTGACCAGAGGCACTTAGCTGGCACACGAGGGGAGAGAAGAACGTCAAAGCGAGACCATTTAAGGATTTAAAAAGGTATAAAAAACAAGAGTCATGGTCTCTCTTGCACGCTCCAGCCAATAGATGAGCTGCTGCGTTTTCTACAAGCTGGAGACGTGCAAGAGAGGACTGGCTCACTCCAAGGTTAAGTACGTTGAAGAAAGTGCTTAACCTTTGATAAAAACCTGCGGTCACAAATCACTGTCCATTTTAAAACCCAAGTTAGAAACCAATGACTTCTTGTATTGGGCCCAAAGACAATAACCTCAGGTTTCTTTTCGTTGAGGTTTAAAAAACTTACAGACATCCAGTCTCGACAGAAGTTAATTTATAGAGGCAGCATCACTCATTTTTAATGGAATATATACCTGAGAATCATCTGCTTAACAGTGAGATGTCATGCTTTCTAAAAATGGAGCCCAGGGGTTCTGAAGGTAGAACCAATGTTTTATAGCTGTACATCCTGGAACAGAGCATCTCCCGTAGCTAGCTGCAGTTATCCCTTTGTTTAACAGTTGTATTTGTATAGAGCGCTTCACTACTAGTGCATATCCGTTATCCTCAAGTGAAGGAAATCTCTCCATGCAAATTTCCCTGTAGCTTTATTGTTCCATCATCTCTTTTATGTAGAAGATCAGACTCTCCATTGGATGGCTCTTTGGTTAAACCTCTCGTAGCCAAACTCAAAGACCACGAGTGTGTTCCAAAAGTGTAACTCAAACCCAATACAAGTGGGATATTTAATTGCTAAACGGGACTCTTTTTCAGCTTGCAGCCTATTCTGACGTCATCCCTGCAGCACTTTCCACCGCAACAGTGAAGAGCACGAGATCTTTGCAGCAGCAGTCTGAGATCCTGCATCATTAGCATCCATTAGACTGCCAAACACAACAAGAACCACATTTAGCTCTTCTTGTGTTCAGCAGTGTGCACACTTGATTTATTACAAAGAGGCCGGCACCCCCCCCCACCACCTCCCTTCTCTCTCTTTTGACAAGTGAATCCAATGCAGTGATGACTCCTCCGTCTCACCTCTGCTTTGAGTACAGCACGAGGTCCTCTCTGAATCTAAACGAGTGCCGTTATTATGTGAAGCTCTCAAGGACTGTCCCGAAGCACTTAACAAAAGCGCCTCCCTCTCTCCCTCCCTCTCTCACTTCATTCTTCAATCTGTCCGTGTTCCCTTTCTAGTGCACACTATTCACCCGCTCACCGCTGCAATCAATGAGATTAGCTTTTCAATTGCTTTACGTGCTACTGACCCTGCAGGACGTCTTTGAGCTTCCTGAGAGCATCTGTCCACTCTAAAACAAATCACATGCACGCAAAATCTGCATAAAAAATCTATAAACTTTTTAATTGTTAATGCATTTATAAATAATTTGAAAATGTGTAAAAATAATGTGTTCATCTGTGATTTTACAAAGTCGGGATGTGGATATTGTCCAGGGGTCTCAGATGTAAGTTCACGCATGTCATCTCAGGGTTATAAATTTCACTTTTAACAACTTATTCACAAACTAAATAATATTGGGAAAAAATGGAATAAAATAAATCAAATTTTCATAATAATAAATGCTAAAGAAATTCAATAAAAAAACATATATATATACCTTTAAATAAATTTCATTATTCAAAAATGTAATGAAATATAAATATAATGATAAATAAAAAATAAATATATTAAAATTGTATTATTAATTAAAACAAATAAAATTAAACAAAATAACATGTGCACGCATAAAATATATTCAAATAAAATAAATGAATTCAACTTTTTAAACTTAATAAATACATTTAAATACTTTTAATACATTTAAATACTTAATAAATGTCATTTTTGTTTAATAACAAAACCATATAATAATGCTAACAATAGTCATACTATAGCTGCAAGCAGCAATATCCGGGGTTAAGCGGATTTATGATACTGAGGCAGTAATACATTTTGTCATGCACATATTTTTGCATAAAGCTGTAGATAATGATTTAATGTTACATTTGTGATATTTACATTTTTTTAAGATATAATGGTTCGATCTTTTACAAGTTAGAGTTGTTAGATTCACAGTCACTAAACCGAAAATGCTTGTTTAAAAAAATACACAAATAACAATAAAACTACTTGAAGATTTAATGAAAATATTATTTTAGGGGAAAATAGACATGATCCCAGCAGTTAAGGTCTTTTTTTCCCTTTTAATCCAGTTGAGGGAATAAACCAATATGTCAGACTCATCCCTTTATTTTGTTCATTATTTGCTTTTGCGTTGAACTCCAATAACATCGAGGTTTATAAATCCATTTTCAACCTCAATTAGTGCTCAAGACCCTCATTAATCTCAGCTCAGGTCAAATTAAACATCCACCTTGAATAAATAGTGGATGATTGTGGCAACCAATTCTCTCTCCACCATTAAATCGTATTATTGTCAACCCCCAAAAACAGCGACGCACTAAATCAAGTTTCTCAAATCAAGTCTGAATATAACTAAAGACTAATCCAGTTTCAGCAGCAGACTGCAGGAGTAAATCTGTGCTTGTCAGAAGAGCAAGATCAGCAAAACGACTCCTCCATCAGCAGCTGCAGACCTGGTAACAAGCTCCCTACTGGACGTCCACCCTAAACAGCGAGTACTCCCAGAGCTAAATAATTTACAGCGACTGTGGAGGATTGCAGACTGTTTCAGTCCAATACAAATCGCATTATTTCAACTCCAAGTATTGCATGCTCTGAGACAGAATCCTGACCAAAGCGACATTTCAAGAATATAAACAACTTTTGAAACAACACAGCTTCAATTTTAGCCAAACTTTGGTATACCACTCGTTTCTATTCATGCATCCCTCAGAGAAGTGTCTGAAAGCACCTTAGAGTCACCAGAGTAGAGTAGAAATTATGACTGAAATCTTTTCTACGCACATCGGCCACTATTATGTAATGTGATACTGCAGCACTAGGACACTACGCACTCAGAGAAAGTTGAAAAAATCCTCCCAACGGCTTCCAGTGATGGTCGGCTTTGTCACACAACATGAAATAACCCATTCAGACCAACGGCTGTGTCAGAAAGTGGACGTGCATTCATAAAAAGCATGCTGTATCTGGAAGAGTGCTACTGTACTCACGTCTGCACCGTGTGCGTATCCTCTGAAGGGATGTACTGCACCAAGAGGAGGGAGGAGGTGCTGCTGATGCAGGAGGAAACTTCGCAGGGCTTTGGAGGAAAAAGGAAAAGTGAACACAGTCAGGAATGATGCATGTATCCTCTTCAGACCTGAGCGTACGCAAGGGCTCATGCATTCACATTCACGCTCACACACTCCTGCTCGTATCGGGACAGATGCGGAGATGCTCTCGCTCTCTCTCTCGGTCATGCACACACACCTCAGTCTCTCACACACCCTGCAATCGCCGCTCAGCTGCACACACTCCCAGTGTTCCACTGCTGTATTTCCCGGCACTGTGCTCTCATTGGTTCAACGGCGGCTCAATAAAAACTCGTGCAATTTCTGATTGGTTGATGGAGGTTTTTATTATTTCATGGCTCTCCCCACCAACCCCCCTGCTTTTAAAAGCCAGAAGCACATGTAATGAGAATGAGGAGAATGCTGAGCCGGAGAAAAAAAAACTGACAGAATGGAGAGAGAGGCGAAACAGAGGAGAAAATGAGAGACGGCGGAGCCACTGGCCAATCAGAGAGGGGCAGGAAAAGTGAATGCGAGTATAATTAGTCCATTTGATCTTCAAATTAAAAATGAAATCAAAACAGTGACCCACCCCCCAGTAACTAATCGAGTTATTCTCCCTCCAATAACAAATCGAGAAATTCTCTCTCCAGTAACCAATCGGAATAATCACCCTCCAGTAACCAATCAGGTTAATCTCGATCCAGTAACCAATCAAGTTAATCTTCCCCCAGTAACTAACTGAGTTATTCTCCCTCCAGTAACCAATCGAGTTAATCTCCCTCCAGTAACCAATCAAGTTAATCTCCCTCCAGTTACCAATCGAGTTAATCTCCCTCCAATAACCAATCGAGTTAATCTCCCTCCAATAACCAATCGAGTTAATCTCCCTCCAGTAACCAATCAGGTTAATTTCCCTCCAGTTACCAATCGGGTTAATCTCCCTCCAGTTACCAATCGAGTTAATCTCCCTCCAGTAACCAATCGGAATAATCACCCTCCAGTAACCAATGGGGTTAATCTTGATCTAGTAACAAATTGGGTTAATCTCCCTCCAGTAATCTCCCTCCAGTAACGAATTGAGTTAATCTCCCTCCAGTAACCAATTGAGTTAATCTCCCTCCAGTAACCAATCAGGTTAATCTCGATCCAGTAACCAATCAAGTTAATCTTCCCCCAGTAACTAACTGAGTTATTCTCCCTCCAGTAACCAATCGAGTTAATCTCCCTCCAGTTACCAATCGAGTTAATCTCCCTCCAATAACCAATCGAGTTAATCTCCCTCCAGTTACCAATCGAGTTAATCTCCCTCCAGTTACCAATCAGGTTAATCTCCCTCCAGTAACCAATCGAGTTAATCTCCTCCCTCCAGTTACCAATCAAGTTAATCTCCCTCCAGTAACCAATGGAGTTCATCTCCCTCCAGTAACCAATCAGGTTAATCTCGATCCAGTAACCAATCAAGTTAATCTTCCCCCAGTAACTAACTGAGTTATTCTCCCTCCAGTAACCAATCGAGTTAATCTCCCTCCAGTAACCAGTTGAGTTAATCTCCCTCCAGTAACCAATCAGGTTAATCTCCCTCAAGAGCTCATCCACCCCCACTTGATTACAGCACTATGTTTATTGTAAATAAATGTATTGTTCAAGCACAAAATAATGTTTAATTCTGAACCATTGAAGACTCGATATCAAATATTTTATTGATTAAAAAAGCACTAATATAATTATATTTCATTATCTGATGTAACATAAATTATTAATCTCATTATTAGCAAATGATATTACTATGAAGATGTAGCCCTAGATAAAATGGCGGTGACCGCCCACCATTACAGTTAGAAACCTACAGGCGGTGTCGTGTAATCCGTGGGCAAATCTTGTTTGGTGCTTCATCTTTACTCTTTGTAATGATTAAACTTGGTCTTGGTGTAATGCCAAGACGTATCTGTGTCATGAGGTAAAACTTCCCACAAAGCAGAGAGCCCACCCCCAAAGACACTGAGCATCCGGCACGTTTTAAATCCTCCCTGACTGCGGAGAACTCTCAGGCTCTTGCTCAGTCTCCAGCCCGCTGTGCTCCAGCAGCATGCAACTTAATGTGCTCTATGTAAATTATTAAAGACTGATGGGACGAGCCGGAGAAGTCTCTCTCTCTCTCTGTTGAACACACAGAGGCTCATAATGATAGTTCACAGAACTGACTCTTACGCTGTCTCATAGGCTCTCTGTCTAATGAACTGTGCTGTGTTTCTAACTCTTGTCATTTCTCCAGTTCAAGAGGCTGCTGTGTGGTACTTTAAGAGACTTCTTTCTCCTAATTAGGGTCACGAGGGTCTGCTGGAGCCTTACCCATGCTCAGGACAAATGGGGGTAAACACACTGGACCACTCACTTGTGTCCAGCTCCCCTTACCTCTACCCCATGCTCCTGTGTCCAACTGTGCAGTGCAAGTGAGAAATATTCACAGACTGCATTAATCACGTAACAAACACTCCCATTGATTTGAAAGAATGGTTCCCAGCACGCTGATCTCACATCTCGTTCTGGCAGAAAGTTCAGCAAGGGATGGAAGGAATACCAAAATCCAATTCATATAATTGAGAAAAAAAGTTCAAAAAGAGTTCAAAGCAGGAATCTATCAATGGTTTTAAAAAACTCTCAGGCTCCTGTGCACTTATACGTGTATATGGGACATAAACTGCGAGAACAAACAGTGATGGATCTTTTGATATTTGAACTCCTGCAGTAGTGACGGCCATACATACAGCAACACAAAGATCAAACAAAGAAGAGCGAGCCAGTGTATGGAATAGCACATTGGTTTATCATCTACTTGTTTGAAAACAAGGGCTGAGAAGTACTTGAGTACTGTACACTTCCTAATAGATTTATCAATGCTAAGTTTGTTGTTTTTCTAAAAATAAAGACTAATTTTCAGCTGATTCTAGACGCTATTCTTGTTCCTGCTCAGGCTTTCCTACTCAGACAATTGCAGCCCTATATCGTTTTTTAAACACATCTTTAAGTTATGCCCTCTGTCTCGCAGTCTGCAGACAGACATGCCACAGTTAGAGACAAGTAAGCGTCTTTAGGCATACAAGTTTAAGCCACTGAACCACTCCTTTGGCATCTGCTAGGTTTTAGGGGCCAAAAAAGGTTATTAAAGCCTCAAGAAAGTGGTTCATTTCGTGTAGTACTGGTGTCAAATGAGAATGATTGAAGCCTTGTGAAGGCTGTTAATGTTCATCTTGTTTTTTTTTTTTTTTTTTACGATGACCTAAACTAGGATTATGCGGGTATAGAAGAATGCCTTTTAAGCATGCAAAAATATATCTAGTTGAGCTTATAAATGAGGAAAACAAACTCTTTAAGGTTTGCAAGAAACAAAGGGAGTGAATGCTCTCTTAACTAGACACCAGTACACCCCCATCCCTTCATATATAGTCTCCATTTGCAGCCTGGTGCCTCCACACTAATTAAATGGGTTTGATGGAGTCCAATCCGTCAGCATCTAAAATCAATGAACTAAAGTCATGCCTCTGCGAAGGCAGTCGGGTGCTCTGCATGCTTGAGTTCTTCTGCATGATTGCACATTCCCTGGCTTTGAAAAACAGCCTGCATGTAAAAGAACAAAACATACGTCTATATAGAAATGCTTTTATTCATTAAATGTATTGTGTATATAAGTATATGGATGTTAATGCTAAGTAGCATCAGTTAAACAAGTGATAAAAGTGGTTAAAGCTTTAGAAAGGTTCATTGGTTCCTTCGATTTAGAACAGAGTACTTTTAACATGAAATTGTTGACATTTCTCTCAATAAACTAATAAATTAAACATATGCTTTTAAAAGTTTTGAGAAAATAAAGATGAACGATATCAAATTACTTACCATTCTCTGAAATATCCATTATTAGACATCATATTTGTCTAGAAGTAAACTTGTATTTTAAAAAATTCACAAAAGAACCTTTAAATAAACGACATAAACTAATCTACAGATGGCTTATTGAATGTATAGAGATGGCTTCATACCACGGCACTGATTCACTCACCTGTGTAGGTGTCGCTCTTGCTCTTCTTCTTCAGTTGTTTGACGCTGTATGGGGCAGCGTGAGACCTCGAAAAGACGTTTTCCTATTTCAAATTAATTGCATATACTTGTCTCATAAGCTGTTAATTCGACATTATATGTTGTATTTAAAAATCACTCAATAAATGTTCATATAAAGCTTGAGCAGGCTCAAATTTTGCGTTACATTTAAAAGTCTGACACACTATTTTGTGATTTGACTGCCACCTATCAGTATGGAGTGTAGGTCTTTTTCCTGTCGGTTTTTCTTAACGAGTTCTGTTGAGAGTACTTTAGAACCCACCTTGGACTATTTATCAAGTAAAAGTTTTATTTATCAAGTTAAAAGAACTTTCTTCAGGAAAAAAAAAAACAATCAGCTATTTACAGTTCACTTCCGGCTTAGAATGTAAACAACGCGGCCGTTTAATGTATATGTATTATTACCTAGCGATTTATTTCTTAATAAGTTGATATACTGATGTAGCAATATAATGATGCTTTATAGGTTTAGATAAAACTTGACAACCAATTTAACTATTTCAGTTTCATTATTTAGATTTTGGAAAAACTTTTTGAATAGCACTTTACCAATATTTTAGTGTACGTGATGTCTACACTTCCATTTATTGTATAAAATATTACTAAACGTGTTTAGATATGTTTGAGTTTGTTAGTTTCACAAAAAGTTTTAAATGAATTAAAAGCAATTAATCTGCGACACCGCCACCTACTGGTACGGAGACTAAACCTTTTCAAGTCATTATCATTAAACGGAGCACCATCTAAAAATATTATTATAAACAATAATAACATATATTTCCTGTGTTAACACTGACATCGTTTTCAAGATTTAGTGTATATGTTTGACTCTTGGCTGGCTGAAAGTAATGGGCAAATGTTGGCTTTTGTGTGACAAATAGTATGTGTGTACATTTTCACTTTTTAATTTTATATTGCGATATTTATATATTTATACAGGGTTGTTTTTGTAATATATTAATATGTATTGGATGCAGTGTAAAGCCCCTTGTTTCTAAATATTGTTAAACGATACTATATACATTTTTAATGTGTGCTAGATTAGGTTAACAATTCTTTCTTTGTTTTAATTGCGTTGTCAGTACCATATTCTAAATGCATTCTTAATCTTTCCTTTATAGTTTTTTTTTTGTCTCAAGCCTCTTTATTTTTTTAGTTCTTTACAGAAGTTTTACATTAAAGTATTCAACTGAATAAACACCTAACGACATTTACAATTTGTTGTATACCTTAATACTCCAATGCTTTTTTAACCTGTAAATTGCTGCCTAAACAAAAAAAAAAAAAAACATTTTTTGTTTTATGCAACCTGTGCAGCATCTTGCAGAGCTTCAGAAGGGTTTCTGAATGTCAAACGTGGGTGAAGCGCCGTGGCTCTGTGATTAGATTTATTAATATTGAGAGCCTTGTGGCCATGGCAGACATCCAGGGCTGCTTCAGTATCAAGAGCATTCAGCTTCTGGAAGTTAAATGACTGGAGAAAACTCAGACAGCATGACTGAGCAAGAGATCGGATTCATTAGGGTTAAATTGTAAACATACATTAATGAGTAGCGGCACAGTGCCTCATTTGAGGAATAATCCTCAAGAAATGATCAAAGATCTTTAGGTGCTCTTCGCTAAAAGCTCTATATTTACACTTGGAGTGGTTGTAAAATATAGCTGCAAGGATGATCGAGTTGTGTGTGTGTGTGCGTGCGTGTGTGTGTGTGTGTGTTTGTCTCTTTATCATCAGAACAGACAGGACATCCATTGAGCATCATTTGTTTGTTCAGCTGCCATCATACAATAGTGACGCCTGCAGAAAGACAGGCGGCATGAAGCTGATATAATAGAGCCGAGTGCATCATTCATCTCAGACAGGAACACTGAGTGTGTGATCAAATTACAGGGTACCGCACCAGAAATCATGGATCAAGAAGCTCCTGCAGGCTGGGATGGATGAATTTGGTGATTTTCAGGATTGGGGAAGAGTTTTAAGTTATTGTTCTGCGGAGGCTGTGTGAGGATGATGAGGATTAGTAGACAAGAGGATGGACATGAGCTATGGGTTGTGTGAGGGAAGAAGAGGAAACACACAATAATAGTACAAATTTACTCAACGCTAATTATGTTTAGGTGGAAGGTGGAAAATGAAGAAGGTAGGACAAGACTGGAAACAAAGAAGGGTAGAAAAGAAAGAATAAAGGAAAACTATAAGGAAGGAAGGATGGAAGAAGAAAATAGATGAAGCATATGAGGATGAATAGAAATAGGAAAATGGGAAGAAATTATGGATGAAAGGAAGAAGATAAAGAAGAAACATTGAGAAAGGGTTATAAGGGGAAGAGATGGAATTTAAGAAAGAATAAGATGGAAATGAAGAAAAGAAAGAAAGGAAGAATGGAAAGGCAGGGAGATGGATGGGAAGGAAAGAAGAAGAAAAGAAGAAGCAAATGTATGGAACGTAAGGATAAACAATAAGAAGAAAGGGGAAGGAATGATAGAAGAAGAAAATATGATGAAATAAACAAATAATAATAAAAAAAGAATAAGAGCAGAAGGAGATGGATGGAACATAAGGATGAACAATAAAAAGGGAAGGAATCAATGAAGATAAGAAAGGAACGAAGGACAAGGAGTCAATAAGTTAACACGAATAAGAAGGAAAAAAAGGATGGGAAGAAGTAAAATATGGAATAAAAAAAGAAGAGGAGGAGGCAGGAAATATTTTCAATGAGGAGGTGTTTTCTAAAAACAAACTCATCTGTAATGGTCAGACTAAAACTGGTCTAAATGTGTTTTTCTTTTGTGTTTTCACCAGGGGGCGCAAAAGATTAGTTTGTGTCTCAATGAGTTTCAACGTAAAGCTGTAACTTTGCTGCCGCCTACTGTTCAAAATAAAACTCACCCGGAGCGCTGCGTTGAAGACTTGAGGATGCTGCATTTTAATATTTACACAATTGTGCACCTCACCCTTTCAGTAAAGAAAGTCTTAGATGTTTGAAGCACATTTTAAGTACAGAATGCAATATTAAACTGATTGCTCCATTTTAACAAGGTTACTTTTTTGTAAAATGATTACCGTAAAACATTTGAGTTGACAAGCTCTATGCTGTAATGTAAGCCTGTCAAAAACTTTTTTTTTCATTTATACTGTTATATTAAAAAGTGGGGGTTCATTGACTCAATTTTGACATAAAGTAAAATATAAGTGAGATCCTTAACTTGCAATGGAACTAATTGTTCCTGAAATGATGACACCATTCACCAAACAAAGATCTGCTCTATAAATGATTGGAGAACTATTTTAGACTCGTGGGGCGTGCAGCCAGATGAATAAATGCACAGTCTCTCTGAGAGAAACCCGATAATGAACATCGCACACGGGGCATATTCACAGTCTTTGCATTCTCACACGCTCCTTTACTTTTATTCATTGTGACCTTTCGTGAGTCATCATTTGAGCTGGCATGGGCCGATACAAAGTCTGCGTCAGAGAGTGAAATAATTTCCATTCGGATGAATGCTCCTTTTCCTGTGTGGGAAACACTCTGAAGGACATTTCAGCCCTTTCCAGAGAGCACCTCCCTGAGAAAGGGGTGGCACACCATACTCATAACCACCTATAGTTTGGGATCTCCCACTCCGCTTTTGTTTTTTAAATGCTGCATTTGAAGAGATTGTTATACAGATGTTTTCCATCTGAAAATGGTGATTGAAGTCTATAACGAAATCTCTCATGCACCTCTTCTTCAACGAACGCCGGAGCAGAAGCTCATGAACAGCTTTTCTATTGAAGGTCAATTCAAAAACAATTCATTGCTTTAAGGAACTTTCCGCACGGAACAATAACAGGATTCTTGATCATTCAGGTTCAAGAAAGCAGCTCTTGGAAAGAGCCGGAACCAGAACAAGATGAAACCTTGTACTCTTAGTCACAGATTATGGAAACCAGGACGAGCTGGCTGGAGGCAGATGCAGCAGGTAGAGTCATCCTCTGTGGAGATCCGAGGACCAGACGATGAGTGACGGAGAGAGGCGAGAACATCTTGGAGAACTAACCCCAGATTACTCTTCATGTAATCTCAGAAACTCAGTGTAGTTGAAATCAGGGCTCTGCCATCATTTCTAGTACCCCTTGGTCTTACTTGGTTACTTCATTCTGTTGGATGTGTGTTTTGGGTCATTGTCCTGCTGCAGAATAAATTTGGGGCTTTCCTGAAGGTGCTGCATGATGGACGGCCTTTGCTCCAGGAGAACTTCAGAGACTTTAAGGCATATTTTACAGGAATTTATCAACTAGTGAAATGTTAGGGAAGCTGAGCATTCTGCAGCTAAAAAAAAATAATTTTCAGCCGTTTTATTCACATTTATTGATCATTTTCTGCATACACTGGTCACACAAACATTATGTTTTTGGCTGAAACAGAGAAAAGCAAAAAAAAAAAAAAAAAAAAAAACAGACATTTAAATTGCGTTGTTGTAACTTTTGTTCTGTTTCCAAAAAAAAGTTTCAGGCACTTTTCCAGAGTGGTTTTAACCACGAGAACGTCTATGTGAATTTTTCAGAGTGCTCTGGTGAATTTCGGGCAGGATGAACGACAACAGACGTGAGGTGAGTCAAAAGCTGAGGTTTAATCACTCATGCACACGCTCTCAGACACACCCATACGTCCATCTCACAGACAGGAGAAACATCCAGAAAATAAATAATCTGTGAGCAAAAGTATTCAATTATGAAATGGAGGAAAATGTCGTTTTTTATAGATTTTATTATTTCATCTGTACATGACTTTTTCTCTCCTCATCAGCGTAAGACATCTTCAAAACCCTGGAAATGTGTGAGAGAAGCAAAGTTAGAGACTGACCAGAACTTGAGCTTTGAATTATCCAAAAGCATGATTATGAAAATACAATATTATCAAATTTATCCATTGGGGGTTTTAAAATATATTTAAAATGTACAATTAAAAAATATAATAATAAATTTAAAATGTATAATTAAAAAAATAATAATATATTTTTAATTATTTAAAATATAATTTATTGCATGAAAATAAGTATTTGATCACTAACCAACCAGCAAGAATTCTGTCTCACTAGTTGTCCTTCAATAAGACTTCTATCTTCCACTCACTACCTAAACCGATGAACCTGCTTGAGATGTGACTCAAACCCATCCACAAAAGCCAAACAGCTGTCTATGGACACCAGGGACAAAACTGTAGACCTGCACAAAGCTGGGATGCTCTACAGGACTACAGATCTTCATAGTTCTAAGACTCGTAATCAAGATCTGAAACACGAGAGATCGGCCTAGGAACAAGGATCTTGGGAGAGCAGGGCCCAGAGTCTTAACAGTTACCACCAGAAACACTCAGAATCACTCTGAAATCTGGAAAACCCAGAGACCAAAACAGGCAGCTGGTATAAACTCCACTCGCTTCATTTGGAAGAAGAAGGAGGAGAACATCATTCCAATCATGAAACACTGAGGTGGAAACATTAAGCTTTGGATGCTTTTTTCTAGGACTTTAAATACCTTTTCAATTATGTGCAACAACCTCTTTTCCTCAGTAAGTGATTTGACAATCGGCCAGGGTTGAGTCTTGCAGCATAACAATGCCCCCAAACAAGCAGTCAAAGCAACAAAAAGTACCCACAAAAACTCTTTTTATTAATTACTTTCAAATGCTTGGGAACCAAGTTAATGCCAAGTGAACCTGATTAGGTGCTGCATTTACATCTGAAAGACTAAGGATTGTCTCCATACTAAACATTTCAAGGTCTCAAAGTGGGACCTCCTGACCTGAATACAAAAGAAAGGATCTGAAGAAGACCTGTAAAAAAAATCCATCTACTCTGTAAAATATTTCTCCCAATCAAATACTTTATTGCATGCAAAGAAAATGATTTTAAAACTATACAAAGTGACTTTTTTTAAAGCAGAGCTTTGTAAGCGGGTAATTGTGAAAAATCAAATACTTTTTACCCCTTTTTGTGGAATTCTCCAAGTACAGTCCTTTGCTAAAAAAACATTTACCCTTAAGACATAAAGCAAACTATTTCAGTAAAAGATTGGTATACATACGGCTAACGTTGCTCGAATAGAAATATAACACTTCAAACCAAACATTGCTACCATAAGTGAAAGAAACGAAATCCTTCTTGAACTTCTCTTGATCTTTCCAGACTAAAACCCAGCAAAAGTTCATGTTTCTCTTTGGAAACATGTGCATTTGTATCTTTTTCCATCATATATCTGTGCATGTTTAAAATGAATAAATATAGATTTGGAGTCTGCTATCAGAGCTCTCACCTCTGGAGGGGATCCATATGTTTCTGATCCTTATTTGGCTCTGGAGCGCATGCAGGAGAGGAAGAGGAACAGGGAACAGGTGTCAGACGACAGGACGCAAATAACTCTCCATGCAACACACACCGGGCTTCCTATAGTCACAGGGGAGCTCTTAAAGAGACAGTACGCTTCCCTGGAAAATCATTAGTACGTGTTTTGGTAAGAGTTTTAAGAGTAAGACTTTCAGAGTTCTGATATTTGCATGTGGTCATGTGACACCTCCAGGTGTCGAATCAGAGGGGAGTCTTTTCTGACACGTGTCGCGTCCGCTAAACAGTCATTACGGGTTTAATGTATAGAGGCTCTCCAAGTTTAGTGTCTGCCATGTACGGTCAGGACCCGTGAGGAAAAACAGATGTCTCATCAAGAAAATAAATAAAACAGCTGTAAGCAAACCCGTCAGGAAAAAAAGCTTCTGAGTCTGAGATTAGACATTTACACATAAAAATGATTAAATATCATGTTAACTGATTATTTATTATTGATTTAATCACCGAATCCAACATGGATTTCAATTGAAATTCAGAATAGAAAAATAAACTGTTTGATTTAAAGATAAAAATAATGACAAAAATCAATTTTGCAGATTCAAGTTTTAAGCCAAATATTACATTATATATTTTATTTAAGTTTAGTTAGTTTTTTTTTAAATACAACAATTATCTTAAAAAATATTGTTGTATATTGCAATAATACATACATACATATATATATATACATACATACATATATATATATATATATATATATATATATATATATATATATATATAGTTTTAATGTATAGTTATATAGTTTAAATATAATAAACTATATAATAAACTATACATAGTTTCTTTTTTTAATGATAATTGTTGTATTTAAAAAATATCTATCTATCCATCCATCCATCCATCTATCTATCTACTGAATGCAGCAGTAAGATTTCAAATTAGCTCATGAATAATCAAACCTTCAGGGGATTCTAAAGCATCTCAACCATAACAGACATATTGGAGTCAAAAGGCCTTGGTTTTCTTCTTTTTTGATCCAATAGTTGAATTTAAAAGCGTTCAGTTTCATATTTAGTCCAGAATGAGTACGAGTGAGACTTTTGGGATGTGCCTTTACGAACACATGTATAGAACCCTCATTTCTTAAGATATTGTTTTCAAACTTGAAGTTTGCATTTCCGTACTGTTGTATTTCCACCTAATACCTCCCATTTCTGTAATAATTATTGCCAAAGTTTATTTCTCTCTTCGTTCGAAGGTATAGCACGCAATTTACTTTTGAATTTAAAGTATGGGTTTTTAATTGCATTTTAGGGTATCTTTTGTAGGAATTCTAAATGGTTAATGGCTTAAAACTGATATTTTTGTGAAGAGTTTACATTTCCAAGAGACCAAGATGCATCACAAACCCAAGGAACTCCCCAAATGTGAGGTGAAGGGAAGATGGATGGATGCTTTCTAGTGTCTCATAGGGTGCTCACAATGTGAAAAACATTCCATTGGCGAATGGGATTGCATCCGACAGTGCAACACTGGGCGTTCCTGCTGACGCGGTGCACTTCCGGATTCGGCTGGGGTGAACTTTGACCTGAGATATTGCATTACATCATGCGGTGTGAGCCTCCAGATTGGTGCAAATGTACGCTTTTAATGTCAGTATTGCTATAAAGTACATTAAAGAGGACCTTGTTAGAATTTAGAGGAGCTATAAAAATTAATTATTGAATTTTGGGGAGGCTCACGATGGACACAGTCAATGCCCGCACATTTTCACAATCAGATACAGTAAAATTCTGCATTATTTAGTAGTAGTGTGAAGTTTAACAAGGCGGTCCTTGTTAAAAAAAAGAATCTTATAATAACGTCTACATAATAAACCGTTCTGATCATTTTGCAAGGAATCTTTTTTTCTCCGAGAGCCATGTTTTCGATCACTAATCATAAATCTACTAACGTCTTCTCGCAGGACAGCACTGATGTCTACTTTACACCCGGAACACATCTAAAAATAGACTGACCTGCTTCAAAGTGGCTCTTGATCTTATTTCTTCTCAGCGTCAGCGATCACCGGCTCTGTGGAGGAAGGAAACACAGCGTTCATCAAACAACATCTTTATGTGATCACTCGGGAGAGTGATTCCTACTGTAAGGCAACAAACACACTCAACCTGAAATTCACTTCTGTCTCACTCACATACTGTCAAGATTACCACAATCCAAAGCTCTAGTTTGCATGAGTTTTGTCCATTGAAATAAAGATTGATTTGATATTTTTCCTGTTAAAAACTTTTTCTGCTCTCCGAAATATTGCTGAAGCTATTGATGGTAAACTGATGCTCTGAAAAGGCTCTGCCTTGTCCTTTCAGAACACTGTGCTATCCGCATTAGAGCTCATAAGGCGGGGCATAATTTTAACCCTGGTCATCTTGGCCAATCAGATGCCTCTAATCAGTGATTGACAGCTTCCACCCGAGCCAAAATCCCTAGTTGTGCTGTCCACGTGAAAACACTGTAGCCATGTTTTTTTTCTTTTATAAAGATCTGATAATGGCAAAACGCTTCAGCCTGCGGGAAAGTCCTTTACGTTTCCCTGATTCATCCTCACAAGTTTTACTTGTTTAAATTTGCATAGAACTGGCAATAAACAAATAGAGTTTCGTATGTTCCTTTGTTTATTAATGAAATAATCAGTAGAGTTAGGCGTTCCAAGCTCATTTTATTCTAATCAATGTTGTTCATTTTGTGGATTCGATAAATAAATGTAAATAAATAAATAAAATGCATTTTGTGGTAAAATAATAACTTATTTAAAAAAAAAAGTCCTGCATATAGTTGGATTCTCTTGCATTATGCACCGACTTGAGAATTAAACGTTTTGTCTCGGAGCGTTGGGTCCCACAGGAGTTCAGGTCTCATAAAGATATTAAAGACACATGATTTTTAGTGGTTCTCAACAAAATTCCACTTTAATGAACACGCCAAGGAAAGCAAAGACTGACCAGTGACTGCAATAACACGAAGCTGCAGCCAAGAGACCTGCTCGCTCAGACCTGCACTCCCTGACTGATGTGGGCCAGATAGACACCGCTGTTGGGGAATGGTGTGCATCTCGGAACCCAAGTCTTTTTAGTATCTTTACTGCTGTTTCTTATTTGTTTCAGTCTGTTTTGCAGGTGGTGGCCGGCTCATTGTGAAATCTACACAAGGTACAGAAGAAATCTCTCGGGTTGTAGTAGCATGTAGCCCCCCATGTGAAGTGGAACTGTGAGTGTGGGTTTTTCCTACAAAAGCCCAACTTTTTAAAAAATTAATTATTCTAAATTGCCCAATTTTTGCTTAAATGTAATTATAAGATATAAAACACACCAATCATTAGGCTTCTCTTTCTGTGAAGCAGCTCTTCTGTAGTTTTGATTTATGTTTCAGCCCAGGCTAAGAGTTCTAGAGAAGATCTAGCATACGTCAACGTTAGCATGCAGAGTGCTAACTTGCTAAATATTGAAACAAGCATCTGCATTAGCATACTTTAGCTTGTGTTACACTGATGTAATGATGAGACGTTCATAACTCAATGCTGAATTTAATATCGGAGCATGTGAATGAGGATCCTATCAGACATCGCTGTTTATAGCGTTGGTGCATTTCGGTGCTATGTCTGACCAGTGGATCTGAACAGCTAGGGTCTGGTCGACAGGACTGGTTTAGATCATCATCCACTGCTTCTTTCTGCAAAAATGACAATTGTCACAAACCTTACTGGATTTGAATCTTAGACCAGACAATCAGTACAACATTCCAGCTCTTGTTTTTTCTTTTCTTCTGCAGGACCTCACTCACTATCAAACCTGTGAAAAATATAAACAAATACTCCTGCTCCCCGATTGTCCTCCTGCACTCCTTTGAGCCCAATTAGTGCGTTTGGTAGACGCTTTTCTCCAAAGCAACTTACATTTCAAGCAATTAGCACATTTCATCAGTACTTTCTTGACATTTAGCCACCGGAAAGTTTTACATCCTGCTATAATTATAAAAATGCCTTCAATTAATCTAGCACTTTTCCACACGTTCTTGCCCAAAACCACAATAGTGGAACCTGTCGGGGAAAGAACTCCACCATTGCGTAACTTTCCGCCCCAAAGTCAATCTTTACAGCGTACGTACGTTTGACCTCCAGCTTGCAGCTGACCACCGCCTCTCCGTACTCGTTCTTGGCTCTACAGCTGTAGACACCACCGTCAAAGTTTCCGGGTTTGCGGATCTCCAGGGAGCAGATGCCCTGGTTATTGATCTGCCTGAACTTGGGGTCGTCACCGATGATCATCTGATTCTTCATCCACTCGATCTTGGGCTGCAGAGGAACACAACAGCATTCCGTCTTCAACAAAAAATGTGACAAAAGTATAATAATAAGCATGTTTTAACTCTTGAAACAAATTATAAATGAACCGATAAGTTGATGATGAATTCAGGAAGTGGTCATCTAGATTTGGTGAATATGTGTCTAGGACTAGAGTGCCTTGTTGCAGAAACTACTGATTTTCTACTGCGGAACCACTAGGATTTTCACTCATATTCATGTCTCTGATCACAGATCCTCTGTGTGGTTTAATTTATCCACAATTACATGAAACCACTTCAAACGCATCGCGTAACATTTCCTCTTGAGCCAAACAAGCATCCAGTGCTTGTGACAGAGACATCTGCATGCTGCACAATGCTAATCACACTCTTGCGGCCTCCGCATATCAGTGTCAGGATGCTCATCCTCTAATAGTGAAGAACACTAGGCATCTAAGTTATCATCCCTTCATAGAGCAGTACAGGAGGAATCCCACTCATGCCGCTCACGCTGTTCCCTGTCTGCTTATCCGTGTCCCTGTAGGAGTTGCACTATCTACGCCGGCATGCTGGATCTGGATTCCTTCACCTCCCTGCTCTCAATTCTGACCAGCTCAACAGCTCCTGGTGGATTAAGAGCTGATTTAGTGATAGACTGAGTAAACCATCCACAATATAGTTTCACTAGTCATTTAGCAACTAATGCATCACTGCTGACTTGTTTTTCGAGGATTTTGATGATATAAAGCTTAAAGGGGCCCTATTACGTAATTTGTAAAATTTCTTAATAAATTTAAATCTAAACTAGCACTTCATCATTAGAAAACTTTCTAAATGGAAAATTAATCGTGAAAAAACATCTTTGAATCACCTCATATTTTTTATATATATTCCTCCCGCTGTCATAGTTTCGGCACGCCCCCTTTGGGACTTGTATTTTGGGAATCATGGGTAATGTAGTGTGTAATGGTCGCCAGTCGAAGGTTAAATAGAACAGGAAGAAGTTATTCAAATGTGAACTAAGAGGTTTAAGTAAGGGACATGAAAGGGACATGTGTAAGTCTCATCACTCCGCAAACTAATGAATCCACCGTAAATGTTTAGAAACATTGTTGATGCCCAAATTGCTTGACATCACCCAACTCTCACACCTATTACATTAAAATCAATTGTTCTTCAGCACTTCTGGGTCAGACAGCGCACCTGAAGTGCGTAGAGATGAGCTGTACTAGCAATTAATCTGATTGGTCACTGGGCGGAGCTAAGAACTATGGGTGTTGCAAGAAACATCAAGCCATTTTAAGCTCACGAAAAAGGAAAGATGCGTGAAAGATTCTGGATAAAATGATGTTTTTGATGAGGGAACGGCACTAAAAAATGCTTGGAATTTCAGAAAAGTTTAAGATGGTATTTTTGTGCATTCTAAAACAAAACAACAAATAGAAAGATACAAAAACAGGCATAGATGTCATGTTTAGGTTCATGTTTAGAACACTTTCGCTCATATTTGACTGCTTCTATATATCGGGAATGTTTTTTTATTCTGAAAGCCGACTTTTACACTTCAGTAAAACACTTAAAAAAAGGCGCCAAAAGTCTTTCCAAAAAGCATGAACTAACGTTGATTTTAGCCTTATATTTTAACATAAACAGAGAGAGTATAAATATTTGTTGTGTCTACTTAAATCATATTTAAAAACAACACAAAGTACAATTTTTTTTATCCAGATGAATGATGCCTTTTTCTGTAATAACAGTAGCAAATATATATTAGGGAAGCAAAGGTTCACAAAGCTCATGGTTCTGTGCATACCTCAGTTTTTAACCACGGTTTTCGGAATCTAAACCAAACTATTTACCCTAGCAACCACATGTTCTGGACTGTATCTCAGCCTTGGTAAATGACAAAGACCCGAAGGTTGGTTTATTGTACTTATAATGACAAAGTAAACATTATATTATTTCACTGCCCCCGCCATACCAACCATTTGTATTGGGAACCTTGTATGATGTCATGATGACTCCTCCATAGCAACCAAAATTCTACCTTTGGCAACAATTCCTGATTTTAAAAATACTTTTAAGCGCCACTTTTACAAGCCATCATCAAAGTTTGTGCACAAACTTAAGCCCTCCAACCAGCACTTTTCTGATTATATGCCATCACATGACCACCAGAGAATACCACACTGCAGAGCAGGGAATAAACATGCTGCATGTAGTTCAAAGGAGCAAGGAAAAAAAGCTGAAAATTAAATACTTCCATACTGCGGAGATTTCAGCCTAACACTTTAAAGCAGCTCGGAAGAGGGGAATAGTACCTTAGGGAATCCCCTGACGGAGCAGAGCAGTTTGGTGTTGTAGCCGACAGTGGTACTGCGGTCAGTCATGGAGGTGGTGAATTTGGGCGCTTCACTGAAGTCATGCTCCTTGTAGGTTGGAGGCTTGTAATCAATGCCTAAAATACAACAGGAAAACAGTAATGGAATACATGAAAAACAAAAGTGGAAATCATTAGCAAATAGGTTCAAAATTAATGTATAGACACATCTAATTAACATGTTGCAAATCAGATATTTTTGACCATCTTGACCTTCCATACAGACCCAGATTAAGTCACTTTCCTTGAGAGAGGCTTAAATCTCAATAAAATCCCCCAATTAAAGTAATTTTCACTAGTTTAAAATGTTTTTGCCTAACAACTATGGAATTATCACCTTAGTATATACACTAAAAAATGATTCAGCCGTTTTTGACCATCTTGACCTTCCATACAGACCCAGATTAGGCTCACAGCTCAATAAAATCGCCTGCATGAAAGTCCTTTTCACAAACATTGACTCTAACGGATCGCTGCACTGGTGAATCCTGCAGACCTGTCTTCTGGATTGTGGCTGAAGTCTTTGTGACGGTGGCATCTGGGCTGACTCCACACTTGTTCTCAGTGAAAACCCTGAAGATGTAGGTGTTTCCCATGATCAGGTCTGAGATGGTGGCGTTTAATCTGTGGTAATGGTCCACCACTGTGAACCAGTCCTGGGAAACAGACGGGAGAAAACATTTGACATTTTTTACATCTGAAATAAAGACAATGCCTATATTTTAGGTTTGTAATTAAAGCACAGATTTTATTGGCAAGTGTGAAGAAATAGCAGCATTAAAATATTTGCCCTTTTCCGGTATTGAAATAAACACAGAAACGCAAAGATCTCGTACCCCTGTCTTTTTGTCAGCCTTCTGGATGGTGTATCCTGTGATCGTTGTGTTTCCGTTATCTTTGGGTTCAGTCCATTCCAGTGCAACATTGAAGCCCCAGGTGTCCACGATTTTAACAGAGGCGGGAGGCCCAGGCAACTCTGGTGAACAGGTCCACAGTAGTTTATAAGTCCCAAAATTACGAGCAGTTCATGCACGTAAGATCACGAACATGGAGTGAACGCGCTCACGTGGAAAAAAAAAAAACACCTAAAAGACGTACCAATAATCTGCAGAGTTAACTGAGCTCTATCCTCGAAGCTGTCCACCTTCACACACATCTCGTACACGCCGGAGTCGGCTCGCTCGGCCGCACGGATGAAGAAGATGCTGTCCTTGTCACTGTTGCGGATGTTCACCTTTTTCGTATCAAGAGGCTCACCATCCTTTGTCCAGGACACCACAGGCTGGGGCTTCCCCTGCGGCAAAGAAAACATTTTTTTGGCCACGGGTTAATCGTTAAACTTTCAGAATATCTGCATCTTTGCTGGTGGACCAAAGAACCTGGAATGATGATATGAAGGATGACGTTTAGAGTCTTGAAAAACACGGCATCGTCTCTGCCGTGGACCAAACAATACCATGCAATATACAGTTTGTAAGGTTTCCATATTAAATAGAAAATATATTTTATAAAGAGATAAGAACACGTACTCCGAAGGGAATAACAAGGTTGATCTTCTCTCCAACATTTTTCACAAAGCGCTGCCTCAGGAAACGTGGCAGACGGATTTTAGGGCGATCTGTAAAACATAAAAATAATTTTAGTACTACAGACTAGAACATGATCTTTAATATTCATAATGCCTCAAACCATGGGCCTTCGGAGAATTAAAAAACGTATAGAGTTTCTGTTGTATTCATTGTAAAATTCCAAACAGCCTTTATTTTCAAAATAATTATTGTATTGAACTTAAGAGTTAAAAAGGCTGAATTTTTTTTATTTATTTTGTAATTATCTGTACAGATTTTTGAGTCTGAAAGGGCTTTTATTTTGTAAATAAACATTGTATTGTGCTGTATTTTGTTTTTGCAAGCTGGTCTGAAAAAAATAAATCCTGCATAAGTGAGTGTGAAAAAATATATATAAAAAAAAAAAAATATATATATATATATATATATATATATATATTTATGTGACTAATAAAATAAATTATTACAGTCATATTCATTTCCTTTAGATTAAAGCATTTAACCTTAAACTCATCCTGAGGCCATACCATACACCGTCCAAACGCCTTACTTTGTGTAATAATCCATGCGTCCAATTTTATACATTTTAGCAACAATCCGCAAAGCAAGACTGAATTAGCTGAAAATAAATGGCGAGGAAAACTTCCAAGAGGGAGGTGGGGCAAGTAACAGGTTGCAAAATAACGAGAAAACATGACAAAACAATTCAGAGCACATGATTCATTATTGTTTTTCAGATATTAATCACCTCATCTGTCGTTTCTTATATGAAACAATAAAGAATGTGAAGATTGAAGCTCATTTTGAGCTAGCTGCATGCTAATGCTAACTCTGTTGAACTCAGGATGGCTTTACACAGAGCAGTCCTTCAACACCCAAGCCACAAAAAAACGTACTGTATGATGAAAATGTAAGACTTCATCAACTGAAATGCAGATTTCTAACTGCACTAAAATACAATCCCTTCTTTGTATAAATGATGCTAAATAAGTGATGGAACATGATAACAATTAAATGTTAAATCGGTCAATAAAGAAATACAATGTTGAATTGATATTTATAAAAGTCCCTGCAGCTTTAGCCAGATGCTAACTCGTTCTGCATGCCTCTAAATAAACATAGCATCACTTGTGAGCTAAAAAGTCTCAAGGGGTAACCTTAGATGCCATTTGACTCCTCATGTGGTGTGAGAACATTTGGGAATGTCTCCCACCCTCCGTCTGGAGCTCCTTCACACTTGTCGCTATCGCCCTGAAAGGAAAAAGCTTGACATGGGCCCAGGCGGCTCGCTGTCAGTGGCTTTAGAGCCATGTTAAACCCTCGCCTTGTAATCCTCGCTAATTCACTGCGCTTACCAACAAACCGTTTTGTAAATATCTGCATCGGAGGCTGTTCTGACTTGAAAAAAAATATTCCTGAGATTCATTTGTGCGCAGGGGTCGAATGCAAAGAACGAGAGCGGATTGAAGATGGGCCAAACGTTGCTTCGCCCTCTTTAGCATTGACTGGATTCATGTTACATTCCAGACCAGCTCGACTTTCCATCCTGCATTTATGATTTCTTTCTTTAGCCACCCGAGTCTCCAGGAGTGTGTGAAGCGACTACGAGGATTAGCACAGGGAAACTGCTTTACGTAACATCTGTGATAGCATGCCTTGATGCAACACTGGGTCAAAGTTATCTGCTTTAGCTTAGTTTCAAGAAAAGTTGATAAAAGTTGTCAAGCCGCCCTGTGAAAATCCCTCACGTGAAGTTTTTTCAGGAGTGTTGTGGTGTACAAAAACTCTACTGGTCAAAATGAGGATCCCCTGCTGTTAACAAAGAATCCACTTTTGCTTGATAGCATCTTTTAGTCGTTTGCTATAGTTCTTAACTGATTTTCTATTGGAATTTCTGTGGGAAGGGCAGTCACTTTGGAGTCGTTTCTTGCTGGTTATCTTTCAAAATCTTCCCATCAAATTTCCTTCAACCCAGATAAGATTCCCAGTACCAGAGCAGTATACTCCCACCACCATGCTTCACTGTGGGAATGACTCTCTTGGTGTCGAATGCCCCTTCCTCATTTCTCCAAAGATAGAGCACCAAAACTCGACAGAGGTTGAGGTCCTTGGAATGGACACTCCAGGTTATGTTGGGATTTATGAACATTGTGGGTCTTTCAATTCCCTTCCCCTTCCATTGTGGGTCTCTCTCGCCACCCGTAACAGAATGAATAACAGAATTTTCTCTTTCTCTTCCATGCTGTGACGTGGCGTTAAATAGATGAAATTTAATATTTAATCCTTGAAAGGCCTTTGCTACATTAAATTGCAAAAGAAATGCGGTAAATGGTTTGTTCTGAAGCAGGAAGCTGTTATATCTCAGTCATACAATGTCTAATTGGAATGAAATTTGGCTCGTGTGTTAAGAGTTCATGTCTGAACACATATAAATAGCAGCAGAGGGTGTGAGTGATAGCGCCATATAGTGGCAACATGGAATATGCAATTTTGGGTGTTTTTTACTGCTATTTCAAACTGAGATTGTTTGTTTATTTCAAACTGTGTTTGAAATAAACATTTGAAATTAGAGTGACTTATGAAAAGGATAAAGACCTACAAAAAAGTCTATTGGAATGAGTTTCTACAACCAACTGGATGTGGATGATTTAAGAAAAAAAAAAACTAAAATTGGCACTTCAGCACGTCTCAAACTTAGAGATCGTATCGGTTCACCTCGAAACTCCATTGGTCTTATTATAAGATATGTAGGATATTCAATTGCGAAGCTTTTTTTTTTTTACTTTGTTAAACTGTGTACACACAGCGGCCAACAAAAGTTGACATTTCACCATAAAGAGGAAGTTGTTATAACTCAGAAGTTTTATCATTTACAGACTATGCTAACAGTCCACATCTGAAATGGGCCATCGAGAGGTGACCGCGCCATAGGTGCTCGAGCCCTTGATCCCTGCGTGAATTAACATTAAATCCTCAACTTCTATATAAGTGCATTTTTGATGGTGGAATAAAGTTATTGAAACTGATACCGTTGCTATTTTTAGATTCTGAGGTATACCAAATTACCACCCACGTCGACTGACTAGAGTCTAGACTATCTTCATTGAGACTTGGTTCACAACTGTCTTGACAGATGTTCATAGTTCTCTAGTTTTCCTTCCAATCTTCTCTTCTTCTCTCCAGAGCTCTCCACTCTCTTCACACTTCTTGATCATGCTTCTCACTGCCGTTCCTGACTCTTGAAACATGTGCACCTTTCTCCATCGTTATGAGCATTAATTATACAAATAAATCCAAATTAATCTCCTCTTTGCCATGACGTTGCATGTTATTTCACTAGTTGTTTAGCAAGGTACTAGCCCCCAGCTTAAAGTACAATATAAATGCTTCATGAATAAAAAAACAAAACTAGACAATTAGAAGCGAACTAAAAAAAAATTCATAAAGATCTGATTCATTTGTTTTGTAATATTTTGTGTTATCCATGTTTCTCTCAATTCTTCTCATCGGTTATAAATGCTCCAACCCCACTCAAAGCATCATGGGAATTACTTTAGGATTGACAGAGTGATGGAAAATCCTGACAAACAAATTTGGCACGTATTTTTGGACCATTTCGCCCATTCCCCTTTTGCAGTTGATCGGCAGTCTCGGTACTCAGCCATTTTCACATGTCTCTAGAGAGGTTTTAATAGGCCTCTTTGGATGTGTGCTTGGTGTCATTGTCCTGCTGAAAACACAAGGTCGAGGAACAGAATTTAAACCTTCCTCACATTTGTCTCAACACAATTATGTCAAAGGGATCTACATGTAATTACTATGAAGTCATGTGTTCTGGAAAAGGGTAGAGTTTTAGGAACCAAATGGTTTGAATATCAGAAAACTGTGAGCTAATAGAGCTAATCTGAATAAATTAGCAATAACATATTTTTATTTTCCATCCTGGCAGCACCAATTATCGTCCTGCAGATGAGTGTGAGGGGTCAGCTGCCAGTTTGGCCTCTGTAGATGAAACCATTCCAAATCTGTGGATATCTCTGAGCTTCAGGATACTTGAGCTTCCAGAGGAGGCCCCGGGGTCGCTAGGGCAGATACTGTACATGTCCGAGCAAACACTGGGCATACTGTACATTGCAACGGTAACTGTTATATGGTCCCAAAGAAACCTGGCTTAGATTCAGAGGGGAAACTCCGAATATTAACCCAGAAAAGGATTATTCAAAAAGTCATTATTAGGTACACTTTGCGAATACAGAACCTGTACAGAACAAGGTCCTGGAAACATTCCTCAGAGAGTTTGCTCCATATTTACATGAGAGCATCACGCACTCGCTGCAGACTTTTCTGTGATGCGAATCTCCCGTTCCACCAAATCCCAAAGGTGCTCTACTGGATTGAGATCTGGTGACTGTGGAGAACATTTGAGTACAGTGAACTCATTGTCATGTTCAAGAAACCAATAGGAGATGATTCGAGCTTAATCACATGGAGCGTTATCCTGCAGGAAGTTGCATCAGAAGATGGGGACACTGTGGTCAAGTGATCGAGATGGTCAGCAACAAAACTCAGGGAGGCTGTGGTTGTGACACAATGATCAATTGGTACTAATGGATTCAATGTGTGCCAAGAAAATATCCTCCACACCATTATGGCACCACCCCCACCAGCTTGAACCGTTGATTCCGCTAAATCTGACCGAAGCATCTGAATGTTGCAGCAGAAATCGAGACTCATCAGAACAGAACGTTTTTCCAATCTTTAATAATCCAATTTTGGTGAGTTGCTCAAAGTTTGACATCTTCAGAGATGCTTTTCTGCAGATTCTAACGAGTGGTTTTTGAGTTACTGCTCCCATTCTATCAACCATCATCCTCTTCTCTGTCTCTGGCATCAACAAGGCCATTGTGCCAACAGAGCTGCTGCTCACTGGAAATTTTCTCTTTTTTTGGACCATTCTCTGTAAACCCCAAATCCCTTTCTTCCCCATTCTGAACTGCAGTAGATCATATGGACCCCATGTCTGCCTGCCTAAATGCCTAGAGAAGCTGAAAGGTGATTGGCCGCATTAGTAAAGTGGTCGGTAATTATACATTATATGGAATTACTGAAACAAAGTCAACTTTTTCATGATATTCTAATAATATGACCAGCATTTGCATATCCAAATCAGACGCATCCACAGCCAGAGACAAGTCTTTGCACTTTGAAGAAAGCTCAAGTTCCAAAAAATGTGCATTTAGTTCTAAATGAAGACGCCACGATGCTCAAAGAGGATAGATGTGAATGTTATAACTGCTCTCAGGTGGTTCTACTGGGGATCAAACTGCAACCTTTAGATCACAATCCAGATTCATAGATTTATCAAGTGAGCTCCCAATTTATTTGTGATTTATTCTCAGCAGAGATACATTTCTTGGCATCTGATCACCCGGAATCTAATGAGAAACACCAGTTCCTCAACAATACCCTTCAACGGGGCACAGAGATTTGGCAACAGTAGAAGGCTCATATGTTTTCTATTTAAATCAACCATTAGTTGGCATTCTCCCAGTCACATGATTTAAAACAGTGTCTTACCTACAACCTCTCTGACCAGGACGGATTCAGCGAGAGTGGCAGGAGCGCTGCGGCCGCCAGGGTTCATAGCCACCACGCGAATGTTCAGCCTGTCGCCTGTTGTCTGGTTCTTAATGACGTAACGGCAGGAAACAGTCACCTCCTCGTTTGCAGCTTTCCATTCATCGGCTATTGGGAAAGGGAAAAATCTGTATGCTGTTTTGGAAAAGCTTCTTAATCGTAAGATATTTACAGGCTGTTCTCCTACAATGATATTCACCATTCACGATAACCAATACTCACTTCCTGTGAGTAATTAAAGTCAGCAATCCACTTACAGAGATGAGATTCCCAACTCACACAAGAAAACACACCAAATTGAACTGGGAAGCTCAGCATATTCAACTCATATTGCAAGGATTTATAAAAAATATTATTAAAAATACATGCCATTATTGTGTTTTTTTTATTGTGTTTTAAGTGTTGTTCTTATCTCATATACATAAAATTATGAAGTGCACATTGAAAAAAATGCATATCTGATTGATGGAACAAATAGTACACATCAAATATTAGCATTATTAACATGCTAGCATGGATTCATCTTGAAGGTATCTTTTAGCGATTTATTAGCCGTGAATGAATACTCAAGTACTAAATGATTTAATAGCACATTTACTTTGACTTAATGTGCCTAATTTAACAAAGTTCACCATTAGCCTACAGTATTAGCAGGTTTAGCTACTGTATCAGCTTGTTTAGCAGTGTTAGCATGCACAGCTGATAGGATGTCATTCCAAAAATGTCTGGCACCATATAGGGCCATTGCTCCTCAGAGCTCTCGAAAAAATTATATCTAAAAAAAAAACTCTGATTTTAAAATGTAAAATATCTCTTGTTTTAACACCATAATAACCAGGTTAGCAGTTTAGCATTATTAGCTTTTCCAGCCGAGTTCCAGGACGTCTCCTTTTCTTCCATAAATAAACAAAAGAAAAAAATATACATTTTATAATCTATATAAAAAGCAAGGGACAAAAGCATTACATTTAGAGAAAAAGAACAAAATAGGAATTTAAAACGCTGTTTAAAAATGCTGGAAATAAGGAATTAAAAATGCTGTTTGGGCAGGAGTGCTCAGTCAGTGAATGCACATTTAAAGAGATTTTTAAAGAGCTTTTAGCCTGGATTTAAATGTGAAATAAGTTTTCACTCATTTGATCTTCTCTGGAAGGTGGTTCTTAAGGTGTAAGATTCAATCCAAAGGCAGAGCAGATGGAACCTTGCTTTTGAAAAAACAAACAAAAAAAAACAATCCACACACAATCGTGGATCGGTTGTTAAGCAAGGGTCTAAACATTACATTTACTTTTAAAGATGTTGCCTTTCTGCTTAATCTTTGATATAAAAAAGTAAGATGACATACTGGGGTTGCAAAAAAGAAAGGTTTCCTGCGTTTTTATTTTAAGAAAAGAACTTAAAAGTTACCCTTTGCACAGATTGGGATAAGATGAAGCTTTTAGCTGTTGTCGAGTTGGCATTTCACACGGCAATATTATTACATGTTAGTTGACAACTTCTGCACTTCAGTAATATTTATTATAATTTTGAAATCATACACCTTTAGCCACAACTTCAGCTGATTTAGCCGTGCTAGCATATCAGCTTACAGCATTTATCCTGGACTTCCAAACATCTTTCACCGACATATTTTAATCTTACTATTCTTTATGGATGCATTACATGTGCTTTTTTGCCGCCAGTAGTGTTTAGTAGAATTAGCAACCTTTCATAAACTCTACATTAGCATTGTAGACACAATTTCAGTACATTTAGCTGATGCTAACTTGTTAGCTAACAGGACACCTACACTTCCACTTGTCAATACAACAATTTGATGCCATAAATTTATTTTTATTTTATTAAATGCATTTGTTGTAGATAAACTTTGGGCTGGGCTCTAATTTCAGTAGATATTGTACTTTTGTAGTGTTAGCATGTTAGCTCCTGGACTTGGTTTCACATCATTTATAAATAGCATCTTTCAGGCGTCTGTTGTTTCGTTAGAGTTAGCCGTGTTAGCATGTCAGCTAACATCACACTACTGCTACACTTCCAAAACGATTTTCTGGCATTTATGTTTTTAAAATGTTAAAATTTGACAATGCTTTAAGATTTATAGCCACAGATCCACCAGTCAGCAGACTTGATACATAATCTTAAACGTCTAGACTTCTTTTTCAGCATTAGCCTTTTAACAGTCAGCAGGTTTAGGAGTGTTTAGCATGTTTAGCTGACAGGACACCTCTCCGATGCTTCTGGAAATGCTTTGCTCCATATAGGGCTGACATGGGGAGGGGGTACTGACTGACTGAGCACAGGTGCAGCCCAAGACTTGGGCAGCTAATAAAACCCTAATGAACACCCGAACACTGTCTCAGGTTTCACTGAAGGTGTTCTGGTATTATGAGGTGGCATTTTAAGATTCAATTTAATGTAAGTGCTTTGGAGTTTAGATTTAATCCTCATTGAGCGATTTATTCAGTTCAAGCTGATCTGAAATCTACTTTCAAGGGGGATGCAGAGAAACCTCCATGTGGTTCCATCATGTCCACAGTGCTGTTCTACTGTCTCACACCTAAATGAATTGGATACTTTCACAATATATCACTTAAAGCATTTGTACATTTATACATAACATTGTAAGGTGTCATGATGTTAGTTCTCTTAGCTCCAAGAACTACATTTTAAATCCCAACCATTGCCACTACGTTCAGCATGAAGCTGATAGCACAGGGAACCCTAAATAAAAAAAGAATTGTGCCTTACTTCCATCCTTGCAGATTTCCACCACGTATCCATCCAGACCAGAGTCTCCAATGGTGGCTGGGGGTCTCCATGAGATTGTGACACTGGTGTTGTTCACATCCTCGATGCCCAGCTCTAGGGGCTCGCTGGTGGGCTCTTAAAAAAAGAGAATAAACCATACTTTGTTGTTGATTTCAAACAAAGCAGCTAAACCCTAGATAAACCCTAAAATATTTGAAACATAATAACTGATTAAATAAATCACCAACAATTTATTTCAGCTGTCCACTGGGACTGAGCTAGGCATTGTGTGGTTTTGTTTGGCTCTCGTGAGTTTAAGTGTTTTTGTTTGTTTAACTCATTTTGAATTTTTCAGTTTGATTTGTGGATTTCCAGAAATTTGTGGATTTCCAGAATGATCTTACGTAGTTTAGTATTTTACATGTTTTTTTTTTCAGATTAGACTTTTAGCTGTAGTTTCATTAGATGTAGCAGTGTTAGCATATCAGATAAAAACGTTTTGCTGTTTTTTTTTAGCATTTCAAAAGTACAATGCGCATTAGCCTTGCAGCGATGGTAGCCTTTTAGCCAAATTAGCATGTCAGGGGACATCACAAAGACTTAGATCTATTTAGGGAGAGCAAATTATCTCCTTTGCCAAACCAAAAACAAAAACCTGGCATCAAATGTTGAACTGTTTCAAATGTACAATATTCATTAGCCTCGTAGCCACACAGCCTTTAAGTTGGTGTAAGGTGGTCGCTTACACAATTACCTTAAATAGTTATGTTTTGAAAGTACTATTTCATACTTTCTTTCAGGATGCATAACATTAGGCTTTTAACATTTGTTTAATTGGATTTAAGAGCATTAGCATGTCGGATGACATCACAGTCAACTTAGCCTCTCCTGTGCTTCCCAAACGCTCTCCTGTGCTTCCCAAAACCAAAAGCATAATACACCATCAAATTGTTTACATTTTCAATATATATTGTCTTCAAAATGTTTCAAAAATTTGAATTACTAATGCCTTTTAGTAACATTAGCCTTTTGGAAAAAGTGATTAGCCACTTCAGCTTATTAGCTCAAATAGCTTCAGGTCTTTAGGACTCTTACAAAACAAACAAAAAAATCTGATATGTTTGTAATTACTGAGCTTCTTTAAAGTCATTTTCTTACAGTTTTTCACTTTGTTTGCCTTTTATTTGTTGAATGTATGCCAAAATGTTTAGCTTAATGCCTATCATATGGTCCATTATAAAGATTGATTGCTTAATTTATCAATAATACATACAACACATGTGCGGTTTACCTGGAGGCGGTGGTGGTGTAGGAGCTTTGATTTCCTCTGGGGGCGGAGCTTCAGCAGCTGTTAAACAGACAGCAAACATTAGCATCATTATTTCACAGCTCAGGCCTCAATTCAGATGAAAAGCTAAATTGAAATGTGCACAATAAAATCGTGTATATAATGCATCTAAACCAAAACAGAATGGTCGTCAGACCAGAGAAAAATCGGAAAAATTTGATTTATTATTGATATTTATGAAGGATGATGCAGACTCTTAAAGAGTGTACATCTGCAATTTTAAAAACCATGCACTGCAAACAAAATGTTATATTGAGGCGAAACAAAACAAGTTTCAAGTTCAGTCCTCAATTATTTATTTATTTATTGATTGATTGATTTATTATTTGAATTGAGTTGTTCACCCCAAGGCCTCTGCAAAAGGAAAGGTTGGTCACAGCATTTAACCCTAATTTTTAAGAGACACACATTCGGCACACGCTCAGGTTTCCTGGGCCTCAGTAAATATAGCTGGTGTTAAAATAATAATTGCGCAGGTGTCGAGAAGAACGCTTGGCTTTTGTTAGCACCCAGATTATCACTGAATTATATTTGAAGGACTGCTCAGCTTCTGCAGAAGCTTGACCTTCTGAACGTTTGAAAAGCAACAGAAGTATGTGTGGATTTTACGACTTCAATGCTGGACGTTCAACATAACCCCAGCTGAAAGATGAAAAGAGTGTGGCGTACCTTACTGTGGTATGCCAATAAATACAATTTAGAACTTAGAATTGATTTATTGCTGTTCTTAAACATTTTTGTTAGTAAACACAAAATATTGAAATACAGTTGATAAAATTTATAAATAATATCACTGTTGTATTCCTTACAAAAAATGCCTTGACAAATGCTTGTAAATGCGTATAGTTGTGTAGAATATACATTTATTTTTTTATGTGCTTATACACTAAGAATAAATAAATCACGCACTATTTAAAATATATTTAGAATCATTTGCTAAAATTTCATTCATTCATTCATGAACCCGCTTATTCCCTTTTTGGAGTCACGGGGGTCTGCCAGTGCCTACCTCCAGCGCACATTACAAGGAGTTTGCATGCTCTCCCTGTGCTTGCATGGGTTTCCTCCGGGTACTCCGGTTTCCCCCACAATACCAAAAAACATGCGGTTAGGTTAATTGAATAATCTAAAACCCCCTTAGGTGTGAAAGTGTGTGTTGCCCTGCGATTGACTGGAGACCTGTCCAGAGTGTACCCCCGAAGGAATGAATAAATGTCATAAAACCACAAATATGCAAAAGATAATACACAAAGAAACTCTCAAATATACACAGTATAAAAAAATACTAAATATATAACAATTCCTATCATAAACTAAATGATTAACTTAAAGACTAAACTGCACACCAAATTAAAAATATGATTTACTTTTACAACAGTTTTTAACATAACAGCAAATTTAAATGATTTACTTTGTAATATTTACATATTATTCCATTTTTATTTGATCAACTTTGTCATAAATTAAAGCGTATAATTAAAAAACAAAGGGCAAAATTTATTTTTGACACTTTCGCTTTGTGGTGATTAACAAAAAAACCATTGGATGTATTTTGATGCAGTTAATATTTGGATTTCTGATCAAACACCTCGATTTTCATCCGAGCGGTCCATGAAACATAAAGGATGCTTTTGATCTACAGCCACGGAGACTCCAGGAGCCGCTTTGGGTGTGAGCTGAGCAGCTGCTGGTGCATGTGGAAGAGTTGAACAGGTGTGAAAGCACCCTGAGGTTTATTTTAACCCACATCAGCTGCACGCTGAAGTTTCCAGGAGTTCCTGATTCTCAAGAACTAAGATATTGCTGTAAGAAGCATCTCATCGATGGCGTCCACTAGCATCTACTCATTGAACTACACCGTTGATTTTTTTAATGTCCTTCAATTAAAAGATCAGGATCAGAACACATCGTCCCCGAGGAGCTATTTTTAGATCAGGAGTGCCAGACTATTTATGGAAGCCATATGAAGTTCAATATTTTTGCATAAAAGTATGCAAAACAATGGTTTAAATTCATAAAGATGTTCATTATATTCCTCAAATGTTCCGTTGTCATCTTAAGAGCTTTTTATTTATTTTTTTTTATCATTCACTTTTGCAAACCCCCAATTAAAGTCAAAAGTTGGGTCAACACCGAAGAAAAACCTCAGTAGGTTTCTTTTAATCATTTGAATTCATGTTTTATGAAAAATAGATTTTCTTCCAAATATGGAACTGGATCTTGAGTCTCAGAGTGCAAAAGCTCTGATTTAACTCAAAGACATAAAAAAGCTATAAAGTTGCCCCTAAACACAAACTTGATAAAGTATTGTTTTTTTTTTTTAAAGAAATAAAGTTGTGTGAAAGAGCAGAGAAAGTCATTTTGGATGAACTGGTACCTGGGGCTTCAGCAGGAGCTTCACCCTCTGCGGGAGCTGCAGCTGGAGCTTCACCCTCTGCGGGAGCTGCAGCAGGAGCTTCACCCTCTGCGGGAGCTGCAGCTGGAGCTTCACCCTCTGCGGGAGCGGCAGCCTCGCCTTCGGCTGGGGGAGCTTCGGCTGCGGCCTCAGCAGGTGCTTCCGCCGGGGCAGCCTCTGCAGGTGCGGCTTCTGGAGCTGCCTCTGCGGGCGCTGGTTCGGCTGGAGGTGCCTCGGGTACGGCTTCGGGTTCAGGTGCGGCCTCGGGTGCCGCCGCGGGTTCCTCCTTTTTTGCGGCCTTAGCCGACTTCTTTATCGGAGCTGGTTTTGCCGGCATGCTTGTCCGCTTCAGGGATCCCTCTGAGCTGATAAGTGCTTCGGCTCGGGCTGGAGAGGGTCACCCCGGATTTATAGCACCACAGCAACCCTGCTCCACCCCTCCAAGGTCTCAAGTGTCTGTCTGCGGTGAGGGAAAGAGAGAGGGGGGAGAGGGAGCTCACAGCATGGTGAGATATTAAAACTGATTTAACCAGTTTTACCAACTACCAAAGATGTCCAATTGAATATAATTTTTAAAATAATTTTTCTTTACAATATTGTTTGATTAAACATTAAACGAAAGGAGAGACAGACCGATCATAAACAGTAGTATGGATCGATGCACTATGTAAGTTGTCCAAATATAAGTACAATACTGGGATTACCTTCTAAAATTACTCACATGGTTGATTCACACTGGATTAAGAACACTGGTGATTTTGGTATTTGTCAAGGACCCTAGGTTGTGGTGATCCCTTTGTTACGTCAAGTGTACACAAAGATCCTTTCCACACAAACAGTTAAAACACAACAAGAAGCAGTTTATCGAACGCTGTGGTTTATTATGACAGATGGACATTCCAGCACTCATCCATTTTCCAAACATCCAACGCTGCCAGTTTCTACTGCACCCCTCTCCGTAAGAGAAGTCTTCCTCAAACAAACCACAATTCTTCATCACTTTAGATTTTGCTTAAATGATTGTTGTTGCAAAGGCAGGGCCACACTATATTTATTTACACAATGTTCCTAACAGTCTGTACAAAATGCAACAGAAATTGTACAATCAATAATTTTGAGGGATATTAGAAACAAATTAGGGTCATGTGTTTTAGTTTATATGACATTTGGTAGAGCACATCCGTAACTTTGCTTCACACCACAGTGACATGCATTTACAACAGTTAGGACCCTGTTGGACATTTTTAATGACATCTTTTACCATCGTTTTACCCTTTAAGGAACAGAATTTTTTTTTTTCATCAAGCATCGCATGAAGAATGGACTACTCAGCAACTTCTCACCACTTTGTGTCTGAAATATCTTTACACTTGTCCACTTTGCATTAAAATAATTAATCTGATATGAAAGCCCTTCCAAATGTAAAGGGACACCACAGTCAAAACTGAAAACCATGCACTTTTCAAATGATGATTGATCCGTCAATGGGAGACATGTTTGAAGGTCCAGAAATATTTTTTCTGTTGACCCGAAGATGAGGCTTTTCACATTTTTTCATTTTTGCTGTTTTAACATCTTCACAATTGCCAAGCTCTATTTTTATCAATTCCGTTTAACTTGGTCAAGCATCTGAGGACTTTCAATGTGAATAATTAATGCAAAAGCTTCATTTTTTTGCGTGAAATATCCCTTTTACCATAATCTCAAGACAACACAATCAAGGCAGAAAATCATACAATCTCCCGTGGAGTTCCTCACTCCAAATTCAAAGAACAAAAGAAATTATTGCAACGGCAAAGTTCACATAGAAAGTGCATTCGAAAGACATAATAACAAACATGACAAAACACCCAAAATTTACATTTAAACTCTCTCAAGTGGTTCCAAAAGCCAGTGACTCCCATGAGCCGACCATTGAAGGCTTTCAATGTTTTCCATGGTAACGACATTATGGAGAGAAACTGTAATTTTTGGGTGAGGTCTACATAAAATCAAATTTCCCATCCATTCACAGTTCATGTGCTGTTTTCACATATCTCCAGTAAAAAGTTGCTGAATCGTCATGTTCAATGAGTCGTTGCACAACACGTCACAGTTTTACACGGTTACAGGCACGAGGACCAGGAGCATGATGCAGACAGTGTACAACCACTTTAGTTTCTCTTTATTAACCCTCCAAAGATAATAATCCCATTCATTTGTCTGCAACGTGTTATTTCGTACGCACAAGTAATGTTAGGAATTTGAAATCTCAGGAAAGTCAGATTGCAGTTATTTATTATTCAACGCATACATTGCAGTTATTTGTGTTGTTATGACTAAAACAGACAAGTCTTGGTGACAGATTTATCGGTCTTTTGAAGCTTTGAAATGACAGTGAGTTTTGTATTTGTCCAAAGTCTTAAAGAAACAACACAAAGTTGACTAATTAATGGAGGTGAATTTTGAAAGGTTTCATTTTTTTTTCGTTGTTTACAGTAAATATAGTTTCTAACCCTGACCCTGAGAATCAATTACTTTGTGGACAGTGGATAAGGCATCTGTCAAAGCATAAAGGAAGCAGAGCAGGTGATCACTTGTCCTTGATTATCGCTGGACTCGTCAATGTCTTGTCCTTGATTCTCGCTGGACTCGTCAATGTCTTGTCCTTGATTCTCACTGGACTCGTCAATGTCTTGTCCTTGATTCTTGATAAACTCGTCAATGTCTTGTCCTTGATTCTTGATAAACTCGTCAATGTCTTGTCCTTGATTCTCGCTGGACTCGTCAATGTCTTGTCCTTGATTCTTGATAAACTCGTCAATGTCTTGTCCTTGATTCTCGCTGGACTCGTCAATATCTTGTCCTCAATTCTTGCTGGACTCGTCAATGTCTTGTCCTTGATTCTTGAGGAACTCGTCAATGGCTTGTCTTCGATTCTTGCTGGACTCATCAATGTCTTGTCACAGATTCTCACTGGACTCGTTAAGTTCTTGTCCTGATTCTCACCAAACTCGTCAATGTTTTGTCCTCAATTCTCGCTAAACTCATCAATGCCTTGTCCTCAATTTTCTCTTGATCTTGGTCTCTTATGTCTTGGTCTCAGTCATCTTTGGTCTCGTCAATCCCTTGTTATTTATTCTCTCGGGTCTCGTCAATGTCCTGGTCTCATTTCTCTCCGACCTTATCTGAGTCCTGGTCCTGATTCTTTCTGGTCTAAGCAATGTCTTGATAATGTTTCATTCTGGTCAAATCAATTCTCTCTGTTTCCATCAGTGTCTACGTCTCAGTCTTTTTCTTTCTGGTCTCATCAGTATCTTTGTCTCATTCTCTCTGATCTGTCTTGGTTTATTTCTCTCTGATCAAGTTTAGGTTTTGGTATTGATCTCTCTTCTCCTTGATCTAGTCAATGATGTCTCAGTCCCTGGTACCGTCAGTGTCTCGATCTTGATTTCTCGGTTTACAATAATAGATTGTCTAGAAACATCCACTGAAAAAAGCACTCATCCTCATCTTGGAAGAGTAACTTTACACATGATTATTTAATGTTGGACCACTGTGCCGGTCCACACAGGTCAAGGTACAACTGCTGTGCTCCATATATACTTTGACACGTGTCTCATTGAGTTGAAAATCTTTTGTATATTAACTTTAGGGAAAATCTGCCAATTGTTTCCTGTACAATGAGAAATATTTACATAAGCATTCAAGGCCAATTGAACGAGTGATGAGTTTCATTGATTCATTGACGAGTTTGAGCATCTGTGGCTGTTTACCAACATGCACTGGCATGAAATTAAATCAGTCACTTCACTTAATCGAATCAACTGAAGTCATTAAAGCACAGTCTCATGTCAGGAACATAATGAAACATCCTCATCATACATTAGACTACAAGCAGCAGCGCAAATGAAGAGAACTCCATCGGTTTGCCCTCTTCAGCATTACCAATCTCTCTGTCTTAAAAACTTTACAAATCCTCATAGAATTAACAGTGTGAAATCATATTTACAGGAGATGGAATAACGAGAGATAAAAAGACATTTGGAGATTACTTATCCACTTGCTATATGCGAGTACACATGAATGTAATGTGCACAACTATAAACTGAGCTCTTTGATCCTTGTCTTGTACAGTAGATATGTTTCTAGAGCACTGTACGCCAGTTAAAGCTTGCAATGATCCATAATGGGGTGAGCTAAAGGCTACATTTTCTTAGTGTCTAAAAAAATGACAATATCTGCATTGATGATGCAAATCACATCACGTCACATAACATGAAATATAGATTTGACATCATAGATGCTGCACCATAAAACTCCAGCATGTGTAGTTTTGAAACCATGCAACAGCTGGTGGTGAAAATTTTACAAATGCAAAGTGTGTCACTAAAGTTACTCTAGCACCAATAAATCAAAGATAATTTCCATATTCAACCTGCTGCATACCCATGCAGACTTTCTAGAGGGTTATTTATCTCCAAGGCTTGAGTTGAATAAAGCACAGAATATTTGGTTTCTGAAATTTGCACCAGAAGAGAGCACTTAGAGAGACAGCATTTACTGATCCCTAATCAGTTCTTCAGGAATGTTTTTTCTGTTGACAAAAAGGCTATACATGTAATACATAAAAAAAATCAGCTACTGAAACCAATGACTGAATTGTTCGAAACATCAATCTATTGTCAAATCTCGTATTTGAACCAGCAAAAGTTACATTTTTTTTGAAGAATGATCCATTTAACTGACAGGTTACTACTGTACATGGAAGGGGTCTGAGATAACCAAACTCCTGACCTGAGATCAGTGTCAAAGCAGAGGGAACCCTAGAGCACCATTTCAGAAAATCAGAGCGGCAGTAACTTTCATAATGCTATGTAGCTTTGCATGCAGACACAACCGTAGCGCTAGAGAATGCTGCCATCTACAGCGTGATCTACACGGTCTTTGTCTCTTAAAATATCTTTCAGTAAACTTAAAAGAAACCGATGAATATTTGTACAGTTGTTGTAGAATTACTACATTTAAAAAAGGCAAATGGTTAAATAATCATAATGATAACAGGGTCTATGTTCTCAATTTGAGTGTCTATAGCTCACTAAATAAATCTGAAATGTATCGTACAGGTGGCAGTGTTTCTGTACAAAAAAATAAAAAAATACTCAAATAAAAGCTTCAGATACCCCAATTATTGATTTAACTAGAATTCCAAGACCCAAACTTCTGCTAAACATTCAATCGAAATTCCCGAAACAACACCATAGCACCTCTGACGCTGTTATAAGGCATTCACTGTGGTATAAACAGGACTAAAAGGTGCGACTCAATCTGCATTTGTCTCTGTTTGACACTGATTTGACTGTAGCTTATGCTGTGGCCATATTTGTATTCAGAAGATAAAAGGAAAAGTACAAAAAGCAGCATCGGCTAAAGTGGCCTGTAACGTCTCACACTGTTGTGGAGGTGAAGGAAATAATGATGTGATGATGGATATATTTCTATTAAATATAAAAATGAATCCATGCACACTCTGGTGATTTTAGCATCAGGTAGAAGATAAACAGTGAAAGTGGGAGAGGAAACACATCCTTGTGCACATTTACATCCGTTAGTAATGCTATAAAATTATGTTGTATTATTGGGATTATATTATTTTCGTAATGCATAAAAAATCATGAATGTCCTTACAAAAAAGTATAAACATAGATGGGGGAGTTGCTATGGTTATACCATGGTTTAATCAGATGCATCTCATACGATTGCCGCAGTGAATTTCAAACGAGCGCGTCTTGAAAGTATTTTACAATCGCCACCAGGTGGCACAAACGGTTTTATTTTTAACTTCACAGGCATCACCGTCGGTAAAATATCTGAGCAAGCTGAAATAATTAATAAAACTTGAGTAATTACAAAAAAAACCTTCCCAGTTAGTAAAAGTTTGCAGATGCTGGATTAAACACATTAAAACATTAATATTTAAAAAAGTATCATGCCAGTAAACAAAAAAATCTGGTGTTTTACCAGAGTTTAGCTTAGTGTTTGAATGTGTCAACTGGTCTCCATATTTATTTTTAAACGTGTAAAAATAATTAAAGTGAAGCGTGTATCTTTACTTTATCGTTAAGGCTTATTTAGTGCCACCTAGTGTTTATAGAAATCAGGTGTGGCGCACCTGAAAATTAAAACATAGCTTTATACAACACAACAATCCTAAGTGATACCTTATGATTAATATCTTACCTATTGACTTACAGATTAAATAAACAGTGTCATAGGGTAATGATAATGGCAGACGGAAGGCTGTTTTGCTGTTACCTATTCTGGTTTCCCAAGCTAACGAACCTTCTCTAGCTTATTTTCAATGGTCCTGAGATGTGCCTCAAATCCTTCACTAGGTTTCCCAGATCAAGAAATCTGCCAAAAAGCTGCTTTACGTAAAGTATAGCAGAAACTTTTGTTGAGTTTGAGGATGGTATTAATACGAAACCCCTGTAGAAATGGGTGTAAGAGGTGAAAGGTTAAATACAAGTGGAACATATTCAAAACAATTTTTTTCTTTTCTGAAGTCATCAATTAACCTTGTTTTGTTTGGAGAAATGTTCCATAACCCCAATAAAATTTAACTTGTGCTTCAAATTGAAAACTCAAAAGATGCTAGTTTGAAATATTAGATGCACATTTGAAACACATGAAACATGTGATACTAACTGAGTTTGACACAGAACAAATAAAAACCAATGGTCTCTGAAGTACTTATACAGGGGGGACAAACTTGATCACATGATCACTTTACACAACAGAAAGATCAATGACGTTTCAAATCTGTTACATTTGTGTGATTATGTGACTCTTCTTTTCATACAATTTATTTCACATGTTCTTATATTTTGAATTAGATTGGATTGTTCCATAAGATTGAAACCAAATGGAAACACATTAGATGGGTTTGAAACACCTGAAACATGGGCTTGCAGATCCTTTACTGAAAAGAATTACGATGGCATGATCACACAAAGATGTTCAAAAGCATATTTTGTATTATTTACATGTTTCAAATCGGTACCATTTGTATTTCTTGCAACGTTAAGGTGATTCTCATTGAATTTTACAACAAATGTAATGAAAAAGGTCAGTGGGCGTAGTAATTGCTTAATTACAAAGTTCACAATTTGGAGTTTTGGGTGTTTCTAAAATATCAAATTTGTCATGTGGTGGTCATGGAATTAATCACAGAAACTCAATCTTATCAGAGAAACATCTTATAAGCATCACATACATTTGAATCAAAGGCAAATATTAAAAAATTATCATATGAATGTTTTCCTCTCAGCCACTTTCAAACCATGTTTCAATGTTGTTTCAGATGTGTTCCATTTTGTCATTTACATCAAGCGTTAATGGAGTTTTTCAGTGAGAGAACTCATTTTATCTGGATAAATATTGGTTTTGGAACAAACTATATCCCCACCTTATAAAAAAAACCTGCTTTATATATTTCACAGATGAAACGTAACATTTGTAGATCACATGATTACACCATGTGTTGTTAAAAACAAACTAAATATGGATAATCTACTGGAGAGTAACTGAAACTACTGAATGAAATGCACTGAATGCAAGCATAAGTTGTAACAGTACGGTGTCATCTGAAGGAGAGTGGGTTGGACCTCGAGATGATGGAGGAGATGCTCACAGAGGAGGCAGTTTTAGATCAGTGTCTTTCTCCGGTGACTCGATATAATTGGCTGCCTCTTGCAGCTTTAACAGCATCGCCATCTGAGAAAAGAGCAGAAGAACCAATTGTTTTCAAGCAGAGATATGTATTATGTCGTTATTTTAGTCTACAGTTCGTAATTTTTTACATATTTAAATATCGCCAACACCTTTGTTTGGCAAACTCTAACCACTATGAAGCCAGGGACCCATTGTCAGAATGAAATTAATGACTGAAATGATGTTTTTCCACAGCACTGACCAGAGGATCGGACTCTGCCGCGTTGGTCGGAGTCTCTCTGCTCATACGCAGGTCTCCGGCTGGGCTCCGGCTAGGACTTGGGCTGCCGGCTCCGCTGCTGCTGCTGGGAGGGGGCAGGTGGAAGAGCTTCACCTGATCTTGCTGAGCACCTGGCCAGGGTAAAGAGCCTCGAACCCACTCCACAGGATCCTCCCATGCCGACTTCTGCCCGTGGACCTGCAAATGACCCAGATTATCATTGGCATGGAAGAGAAGGGCTTAACTTTAAAGAGTATTTTCCCACCTTGATGCCATCCTTGGCTCCTTCCTGCAGGTAAGGGATGATGGAGTGATTCCACAGATCAATGAACCATGTGCGGAAATCTTCCACAGTAACGGGACAGGAAAGGAAGAAGCAGGGGCCTACAAACAACACAACCTCAAATAATCAGTTTGTTTTTATAAAAAAAAAAGCTATGTCAGTGACACCACCGAACCCGTTTACCGATGAGGAAGTCAGAGGTGCTGTGTTTCTCCAGGAAGGTGTGCAGGTGGTACCAGAGCCTGGGAACCCAGTCTAGCACCCGAAGCAAGCTCTCGTCCTTAAGGCTCCGAGGATCTTCCGCCTCCTTCAGCTTCCTGTGCAGGTAACGCACCAAGAACCCGTTTGCGGGCTCCACGTTGTTGGAAAAGGTCACCATCCTGTCGAAAAAAGGATTTGTTGAATCATAGAACGTAAAGAGAAGATTAGGGACACGAGAGGATCTACCTGAAGCTGAGGTGAAGGCCATGGTTTGGGCTCATCTTCACTGGCTGGTTGGTCGTCCCGATTATATACGGACTGAAAACAAAACAAAAAAATCGCCGAACACATCACCTACTCAAACCTGCTGTCACCCACACGTTAGGTTAACACTAGGAAACATATTTGGATCTGCAGAAAAAACACTCACCATTTGTGATATTTACAGGTTAAAGCACCATTGACAAGTTCACTGAGGGATGTTGCATCATGAACATCATCTAGAATGACAACCAATGGGATTTCAGCTGTGCTGCTCTCCCGGTCAATCTGATTGGACAGATTGGCCAGGTAAAGTTGGAGGTCCTGTCAGGAAAAAATCAACAGAAACAGAGCAGCTTGTTAAATCTAAAAAAAACATTTTTGCAAACTAAACAATCAAAGAGCTGTGGTGAGCTGATACAGAGCAGTGCTAGAATGGACTTGACTCCTCCCCCATCCACTGTCCAATCAGGTCAAGAGCTCCTCCCCTTGCCCACTAGTCAATCACATCAAGAGCTCCTCCCCTCACCCACTCACCACTTAGATTAAGAGCTCCTCGCCCAGTAACCAATCATGTCAAGAGCTCCTCCCCCTACCCACTAACAGAAAATAAGCGTCCTTCAAAGAAACTGCTTTTAATAAATATAGCATTGTCTTATATAAAAAAATGCATCAGATAATCCATGATACAGCCCCGATTCATCTGTATGAACTCAGCAAACCTTGCAGGACTGCCGGTGCATGTTGAAGGTGGTGATGATGCCGGGTGTGATCTGGCGGGCACTGCGCTCCAGTAGGTATTCCGCCAGGCGATGTGTGAGGTAGGTTTTGCCCGTTCCACTGGACCCTGATAAGATGAGCCGCCTGTGCTTCAGTAACTGACTGATGTAGTGCTGCATCATGGGCTTCGGGACGAGAGTTTCAAACACCAGCGCGTCCACACACTTTTCCTTCAGCCCTGCAGACAAGGATGAGAGCATGGAGATAGATATTGTCTGGCTCTGCATTTATAATCGTTTCACCATCCATCTGGACAAAAAGCGAGGCCAACCAAACAACCAGTTTAAAAATTGTTATCAGATACAGTCAACCGTTCAAGGAAATGTTAGTTAGTTAGACGTTTTAAACGAATTTCGATCAAAGATAAACTTTACAGTGAACAAAAATCTGACTAAAATTACAGCAAAACTTCCATGTATAATTTCTCAGTGGTTACCATGGTTACCCCTGGGGACTTTAAACAGACTAAGACTAGCTGATCCATGCTAAATTGTTGTTAAATTAGTGCATTACAGAAACCTTAAATCCACTCTTGTACCTTTAAGGGCAAGGCTAATGGCGGCTCCTCCTCTGCTGAGGCGGGCAGGGGATGTTTCCGGTGGTGGTGCTCCCAGAGTCCTCTTCAGGTGGCTCAGACTGTAACTAAAGATTGAATCCTGAGAGAGACCCAGACTTGAACTTGGATCCACCAGTGCCAGGTACTCCTGCACACAAGATAAGATAAATAAGATAAATACCATAACTAACATCACTGGCAGACACAGCATGGTTTAAAATCAGTTCTAACTCAAAAACCCAACTCATATCCCCACACTTGCCTCCAAGCCCCTCTGAACTCAACCTTAGTTCAACCTGGCTTCACCCTTGCAGCCTCCATCTTTTTCAAAACCACTCACTTTAAAAGTTTGGAGAACTGCTGCGTCCAGTGTAAACCAGTCTGAGCTTCCACTGATCCGAAGTGTGCCAATGAAGAACTCCAGCTGCTTCACCTCCTGCCGATCACACATTCAATTTAATAAAAATATTTAAACATTTTTTTTACATGTACTGAACTTTTAAATAGATTTTTGATATAAAACGTTAGTGTTGGAAATTGAATTTGGACAATTGGCCAAAGAACCACTGATTCAAACCGAATTGATCCACGTCTTCCAAAAAAAGAAGAGTTTAGTTCTGTTATGATGAAAACATGCAAGTAGTTCCCAACGCCCTCCAAATATAACCAGCCACTCCAAAAACCAGTTAAAACAAACAGTTGTAGCTATTACTAGTAGTTGAAGTGTATTTATAATGATAATTATAATGACTTTTATGCTGATGCTTCAAAGCAGCTTAACAAAAAAATGAGCCTGATGTAGAATAGTTCTAATATGAATGAAATATAGTAGCCTAGTTTTGGTCTAACTGTAATTTTTTTAAAGTAATTAATTAATCTAGGGCATGTTTTTTTAGACTTGTGGGGTAAAACCAGAGCTCCCGGAGGAAAAACCCACACTCATGATTCCAAATGACATGGGGAGCTACATTGAACTCTATCCAAAGAGGGCAGACACACAAGGCCCCTAGCTTCAGGCTATCCTTGGTCAAACAGATTGAAAGCCCAGTGATATGAGCTTTCATATCAAAAGATGAATTTTGGTTTTCCAAATTAAGAGGAAGACCCTTCCTTCTGAGATCAGCCCCTTCAGTGGAATGTTAGTGAAATAACTAAAAATCTCTTGCATACTTTATATTTTTGGGGGTTTTTGAGGGTTTAGATCAGAAACCCTCTGGTTTGCTTCCAGAAACCAGATTTTCTGCACATTTGTATTATTGTTTATTTTGTTTGGTGTGCGTTTTTCTTGTGCATATGTGATTTTATATAAAGCGATTTTCTTTTGATCAACAACTGCAGAGCAAATGTGCTTTAAAAATACATTTTTACTTGCTTCCTGTTTTACTTAAAAATTACAATCATAATCCGAAGAAGCTCCGAACACATGATCCCACTATAGCATTAATCCAGTAGAAATACATTTCATTTCCATTTGAAAAGACTGTCATTTTAGTCTCGGAGACTAGAGAAACATTTAAAGCTGAACTCACATCCTTGAACAGGTTTTGATTTGTGATGCGAACTAACACTCTGGAGAGGCTTTCATCCCTCTGCAGGGTCGAGGAGGGGCTCTGAAACACATCTGTGAGGAGAGGTGCACTGGATTAAGAAGAGACCTCTTCGAATGGAAGCGCAAGTTTCATTCCTGCAGGGAATTCCGACCTGGGTATGGGTCCGTCTGCCCTGCGCTTTTGCCGAAAGATGAAACTGATTGCCGTGGAGATGTTACACCCAACGAGCCAAGGCCTGATGACTGGGAGGCGGAGCTTGGTGGCCGGGAGGAGGGGCCAGAAGTCTTTAGCTGGTCGTTCTCTGCCTTCAGATTTTCCACCGTCATCTGTCACACAGTTATTAAAGGGTTAAAGTCACAGCAGGGATCTGCAATAACGCTTTATCATTCATGTTCGAGTTTTTCTTGCATGACAACAAATCCAAAATTTCTTCTAAGAGAAACATCCTTGATAATGTCTCAAAATATTCGCTGTATATGCCCAAAAACGTAGCACACGTCAGCTTTTACGGATAGATTTTCTCTACTCAAGCTTCATGTCTGGCGTACGTTCCTTCCAATCAGTTTTTTTACCTTTTGGGACTCTTACAGACGATCAAGTGAAGCACTAAACAACTTCTAAAAACTACAGTAGAAAAACGCTAAAGTGATCCAATAATCCCAGTTCAGTTTACAGTCTGGAAACATTTATTGTAGCGCCTCGCTCCCAACCAAAGCTGTGAGTAACCAATAACAGCGGATCGATATTAAAAGTGAATAAACGGATCCAGAGAGACCTGTGCTGTGACCTGCGATCAGTGTCCAGATTTCAGACAGACCATGGCATAATTGTACAGAAATCATCCACGATTACATTTTCACACTTAAAAGTAACCTTCTACAAACTCCAAGACAATTTTTAAATTAAGGACATATCTATGTTTTTGTTTCAATTATGCACGATGACACGCATCCATCACATTCTCCACAAACCTGCATGTTGGTCATGGCTTCCTGCAGCTGCTCCAGCTGGTGGGCGGAGCTTAGCGCCTCCAGTCGGACGTCTGTGAGTTTTCGCTCTTTCTCCCAGAGTTCACTGCGCAGGTCAGACAGGACCTTCTCGTCCTTCGGTGGCTCGTCTTGAACCGAGCTGCAACAAAAATATTAATATAGATAATTAATGAGTGCTTTATTCCCACTCTGATTAGACCCAAAACCTTCAGCTTTTATGGGTTAAACATATTTACAGAGATAAAGCAAGGGCTGTCCTGATTTTTAATCAACAGAAATTACTTTAAGCAACCTTAAGGTGCTTTGAAAACTTACTTTCGACCCCCCCCCCCACACACACCCTTTTTTTTATACCAGTGTTTAACAACCAGTGTGCTGCCATGAGATATTGTCAGGTGTGCCGCAGCAAATAATCCAATTTTACCTAATGTTAGGGTTTCCCCCATTGTGTTTTCTCATGCTTCTGTTTCCAAAACCAGGAACGTTCCTTTGATTGTTTCCCTCAGCTCCTGGCTGTTCTTATCATTATTTATAGTGCTTTCTTTCACTAATAATCTTTGCTGAGCCTACTTTTGTTATTTTGTGTTTTTAGTTCTCAGCTAGTCTGTCACTGTTTCCTTTATCAATAGAGCTTTCTGTTTTGTTCTTTGTGTTCTAAGAAAGACCTGTTGATGGTGCCTGCTGCAACCCATTAACCCTTTCATTCAAGCTCCTATGTGCCAGGTTGTGACACCTGATTGGTTTAAAAATCAACCTGGTCAAACCAGTACTAACTGTAAAATACTGCTTGATACTAAATCCAGATGCATCCCAGTGAATTTTTGATGAAGAATATGAGAATTTCTCACCCAGACGCGGTGGTAAAGCTCTTTCCAGCAATGTTTTCTACATTCTGGTGGATCTTTGGTGAAGACGGGGCGGAGGCCTCTGGAGTCGCTATCTCTTCGATATCTGCGTACGGAGCTTTAGATCCTTTTTTACTGAAGGCCTTGTTGAATGAACTTCTCAGCTGCAAGGTGAGGATGATGATGAGAAAATGCTTTTAAGTTGATTAGTGCAAGGAGCCTCTCTTTGTTAGTATGAATATTTTGGAAGCACAGTGACACTAAGACACCAAACATAAAGATGAAGTGATGGAATTAGTTTATGTTTCAATGTGCTGACAAATATTAACACGAGTGACTTACGAATGAAGTGCCAAGCTTACAACAAACATTCCTTGTACAATGTAGTTGAAGCTAAACGGAACAAATCTTAGCTCCAACCTCTGGAGGCAGTATTGATGATGCAGAGCAATCACAATGAAGAAACATTTGAAAGAAGCATTTGTAAAATGTTTGTGATTGTTGGGATGAGGAAAGATAGGAAGGTCTGGGTAAAAAAAAAACTCACCTCATAAACCTACAAAACAGGGAAGCACAGAGGAAAATTCTGTCAAAGGTTAGTTCACATGAGGATTGAAGACAAATGAAAGTATGCGAAAAAGAGTCAACGAGAACCCGATTATCTGCTCTCCAAACAGAAAAACAGAGTTTTCGGGTTTGTTGATGGTTTGGAACGCAATAAGCTAACCATTCCATTGGTTACCATCTTCAGGGTAGAGACTGTGGATTGTAAATAAATATGGATGGCATGACACGTTACGGTAAATATGAAGCCACTGCGGAGCCCTCATGGAAATTGACAATGAACCGCCATGGTTTCAGAGCTTCTCCTCGTGTCTGGCTCTTATTTTGTAATTTATACGACTTATCTGAATTTGACCGTTGGCAGCCTAAATGATCTTTTTGCAGCGTGTTGTCAGAGGTAAGTCAACTCTGTGTAGCTGTCAATCACATGGCTCCACCTAGTTTTTTTTGAGGGAAAACTTCAGGCACCACGAGCCACACGAAAATAAACTTGAGCCAAGAAAAAATTCTCAAGAAAAGTTTGTTCACTGTATAGATAACTTTCGAAAATCATTATAACCGTTTGTGTAAATACCGTAGTTTCTGAGGAAATCATTTGTAAATTTCCGCTATAGACTTATATTGAGTGGTAGTCATTACACGGGGGTGCTCATCACGGTTAGGCTTCCCTCGGCCATGTGAGACATGCTTGGTATAGATTTTATTCCCCATGACAGTAAGGGCGGCGCTATTGTGTTCGATTTGTCATCTCACAAGCTGTAACCGTAGGTTAATATTTAGACAGCAATTTTGGGGTTGCATTGCAGTTGGATAAAGTGGAGAAAATAATTGAAAAGTGACAGTTTCTCCAAATAATTTACAATATCAACTTTGCAGCTTATACAAATTTTAAAAGATCTCAAAGAGATCAATTTCAACACGCAAATCTAAAATTTTTTACATAATTCCGAAACTACCAAGTACAACCAACACCTTTGCGGATGGATTATGGTACAGAAAAAACAACAGATCGCGTAGACATTTCTGCAGACAGCTGCCAGTTTTCAAATATCGATACAGAAAAATTGCATATATAGGGTAACAGAAGCCAGATGACAAAATGCAGAGAAGTAACAAAAGTGGGCGGGGCATAAAGTCATAACGCAGCATGCAAGTATCAATTGCTATTTGATTTTTTTTAAACAAAAAATTGTTTCTATAAAGCAAAAACAATCAACGGATGCTCAACATAGATATTCCTCATCATTGCTAAACTGCACTGTCGCAGCTCAACGGCAGTTTATTTCCGTTTGTTTCTAGAAAAGTAAAGCATTGACGTATTGGTGTTTATGATGACCAAAATGAAAAAAAAGCATTGAAATTGTTACTATAATTTCATTATATATTTTAGATTTAACAAGGAAATACATAGAAACCTAGAAAAATGGTATAGTCAAAAATTATAGAGTATGCAGGGACCCTTTAAATGCAATACCCTTTTGGGGACTTTTAAAATACCCCACCTCCACAGGCACACATTTTAACATCTTGTTTGATGTTGCATGAACACAAACACTAATCTAGTAACAATGTCTGTATTAAATGACTTTTATTATGTCCTGATTTCCCATGGGCAAGGAAACAAGGGAATTTTATTTTTGAATATATTTACTATACATTAAACTTTACTATATCCCTGTTTGACTGAGCGGAACCAAGCTATCTATAGCATTTATTTAAATGGAAAACTGCCAGGTTTAACACAAAAAAGTTCATTCTCCATGTCCTCCTCACCCAGCTCTTCTTCTTCTTCTTCTTGGCCTCCTGCTCTTTCAGGCTGCCGGCGCTGGAGTGACTGGTGATGCTGTTCAGGCTCGAGATGCTTTCCGAGGAGTTCTGGCGGTCCATTGGCAGCTCTGAGAGAAAACACAAACATTGGTTGCTTAGTAGGTTTTTAAACTTTCAGTGTTCTCTTGTGGAGCTAAATGCAGTGCCCTCTTCAGGAAAGGAGTTATGAGTAACGGCCAGTTGGAGTTATTTGGCAGATTTAAACTTCAAGTTGATGACTAGCTCACAGTGTAGCATCCTTAAAATCAAAATTAAGGACTAAATTAAAGGACAAAAGTAAAGAATAATTTGAGTGTTAAGCTACTGATAAGAAAAGTTACTGATGGGCTTTTTAAACTGATGTTTAAATGATAGGTTGAGAAAATCACAATCTGTATAGATCATAGTTTTAGTGAAATTTAGCCTATATGTCTCTATACTACAGACATAAGAAAAACACAGCGTGACAGTAAAATGACTAAGTTTGTGTGCATGAGTCATTTTCAGGGCAAAGTGGCATAATAATAAAAATAATAATAAAATGGGAAAAAGAACGAAACATCTGCTACACACACCTTTAGGTGTGGGCTCAGGGGTGCTGAGAGCCCCATGAATGAGTGTCTGAGCCTCTGTATTCTTGGTCTTCAACTCTTCAATGGTCTCCCTCAGGTCCTGGAGTTGAGAGTCCTGAAAGAACACTTGAAATAGTAAAAATCTTCTCTAAATATACTTTTTAATTAGTTTCAGCACTTAATTTGGCTGTGATTGCTTTACTTTTACATCTCTTTGTAACTGATCAGACGTACAGGACTCTATTTCCCATGATCCCATATCAAGAGAGTTCCCAGGTGCTCTTTGTTCAAATGTTTGTTTTTGAGGTCTATTTATAAAGATACACAGGAATTTTCACAAAGTAATCAATTTGAAGGGAAAGCGGATAAATAATTATGAAATTTTATAAAACTATTCTTGCATTTAATAAAGCTTTGAGGACTTAAAGTGAGACCAGATTTATGTTATAAACAAGACTAGACTATAAACAATCCAGGTGGAACACATAAACAAAAAATACTCCAAGTTTGGCTGGGATTTTATCCAAAGTGACATATATTTTATGAAAGGAACACAGTTGATCAGTTCTGGTTTCCCCTGGGGTTTCAACGCACAATCCTGGAGTTACTGGCGCCACTCTCTTACTGACCAAACCACAAAAAACACGTAAAATGTTGAAAGTGCAAGCTTTAAATATAAAGTGAGCTGTTTCCGAGCGCTGACCTTCTGTTCAGAAGTGACGGACAGATTCTGCAGCCGGGCGGTCATGAGCGCCAGACTCTGCTCAAATGCTGCCACCAGGTTCGCCTGCAAACAGACACGGGTTAAAGCCTCGACGAACTCCATCTGGACCGGGGAAGCCAAGGAGTCATGAGCAGATGTGGATATGTACGGATGGAAGGGGGAGACGAAACACAGTGTGACCATGGAATCATTCAAAACAAATAGCACACCCTCATTTTCTCAACTCTTAAAAATTCTAAATATATATTTATTTCAAAGACAGGAATATTAAAAGTGACTAAAAGAATCGTAGGGAAGAGAACCGAGGTCAAACCTAGATTGTGAGCGCATATGACATATGACCCAACCCCTTGTTGCAGGCCCCTTTTTATATTTTATTTATTAGAGCATGACCACATGTGCGCCATATTGTAGTTGTAATATTGTTTCGCGGTTTTCTGTACATTTTTAGGGCCTAAATGTTCCCGAAAAGTCACCGAATTTCACACGCGTCGGAACTGGTTAAAATTTCTGTTTGATTGGGTTACGAAAACTGTTGGAGAATGCCATAATGCCTTTCAGCGTATGACGTGCTAACAGTTAGTCGTACGTGGCTGAAATTTGGCACACAACTGTAGGATACCAAGACTCAAATATAAATATTATGGATTGCATTTCCAAACCCGACAGGAAGTCGGCTATTTCGCAAAAACCTCTAAAAATGACCACTTTCCCTCATGTCATACTTTCACTCCTCCTAGAGATTGTATCTGTCCATCTTCAAACTCAGTCAGTCTCACCGTAAAAATATTCTGACTTTTTGATTATTTAGTTTGCCTGTATTGTTCAGCATATTGTAATCATTTTGCTTCCCACTCTCGTATCTGAACTTGCAACACCTGTGAATATAGGTGGTGGCTTTCTATTCTGGTCATATTGCAATACATTTGTACAGCGATGTGTGCAAAGCACATATAGCACAGGAAAAGGAGGAGACCTGATTCTAGAACAATAACTCTAAACTAAGCCAGACGACTCTGAAAGCCAGGTTTAAGAAGATTTAACCGAAAATGCGGCTTTATTTAGCCCAAACATTATACAATAATAAACTAAAAGTCATACTGCTCTGAGACTGACAGAGGAAGAGGGAAAGAGGGAATGAAAAGAACTAAGAGAGCCAGCTCTGTCAGGATCTGGAGACAAAAGAGTACGAAGTATCTGAGCTACTTTATTTAAGGAGATTGTAACTTCCTGGTTGTGATGTTTTTCCTGTTCCATCTTAGAAAACAACCAGAAAATAGGATTATTAGGAGTTATAGGAGTTAAATATATTGAGATACATCCATACACTGCCCTGTATGTCCTACTGACCTATGCCACCTTCAGAAAAAAGTGAGTTTCTATGAAAAGAACATTAACATTTTTATATATTTTGAAGTGATTGTCTGGAAAACAAACTGGTTGGCTCATTTTTCTTTTTTTTTTTGACCAAATTTGAGTCACACCAACTCTGAGATTTTGCTTGAAAAGTGATTAAACCTTTGCAATTCTGAAACTCTCAGAAAAGGGAAGCCTTGAGGACTAACACTGATTATTTTCCAAAACCGTATTAACAAACACTAGAAAACATACTTTTTATGCCTAAATAAGTGCCTTGCCAAATATAAGTTTTGATGAAAAGTTTTAGAGGTTTATTTCATACTGCACCAATAACAAACGCTCAAAAACCATTGAAAGCCACAAGGCGACAACTTCCACTCCACGTGAACATCAGGAAGGGAAACAAACCCATGCAACAGTGAACAATGGGGCTGGGAGCGACTGTCTGACAAACCTGGCCAGCCTGCGACAGCCAGCAGCCGCAGGAGTCAGCCGGGCATCAGAGGCCGGGACACGAGCGCATATCAGCCAGGGAGAGAGGGACAGCACTGTTAGCACTCAAGCCTTTAACACTCAGACACATTCAAACACAGTGAACTGGCATTGAATGCTTTTCGGCGCCCTCAGGTGGACACTTGTAGGTTAATTGTACACAGTTGTTAAAACTTAAATGGTTGAAATAACACAAACCAGTTCCGTCTGGAGATGAATGTGTCCAGTGTGTGCTAAATAAATCAGTGCAAGCAAAGGCTGGAGGTTAGTGGGACCCGTAGTGAGAAGTGAACATGTTTTACAATCCAAATACTTGTCATCTAGTGATTTAAATGTTACATTCACTGGTTAATCTTCATGGAAGGACTACTGTTGGATGATGAAAGGCAGGAGATGACACTTCTAATCAAACAGGAAAGCATGTTTAAATCATAGATATTTACAAATATAACAGAAATATATTTATTGATCATTGAATCTAATCATCCCAGTAGAATTAGTTAAAAATAGCCAAAGTTTCCATTTTTAATGAATATATGTAAGATCAGCTAAAAATTAAACACTGATATTTTCAAGGCTGATCTCCATTCTGGTGAAATAATCACATGCTGGTGCAACATAGCTGCACGGGTGGAGGCATATGACGCATTGAAGTAACGACCAGCATAGATTTGATTAATTTTTCCTCATATATTTCTATAAACTGCCAGGACGGAGTGGAAATGAGGTCATATTTGCCAGAAAGTCGTGGGAATATAGTTCCTAATAATATTAGTCTTGAACAAATCAGTGTTTCACTTTCTGCTGGTTTTAAAACACAAGGAAAGCGTGACGTATTAATAGGAAAATCATGTTATAGCTATGGAAACACGTTCTGATCATTCTGAACAGAAATGCTACTGGTCTAATTGAATTCAATGCTGTGTGTAAAGCTAAGCTAACAGTGCTATCACAAGAACTGATAGGGAGAGGGAGAGCGAGCCCATGTCTATCTTAAGTTTATCTTTAGTGGTCTACTAACGAAAAGCTTGCGTTGAAACTCCAAACGTTTTGAATTTACTAAAATAAACTCAACCAAGCTAATGCACGAGTTTAAGCTGAACTGACTGAAAAAAAAACTTGAGATTGTGTTTAGAAACCAAAGGAAAAAAATGTACTTTCAAATTGTAATTAAAGCTAAAACATGACAAAAATATGTGTAAAATAATAGAGCAGATGTAATTTACACATAAATAACAGCAATGACTGTAGCTACACACAATATAATCGCAAACATAATCAATCTTGAAATGCACTGGTTTAACAACAATTGTGACAAATAAAAATGAAAGAGAAAAAAAAGATCTATGCCAGGTTTATACGTACATTAGCAGCAAGCTGCGTGGTTAGACTAGCCACTTTATCCTGAGAGGACTCCAGTTCACGCCGCAAGATCCGGATTTGCTGAGGATAAAGGTACAAACGTTAAAAAAAAACATTAAAGCATTTGATTGTAAACACTGCATGACTCCCTGTGAACTTGGCCAAATGCATCATTCTGTTAAAAAAGACATACAAACAAACATATTTCACGCAAAATGACATGATGACTTTTTTATGACATCACGGACACCTACCTAGCAACCTTGGGAACCACTTATGAAAATCTATATGTTTTAGAAATACTGTAGAAACTGGTTAGTTTAAATCTCTCGTATATGACTTTACATGTAATAAATTACCCCTGCCTAGCAACCAGACTGTTTACCCTAGCAACCATTTACAAAAATCTATATCTATGCTTTAGAAACACTGTATAAATGGTTTAGTTTAAATCACTCACATATGACTTTACATGACAGCACTGACACCTACCTAGCAACCAGACTGTTTACCCCAGCAACCATTTAAGAAAATCTGTATCTCTGTTTTAGAAAAACTGTAGAAATTGGTTAGTTTAAATCGCTCACCTATGACATGTATGACCCAACCCTAGCAAAAGTGTTTCTTAGACATTTCTTTGCATCTTTAGAAGTAGGCATATAGGCTGGATTATTTCACTTAAATTGGGAGCAGCAAAGATGAGTACAAGCAGATTTGTGTAAGCACCACATTTTACTCCGGACCTTTTTAAAATCCATAATAAGACGTGAGAAGTTTTCCCAAGTTAAGTTATCACTAGGTTTTTCCTAAACATGTTAATTGATTCAAACTAGTCTTAAAAGTATCGCAGTTGTTTTCATGCATTTAAATAAATTGTTTTTAGGCTTAGTTTAAAGAGAGAGGCAGAAAGAGGGAAAGCTAAAGTTAAAAATATGAGCAATGAATGACAAAAGCAAGACAAGTCTTACCTCCCCTTGCATTCTCTCTTCGTTCTGAAAAGTGCATGATTAAGAAGAGGAGATAGAGAGCAAGTAAAATTAAAGCAAGATCAGGAAAGTAAAGAGCATGCATTTGAAACAGAAGGACATGAAGGAAACCATGCTTTTTAAATAATCAATTGAACAGTGAGGTTTAACACATCACTTAAGAACTGAAATCCATGTTAACTCACCGAATAGTTGGATGAAGCATTTGAGGCCAGAGACAGCACTGATCCATGAACTGAAAGAGAGAGATGCGTGCTAACGTTAGTGTTCAGTGTACTTCTGTTAGTGGAGCTGTTTCTGAGCAGAGGAGGATCTCACAGTCTTCACTCGTCTCTCTGAAAGAACCAGATCTCATCATGCTCCTGGAGCCGCCGAGAGGTGAGGAGCCATACTGATCCAGACCCGAGTCTGAAGCTGTGACGCTACTGGAGCGGGAGAGCTGAGGAGCACCGCTTGGATTTGGAGCTGAAGCCGGTAGTGGAGACACTGCGGAGGTCATCACATTTAACATTTTTATTTATTTTATTCATAGAAAGAATTGTCATGTTACTCTCTTGCACGCTGCAGTGCTTTACACATAATATTAGGCTTTTTTTATTTGTCTAAAAGTAATTGTGTTTGAGAGCATTCCTGCCACTTCTGTTCCATAAATGTTTATTCCTGTTTGTGTCTCTTGGTGTCGGGTTTCCACCACTTCCTGTTTAGTCTTGTGTCAGTAGTGTTTGTAGATCTGTGAATGGGACACTCATGAGCCCAGTGTGTTATTCTTGATTTAATGAGGTTTTCCTGAACATCTTTAGCTAAATAATGATTTGTTTGGTTTGTAAAAATCACCATTTAGCTATAAGTACATACATTTTTCCTATTCCCGTTTGATCTGACCATTTGGTTTATTATACACAAATTAAAAAGGAAGACGTGCTGTTTTCCCTCACCCACGCTGGTCGGAGGTGTTTTTCCAAGGATGGGATGTGTGGAGTGTGTGGGTGAAGGCAGCATCGGTGGGCTCCCCGAATCAGTCACACTTGAGACTGTGTGTGAATGGCGCCGCTCCCGAACTCCTACCTCTGATTGGCTGTAATGACTGAAGAACAGAAACATCTCATAATCATCTGAGCATTTCGTGACAATAATAATAACCTAAAATTTAAATTGTAGTGCTTTCAATGCAGTAAAAGGCTAAAGATTATGAATTTTTAACACAGGCTTTCTAAAAAAGCAATAGCAATCCCTGTGATCAAAACATCAGTGGTTTGTTGAGTAGGGCATTCCAGAGACTGGGCGCAATGCATCAAAAGCCTTGGTTTCTAAATGCGTTCTAGGCTGCTGTAGAAAGTGTAATAGACTGGGTTTTGGATTTTGTCTCAGTTCAATAGACTGGAGAATTTCTGCACAAACAAAGATGAGTATGGAGGTGAATTTCATATTCTTGGTGGTAATGGAATGAAAGCCAGTGGAAGATATTCAGGATGGGGGTGATGTGCTCGTAATTGCAGTTTTTATGCTCTTTTCAGGAATCCAGATGAAAAGATTAGATTTTATTTTTCTTCTTTTGTTTAACGGAGCCAGGTTCATAGGGGGAGCAGCCAAAGCAGGTATGCCCAGACGTCCAACTCTTAAGCCATCTCTTCCAGCTCTTTCGGAGACACACACTAGGCCACCCACGAGACATAGTCTCTCCAGAGTGTCCTAGGTCTTCCCAGGACCTCTTCTTACAGGTACTTCCCAGGGGGGCATCCAGGAGGCATCTAAAACAAGCGACTGACCCACCTCAACTGGCTTCTTTCAGCGGCTCTACTCCTCATGGCTAATGGCCATAGGTAAGGGTAGGAACGTAGCAGCTCAAACTCACATGATTTCTTCAATGATTACGATATACATCAGTGTTTCTCCAAAGCTTTGTGATCTATTTAACTGAGATGTACCATCTCATGCTGTTAGGATAAAAAAGGCCTTCCTTTTTACAGCTGCCTTCAATGGAAAAAGTTTGAGTTTACGTATATAGTTCGTTAGGGCCAAAAACTCAAGGCCACAATGCCACAGGTTAAGCTTATGTCAATAACTAAACTCAAAAAAATGTAAAGCCATCAAGTCTCTTTTAGACAAAGCCGGAGTGTAGCAACAGAAAATGGCTTTATCTAGAGCAGAGAAATGCTTGCGGCCCCAAGATAGATCCCTGTGGCACCCCATACAATAGTATGCCATTTGAGAAACAGTGATGATGCTACAGGTAGGACTTAAACAAACCAAAGGCTTTATGAAGATCAAAGATCCTGGACAATACAGTCTGTGTCAAAAATTCAACTTTGTCCAAGACGATAAGGACCTGTGATCCACACAGTAACCTGGACAATGTTTTTAAAAAGGATGTCTGTATTCTTTGTAAGATTCCTTAACTTCTCCAGGACTGTAAACTTATTAAGGAATCCTATAAATAAGTCTAAAATAAGCACTTTTCTAAATTTACACTTATAAAATGTATTATCCAGTACATCAAGCTTGATGTTATCAGTTTTCCAGTAACAAAATATGAAATCTCAATTTTTCATAGATTTGCTGCATTATTAAACAAAAACCTCGTCAGACTCTACCTGTCACTCAAACTACTGGCCATGCGACTCCCAGCGCCCCATGTGCCGGTGCTGCGTGTCTCTCCCGGATCCACTCTTACCGGAACGCTCATGTGAAGCGGTAGAGACTCCATGCTCCGATGCACCCCTGAGAGTTTATGGTAAAGGACGGGCGAGCTGCTGACGGACAGCGCCTGGCCTGTGAAGCAGCTGGGTGAGTCGATGTGGAGCAGAGGAGCTGGGCTGGGGCTCAGCCGAGTGGGAGCACGTGCAGCCGCCAGGTCCTGAAGTTTAGAGTATGGAGGGATTTTCGGAGGAAGGTCCTGAATGGGGATGCAGGAGTCCAGGCTGTTGGAGCTGAGCTTGTCCAGGTGGGTGAGGGCTGGGGGATGGGCCAGGGATTTGCTGCTTAGTAATCTGGCGGAAAAGAAAAAGCATAGTGAGGGTGGTTAAGTAATACATCTGCAATGTAATAAAAGTTGATTTGTGGTGTGTGGCCACTGATACTTAAAAAATGGAAGTAGGGGCGCTAGTGAGCTCGTTTACATGCTACAGCTTTTGGCCAAAAAGTTTAGTCTTAGACTTTCTCCGTCCAAAAGCTCTGCATGTAAGCAAGCTCATTAGCGCCCCCAGTTCTGCTGTTGATTAATTTATTTTTTGCTTTTGTGTCCTGCCTAATAGTTACATTTGAATTGGTAACTTTTAATAAACGCAGTCAGAATTACATTTGAAATCAGCAGCTGTCTCTCACCTGGGTGTGCTGGTGGGTGAACTGAGCTCCGGGTATTTACTAGAGCTGGTTCTTCTCACCCGCTGGATCTTCTCCAGAGAGTCAGGTGGGTCCGGCTGGCACTCATTTTTCAGATCCAGATCCGCTGCTTTAGCTTTAGCCCTCTCCTTCTCCTTCTCCCTGTCGGTCTGATTGACAGGTGCCAAGCTGCCCGGTCGATTGGCTGCTTTAAAACTTCCTCCATCTTTCCCTCGAGTGGGCATGGTGTTAGGTAAAGCGGATACAGGTTTCAGAGTGAGCAGACTGGCATCGATGGTACCGCTTACGGGACGAGAAGGGGGTCGCCCCGTTAGACTCAAAGTGCTGGATTTGGCAGGTCTTGGGAGACTGCGGTACTGAATGCTACTACGGGCATTCGGGGCCAGGAAACCCTGTTCAGAACCTGTCGCATCGAGGCTGTTCTTCCGCACTGCTCCTGGTTTAACGGGGATTCCTGAGGATTTGGGGGTTTTGCCCACAGTAGCAGATCCGCTGGTGATGGTGGCGCCCCCAGTTGTGAGGAGGGTGGCAGCACCTGAGTTCTGGGATTTCTTGTAGCCAAATGAGGGCTTTGTTAAGCCTGTAGGGGGCTTGCGGTACTCGTTGTCTCGACCTGCATCTGAGCGAGAACGCTGGAGACCTGTGGCTTTTACACACAGCTTCACCTTGTCAACTGCCTTTGGGTCTGTTTTGGGAACTGAGGAAATTTGCAGGAAATAAATTTGCATAAAAAGCTCTTGTTCACACATGCAATTTCAAATCATTCCACCAGAGGGGGACAAGTTGGAAAAAAACAAGGATTTCCAGTAATGCCAATCAAGTATTAAGAATAATTCTGTATGAATTCTTAAGTAACTAGACTCCTAATATTTTAATGACGTTCTGGCCTATAAATCCAGCATGGAATCCCGCAACCAATTCAAATATTGCAGTCAATTAAAAGTCAAACTTTTTTAAAGAAATTGTCCACTTGATCGCATATTGGAATTAATTGCGCCTCATATAAATATAATAAATGTGATCATTGCTAGCATTACTGTTTAAGGCAGGGTTTAAAGAGAATATTATTGCTTTGAAGCAGGTGAGAAACACTACTTTTAACTTGAATAAGCATGTTAATAGTATGACATAGCGTATCTTTAGCTTAATCTCATTAGAATAAAACGAACATTCACTTAAAACAAATAGTAATGTAGATTGCAGGTCAGTAGCAGGATGTTTGATTGAATTAGCATAGTTATCACTTGTAATTGGCATAATTACCAAATGCATTAGCAATTAACATTTGGGTAGCTAACAAAAGTCTAATGCTGACAATGATTAACATTTTATTTGAAAGGGCTAATACCTCACTAGCCTGTTGATCTGAATTAGCTTGATGTTTGTAAGACCTAATGCTACACTAGTCTGTTGTTGACACAAATTAGCATTTTGTTGAAAGAGCTAACACCTCACTAGCTTGTTGTTGACCCAAATTAGCATTTTGGGTGGAAATGCTAACATTACTCTAGCCTGTTGTTAATACGAATTAGCATTTCTGTTTGAAGTGCTAACACTACTCTTACCTGTTGTTATTGTAAATTAACATTTTGGTTGGAAGTGCTAACACTACTCTAGCCTGTTGTTAATTTAAATTAGCATTTTGGTTGGAAGTGCTAACACTACACTAGCCTGTTGTTAATTTGAATTAGCATTTTGGTTGGAAGTGCTAACATTACACTAGCCTGTTGTTAATTTGAATTAGCATTTTGGTTGGAGGTGCTAACACTACATTAGCGTGTTGTTAATTTGAATTAGCATTTTGGTTGGAAGTGCTAACACTACACTAGCCTGTTGTTAATTTGAATTAGCATTTTGGCTGGAAGTGCTAACACTTCACTAGCCTATTGTTGACACGAATTAGCATTTTGGTTGGAAGAGATAACAATTTAAGCCCGTTGTTGACCTAAGAACTCAGTAATCTGTTTTTAGCATCAACTAACATCCCACTAACCTGTTTTTGATGTTAATCAGCATTAACTAGAATGTCATTACTAGCAAAGCAAGAAGTAGCATAGCAACCATGTAGTTTACATATCTTGAAATGGCACATAATATTCATAACTTGCATGATTAGCAACCGCGCCTTCTATTGGGGGCTAGAATATAATGCAACAAACCCTGGCAAGGAATAAACTGGTAAACCAGTGATGTCATCATACCTGCGACTTTGAGTAGACTCTGTGAGGTGTGAGTAATGGGTGAGGTGACTCCGACAGGTGGGTTGCGGCTCTTCCTGAAGCTTCCAGGCTGTGTCTGAGTTTGAGACAGACCCTGTGGCTTCTTAACCTCGGCTCTGTCCAAAGGTGAGGTTTCTGGCTGACGAATTTTCCTCCATTTGGTGGCGGTTTCAGATTTGAGACTGCCGGTGTCAAACACTGCGTCTGCCTTCCTGAGGGATTTACTGTCCTCACTGTACCAGGCCAGTCCACTCTCCACCAGAGAGCGTTTCTCTGCATCTGTACGAAGCTGAAACATAAAGTGAGAAAACGATCATAGAAGTATTGGACTTTTTACATTCGTGAAGTTAATACAAAGTAATCAAACTGCAATTCAATGATTCACCACTTGGTGGTGGGTTAAATAGAAGCAAACCACAATGGACTCCCCAAATTAATACAGACAGATTTACAGCTAAAAATAAGACTTTTAAGAATTTTTGTTTTGTTGTACAGCAAAATGTTCCCTTCATGATGTCTGAGAGGAAAACCTTTTAGAACCAATTTCTTTGTTACATTAAGAGTTTATTCAGAGCTAATCCAGAGCTTGTTCACTTGACTGGTCGCTTGCCCTGAGGAGGGAGATCTTAGATACAAGAAACAAGTAGTGGAGCTACACCAACAACCTGACATTTGCTCGTTTTCATATTCAGTCTATGCTCAACACCTCCCAGGACTGGTAAAACCCACTAATGCTTGGAGTCTTGACAGAATTCCTGGCGTGCTTGTACCATGATGGAGGAGTTGCGTCTGGCTGCTAGAGGACTAGCTGGTGGAGAGTTGAGAGATGAGCTGGCATTCAGATCCTCCAAGCTCAAGTTCTCTGAGCCATCACTCAGACCACTGCTGATGGAGCTGCTCTCGTCCCAGCTGCACATAGATAGGGGAAAATACCTTTAGAGGATGGTACTAGGTGAAGAGATATCAACATTATTGCTAGATAAGGAAAGACCCATACTTGGAAACTTATCAATGTCTTTGTCCATTAGGCAAGGGGTGTCAAACCCTGTAGAGTTTACCTCCAATCCTGCTCAGAGAGACCCAGACCTGAAGCCTACAAACAGCCTGAAGGACCTAACAAGCTGCATCAGGTGAGTTTACTTGAGGTTGGAGCTAAACTGTACAGGGCTGTGGCCCTACAGGAACTGAGTTTGACACCCCTGTAGTAGGCCATTGTTACATTAATTATTGGAAGAATAGAGATAATCCCAGTCGAACACAGAGGTTATGTTTTATAACTAGTTTACAGATCACATCTCCAGCGCACATTAGGCCAGAGAAGGGGGTACACCCTGGACAGGTCGCCAGTCCATCGCAGGGCAACATTCACTCATACAGCACACCTAAGGGGAATTTAGATTATTCTAGTAACCTGACCGCATGTTTTTGGGATTGTGGGGGAAACCGGAGTTCCCGGCGGAAACCGGGAGAACATGTAAACTCCTTCCAGGAAGGTCAACGGCAAGCCTCAAACCGACAACCTTCTAACTGGAAGGCCACAGTGCTACCCACTGTGCCACCATACCGCTCTCCCTTTAAATAGCATCAATATATTCCAAAGTTTTTTTCTCTTTCATTTCATGCTTCCAGCTGTCTTAACTCTAGACTTCCAAACGGTTTATTAATTTCATTTATGTATTTAGCAGACGCTTTTATCCAAAGCGACTTACATTGGGAGTAAACATCAAGCAAGTGTTTCAGAGGTTTTTTTTTATTAAGTTAAGTTAGTAAGTGTGTTAGTGAATGCCTCCATTATCCTGTGTATGGAGGTCAAGTGTCACTGAGGTTACCAAACCAATATTGAGTTTGAATAGTTAGTGCCAATGGTATTGAAATAAAAATAAATGACAAGGGTACCTACATTTATCCACATGCCTAAATTTGTTTAAATATTTCACTTTCCATAAATCACATAAACTTTATTTCACTTCTCAAAAATCACTGTGTTTCTCCCCTGTGTGATATATTTAACCTAGTATTTCACACCTAATATAATTGGTGGATCATACAATAATATACTACAATCTTACCAAATACCTGACTGTGCAAGTGCAGCTAAAAGAATTTACGCTTGTTTGAAGGTAAAGGGTATCAACCCTTTGCACAATATGCACCTACTGAAGATCCACGAATCAAAAGCACAGCCCCCTATTTGCTTGACGTTAGGGAAACCACTGACATTTCACTTTGAAACGTTAAAACCTCTTCTAATCAAAGCTTACAATACTATGGTAAGGTCAACTTTTTATATACTATTTAGAAACGAGCTGCTTAAATCTGGGCAAATCTCTTCTGAAAGATTAGAAGAGTTTATTTCATCTCAGCGGCACTGCAATACAGCTTTTACAAAGAGGAGAACATAGTAATCATTAGTGAGGAAAGCTTTCTGCTCCGTTAGCTGGCCCAGGATCAGCCGGCAGGATCTCAGTGGTACAGATGTCTTCATTAGATGACCACAGACACTACTACAGCAGCTCGTTTCGTCTCTTTTCGCTGTATATTTAAAATGTCATAGAATTGTTGCCAAAAAACTCAAAAAGGCTAAACAATCCATTTCCAAACCATCTGAAATCTAAATTTCAGCTCAGTAGCTCCCTCCACAGGCGAACTAGATTGACACTGTGCCACCCCAAAATGAGCTCTACCATGCTGCCAAAGACCTCTATAGAGTTTATAAATGCTTTAACCTCTTTCTACCAGCACTAACAGTGCGAGTAGTTCTTGGTTGTGAAGCTACATAAATATAAAAATGAAAGACTGAAAATCATGAGGAGGAGATGCATCCAGTGAAGCCACTTCAGGAAAACTTCCAAACTTGTTTATTGCTCTTCTCACTACGTAATAATTCCAGACAAGGCTCAGACTGTGGCTCTGGTACCATCATTCCACTTGGTTTTAAATAGAAGCAGATGTGGAAAAGACAATCATTGTGGAGATGTAGACTCATGCAGACAAGTTAATTCTCAGAATAAAACCCTGTAATCAGAGCTAATTACACCTCAGACGCTACGAAGAACAGGAACGGGATGTATTTATCCTCCGATCCTCCACAACTCACATATTCTTTATCCCCGAGGAGCTTGGTGAAGCTGAAACCACAAATGACCACAGAGTAAACCCACAGTGATCCTGTCTCAGGTTCGTTTATAACATCATATTTATCTCCGTTGAATAAAGAGTCTTTAAAAATAGCAGTATAAAAATAATAGTTGAATAATAGTATAAAAATAATGTCTCCTGAGGTGCATTTATTTGGATTGTATCATTTCTATTTCAACGAAAACCTAATTAGGAAGAAAATGGAATTTTATCTAGGCATTGGAACACAGTGATTTAAGTGGACAACAAGAAGCGCTCTCTTTCATCGAGGCTGGAACATTCTCAGCGTGTGGAAAAGTGGTCGTACTCTGAATAGGTATTTTATTTATTCTGAGTACTGCTGCATACCGGCCCAGTTTGTTTAATTTGGTCTGGACCAAGAGGAACAACGCTGTTTTCGTCGTCATTCACTCCACACTGATCCCTCAGATCTGCACTAGTTGAAAATACAGCCATGTGACAACATACGGGCCACTCGGCCACTCTTTTACAATTAATGTATTATTATTCAATTATAATGATAAACATAAGTGAGTATGGTGGCTGTATTTGGTCAGCCTTCGTTTTTTAGATTGGATCAGTTAGGAAGAGCGACTGTAGCAGTGAGGAAGAGACTAGAGGCTGAGATGGAAGTAACGGAGATGAGGATGTTGAGGTTCAGATTAGGAGTGACGAGGATGGACAACATTAGGAACGAGCACATCAGAGGGACAGCTCAGGTTGGTTGTTTTGGAGACAAAGTCAGAGAGGCCAGGTTGAGATGGTTTGGACATGTGCAGAGGAGGGATAGTGGTTATATTGGTAGAAGGATGTTGGAGATGGAGATTCCAGGCAAGAGGTCAAGAGGAAGACCAAAGACGAGATTTATGGATGTGCTGAAAGAGGACATGAAGTTAGTTGGTGCAAGAGTAGAGGATACTGAGGAAAGAGTTAGGTGGAAACAGATGATTCGCTGTGGCGACCCCTAAACTGGGAACAGCAGAAAGGAAAAGAAGAAGTTATTTTATCTCACTGGAGTGGAACTGTACTGAGAATACTTCCTCGAGCAGGTCTCGGACCACTTTTTGGGGGTGCTTTCACACCTGACTTGTTTAGTTTGATTCATTCGAACTAGAGTTTGTTTTCCCTTTTAGTTTGTTTCGTTTGGGCCGGTGAGAAAGCAGCAACCAAACTGTAGATTGGACTAATAGTGGACTTACAAAGTGGTTCAGGGCCACCTCGAGGATTATGGTTCCGAACAAACTCTACACCAATTCGTTCGTGGTGAGAACATGATCGAAATATGCTTTAAAATTTGAAAAGACAAAAAACATGATTTTTAAACAAATATAGCTAAGGTTCTCACTTCCGCGTGGTATTATGGGCTGGCGTTTGTAAAGCAGATTCATCATGGCAGCTCACGGTGAAAACTGGAGTAGTTTGCAATGTTCATTGTAAGTGAATAAACACAAATGATATCGTAAAAGATGCCTAGGTCTCACCTAAAGGGTGAAAGAACCCTTAGTCTGCTTTTGGTCCGATCTACAAATTCAGAAATCAAACTAAACAAGTCAAATGTGAAAGCCCCCTTAAGCCCTGCTGGAGCTTCAAAACAGGTACCCATCTGAGAACCATTATCTCAGATTTTGAAGTGTTGTTTCCCATCCCCACTGCTGCAAACTCGCTGGAGACATTTTAAGCAAGAAGAAAAGAGAAGAAATCCTGTAGTCACTAAAGTGGACCCCTGCCAGCCCCTCACTCTACCACAGACTAATGAACAGAGCCAGTGACAGAGGACAGCCATGCCTAATTCCAACACATACTGGTGTGACTGAAGAAAATCTCTAAACTCTGTTCCTGCTACATTATTTTCCTGCAAACACGACCAACATTGTGAAATGTTGTATTCTTTCCAACTAAAGAAATGACTGGGTGGGGAGCTTTCGTTGGATTTGATATATTGTACAATCTCCTCCCAAACATGAGAGCATCTGAGAATCATCTGTGAACTCCCAGCGCTCGGCACTCACTTCAGCTGGAGTTACACCCATTTTTACAGACAAAAAAATATGAATTCAATCCGTTAGTGACACAATGCACCAGGAAAAATGTTTAACTCTAGAGCAGATGAGCAAACAGCGTAAAGACCAGCACGTTTACGCTAGAAAGAGTGATAAAACGCTTCAGCTTCAAAAGGAGAATGCACATACTTAGGGGCTGAAATCTCAACTCTGACCCCTGGTAATGAGAACATGCTCTTTAATTTTTACTGCTGGCATGTTTCTAACGAGCAGAGCTGAATTGAAACCACTTGTTTGTTGGTAGAACTTCTCCTAGTCTCCGATTCTATGGACACATTTGGTGCTCCTAGACTTCACAGAGCCCATGACACATTTACACAGCTGCAGAAACCACTTGCAGATGGATTTTGAATGAGATGCAATCCAGGCTGTTTTGGATTGGCCAAAGCAAAATAAATTGCTAGTGTCAACTCTTGATATCAGTAGAGTTCTGTGGCTTTATAAAAACTTAAATGACTCCCTCTGTTAACCCATAGGGTTATTAAGACCTTTTCCACCATTTTCCGGCAAGAACTACTCTGGAAAAGCTTTGCACAAGGAATATGCTAAAATGGGTAAATTTTTGTAGAAGTACATTTCTTGCCTCACTGATTATCGATGGGAATGTCTGGTCTGTAGTGTTGTATTAAGGGGATATTTAAACCCCACAATGGTCACACCCAATATCCTGAAAAACAACCTTTCGGCCACACAAACTCATACAACTCCTCATGCAAACATAACTTCTGCATAATTTATCAATCACAAATGTTCTCCAAACCCTGACTCATGCTTTACACCCCTGCTTCTGACGCTTTGCATTGCAGATGATGATAATTGAGATAAAAAGCAATCATGAAGAATAAGGATCAGCACATCCAGAATCAATGGAACACAGCCCGTCCCTCCGCACAGCCATTTTCCATCTGCAGTCACATGTAGAACGTTTCACTGGGTCACTGAGTCAGGCTGATGGGAGTTACTATGGCAACACATCCCAACCCATGCGCTGCATGCACGCAGAGACGCAGTGCTGCAACCCAGAGAAGTCAGGTTGCTGCACGGACAGCACCGGCGAGATAGCTTTAGCCTTTGCATCCCAGATCATGCAGAAAAATGAAGAGACATTAGTTTATTCTTGAAAAAAATGTGTTCAAGAAATTGAGTTCTCATATGCTGATCAGATTCTCTGGAGTATTTTGGAAATGTTGGTAACATATAAACAAAGGTTTTGTAGAAACTAGCACAAAATACTTTAAAAAATCATCATTTAGAAACAAATGCCACTGAAACGCCCTAGATATAAACACTCAAACCCTGTGCAGGGATGATGAAATCCAGGCCAGCTCTCCAGGGCTGAATCTGAGAGAGTTTTGAAAAGAATCTGTGCAAGTACTTGTTTCAAATATTTGATTCTGTACTAAACACTTACAAGTAATTACAAATCTTCATCCTTTATGTGGATTAAAAGTCAACCTTATTTATAAAGCACTTCATAGCAAAAACAAATCAAATCACTGTGGACATATAAAACATAGCTAGTACATAAAAGAATTAACAACATTAAAATCAATCGTATAAAATAATGAAACAACACAGATAACAATATCTTCAGCAGTAACTGTATTTAGATCTATGTCTGTGTTGGGAGTGAAGCGAGGGTCACTCTTGAATAAAAGCCGAAGTTACAAACAGATTTTAACATTCTGGCCAGACTCATGCCATTTCTAAGAAATTGGAGCAAATGACCATCAAGAGAAGCTCTGAAATGAGTTTGAACAAGGTGAAGGCATGACCAACATGGACATTATATATATGCTCAGAAATCCTTGATGCTGTTCTGCTGCCACTTTTGCTACAGGAGGAACTCTGTAATTTTTTGTAGAAAGCTCTTTCGGTAAAGGGGTTGTGTTCTGCAGACCTACAGGTTATATAATACATCATTAAATGTAGGGAAAATACCAGTTAATGTGGCGAAAAATACAAGGTGGATTATTTTGTGCCATGTGTTCAAATATAATGTCTAGGATGACCAAAAGGAGAAGGAAAATCTGAATCCTTTGTTTTTTGGTTTTGCTTTCAATTGACTGAATGATTTTCGCATTAGGAGGACACACACTCTCTCTAAATAACGACAAATCAACTTAACTCCTCCTAAGCTGATGGGACCTGGGTCATCATTCACATACACTTCATTTAGCGTTTTATCCGTTATCCGCACACTTGTCCGATGTGCATTTGGTACATTTAAGACGAGCCATTATAGAGTTAATTTGGTGAAGAGGAGTCTGAGGATGGTAACCATAGAGACGAGCTGGAGAGATGGAGGGGAAAAAGTGAAGTATTTGCCTCACAGAAGCTTCAGTCGCCTTCAATCGATGCTCAGACGTTGTATCCCTCAAATATGTGTAGCGTGAGATGGTATATAATAAACATGCCATCCATTTGGAAACCTCATATCTACCTTAACAATCATAAACATTAAGCTGGAAGAGTTTGGACTCCTGTTGTCACAACATACCAAAGCCAAAAATATAATATATACAGTATATAATATTATATATATATATTGATCACTAACCATAGTGCCATATCTATCTCTCACAAAAAAGTAAACTCTAATAAAACTCTAATTTAGCCATTTTTACAAATAAAGCCCAGTTAGCTAGGACCAGATGCCTTGCTTTATATCATATTGCTTGCTAAAGGATTACAGCAGTTATACTTGGTCAACATTAACAATCAGAGAGACAGAAGCAGGAGGTATTTCATCTCTCTCAGCATCTCTAGAAGCCTCTCTGATAATGCGACTAATTATCTTTGCCCCTACTTGACGCTCTGCTAACAGTTGGCTTATTAATCTAGTGTGCTTACAAGGTAGGTTACTAGCTACACCAGTTCTCCTGATCCCATTCTTGATAAATTAGCATTGAGTACACTTTAAATCACAAAATACAGAGAATCAAATGTTCTGAGAAGGCTCAGAAACACAGAGACACACTGTAAATCATCCATTCAGAAAGCAACACTACACAGGACTCCACAGGTGAAATATGTTCGCACGATAATGCGTACCTCTCAAATCTCGTTATGAAACCCTTTAAAGTCTTTTCAATAGACTACAGTAGACTTTTCAGTATATGGTCTGGCATTGGATTTAGGGCTGAAATTGTAATAAAATTAATTAGTCAAATCAATAAAGAAACGAATACCATTCAAATGGTAGAAATTGATGCTTTGCAGTGACATGTTGTAGGTCTTTGGAGCTGGTCTGTGGGTTGTCCGTGACTGTTCTCACAATCCTGCGCCTCTGATTTTTCTTGGTCTACCACTTCGGGCATTTTCTAGAACTATGATTCTGGTCTTCCAATTCCGCACAATGTTCCTCAAAGTTCAAACTTAGAGCTTAAATCTCTGAGAACTTTCTGTGTCCTTCCCCAAAACCAAGACGATCAATGCGTAATACAGTTTAAATTGTATAACGCGTTACCAAACCAATTTGAGTTCTAATAATTAGTACTAAAGGATTGAAATCAATAAAATGACATGGGTGCCTAAATTTATGCACATGCTTGATTTAGTTTTTATCGAGACAACTAATGATTTATATATATATATTGATTTATATCCCCAATCTTCAAAAACCCACATTGGTCAAACTACCTACTAAACAGCAGAATAGCTAATGCATGTATTTTGACCTAAAATAATGTAATTTCTTTTTTTTTTCTATATTTTTCTTTTTTTTATGTAGCATCTTAAGGCTAATGTTAATGCTGCAGTATAAAGTAGTGTTAATTGTGATTGCATGATCAATTCTGAGATTAGGATCTGAATTTCTGTCGTGAAACTGAAAATTAACATTTTTAATTAGTTCTTTAGATCACTCTATTGCACACAATTGTATACAAACAACTATTATATAATGCAGTAAAACAGATAAATTTATTTGTGTTTAGTGCATTATTTAATAGTTATTTATATATTTATTCTGATTAGGTCACACATTTTGTACAAAATACCTCACAAAACAATATTTGTAAATGCCACAGACACTCACCCATCAGCCAGATTCTCGTCCTCATCATTCAGACTCTTGCAGAGCACATCCGAGTCACTCAGGTACCCAGACTTGCCCTCGACGTCTACAGGCTCCATGAACTCCCTCCGAGCTGATTGGCTGAGGAGGCTGGAGCAGCGAGCGGGCATGGTTTGAGAGGTGAACTGGGATAAAGCCTTGCCTCCGGGGATGTGGCTGAGTCCGGTGGAAGATGGCGCATCTCCAGCCTGTAGCCGAGGACTGGCCTGGCCCTGTCGCCATGACAGCGGGGACGAACGGTTGGAGAGGCTGGAGAGGCTCCGGGCATTGGTTTCATCACTGTCGTAGCACACACTGCTGTCCAGACAACTGAAGACAGGAAGGAAGGAGTACAGTGTGAGCTTGACTCCAGTCGAGTTGTGGGTGTGAAGGAGAAAGACAGACCTCTCTGATGTTGAAAGAGTTATAGCGGCTTACAAAGTTTATAAAAGGGCTCATTTGGAACAGGTGCATTTTCCTGATGGTGCAAAGCATCAGAATTTTATAATTATTGTCATTAACATCTGAGAGAAGAACCAAAGGTAGCTAAGTAAGAAGCCCCGCCCACTTTATAAGCCTGGTATTTTCCAGCCAGAGGAAATGTATCTTTATTCAAATGACTATGTTTGTAAAAATTGTACATCCATGAACAGTACACAATCCAGTACATCAGATTTGTGTTGAGAGCCTTCTTTTAAGTAAAGGTAATGTTTGGTTTGTTTATAAAGTACATTTACAGATGTGTTCCGGCATCCAAAACCTAAAGAGATTTGAGTACTGCGTCTCAATAAACTCATGACCTACTAAAGAAAAAAGATTCTGCAATCATCAGCAGAGCAAGCAGCAGTTCAAGTGAATAATAAAGCAGCTCTCAACACAGGACCGTGGAGAAGATATTCATAGCTCTTTCTCTCAGCATAACTCAACGTACAGATGCTAATCAGCATATCTGCCTGAACTCGGAGGGTGACCTCGTTGACATTTGCTTTACTCGGTTTGTGTCGGCCAGTTTGCTGTATGTAGTGTAAGTGGGTCGTTAGGTCAGTATAATGTTCGAATGAGGCCGTCGTCGCTTATTGGGATCCCACAGGGTTCAGTGCTGGGTCCACTTTTAGTTGTAGTCTGTGATTCCTATTTATTAGTCATTTTCTCAACCTACAATCTTTTCTGTGTGTCTTTCTAAAATCGTGTTAAATTAAAAATGCAGTTTAGACCACCTCAATGGGAACAAGATGTCAGATATCCTGATTGAGGCCAACCACACACTGACCAAACTGAACAGTTGAGTCCCAACACTCCCAATCAGAAACAAATATAAAATTTATTTAAATAAAAGGGCAACAAGTGAAATAAATAAAATTGCAGTGGGAAGACACTGTGATAGTTAAATCTCTTGTTTACTCACCTCTGGCTGAGTTGAGACCCTCGCAGGCTGGACATGGTCTCCTCTAGGTTTTGTCTGAGATCCAGCACATTCTGAACAGTCCGTTTCCGCTGAGACTCGGGATCTAAGTGGGAATTAAGAACAAAAATGCAATGTGGTGTAATCAGTTTCAATTGTAAGCGCGTTACATTTTGATGGATACAAACACACAAAATAAACCAAGCAACCCAAGGCACTGACTGTAAGAAATTCCTTCTTTTGGACGAGCTGAAAAAATCTATTTTAAAGCCTTTAATCTAAAGGTCACATGATGAAAATTAGAAGTAACTTACATGTTTTCCTTCAGGAAATCCTCATAATTAAATTTTTACTGCCAGAAATTCGACATAACTGTTCAACAGTTCCAAAAGTGATGGCAAGAGCATGTTGTCCAACAGGAATTGATATTATTTCAGTCCTTAAGTCTTGTTGGCCAATCAAAAGCCACAAAAAATGTGAATAAAATAGCTCCACTCTAAAACTGGTCTCACCCCCAGTTTAGAGAACCAACTCCATCCCTTTGAGAACTTCTAAAGCCATCTCAGGGGAACAAGTTAATCCCTACCCAAACTCCAACCACAGAAAATCATAGTATTTTTATCCTCTTCTGTCATTTCAGCGTGTTTCCAGATGACAATAGCAGAAGTGGACGGACTCTATTCACCGCCTTATCCAAATCCATTTCCACAAACTCCAGTTCAGTCATTCAAACTCTGAAAGCTTCTGGTAAAGCCAGTCAAACTGTGTAGAAACAGAATCCTTTTTATGTGGGAAGGACCTTGAAGAAGCTTCATCTTTATCGATCATCCACCTGCTCCAGCGAAAGCTAGTTGAATGCTCAACATTCATCCCAGTCGAAGAGGTTAATGGCATCAAACGTTAGCAATGAGATTAAGAAACCAGACCGGCTCACATCACTCCATCACTGGAAACATTAATGCAACAAGAACAAAGGATGATGGTCTTCTTAAATCCAAAGAAAATAATGTTTACTGTTGTGAGCTCTGCCTTAATCTCTTGAGAGCCAGTGTGGGCGAGTGGCTAGCATGTCAACAGCATGGCTGATCAATCCCAGGATGCATTTAGGCACAGCATTATTAACGACTGGACTGCTTTACAGACAAACAGAGAGAGAGAGAGAGAGAGAGAGAGACAGATGATTTACAGCATTAGAGGACAGCACGTCAATCAAGCACAGTCCCATGAGAGAATCAACCCTTGATTTGGCTAATTACAGCTCGAGAGGCACACGTGGTGGATTTACAATCAGCAATCACCAAACGACATCAGCGTATTTCACTTTTGTCCGTCACTGAGCCCTTTTCAGATCTTGTTTGCCTGAGTTTTTCTTCTAAATGCACCTGAAAAGGGAGTGTTCAGCTTGACAGAAAATGGAGGGATGGCTGAATAGAAAGAGATATGAACAAATGTTGATCTACAATCTGCAGAACACGCACGATAAAGATGAACAGTGACTTAGAACTCCAGTGTTTCCCCTAATGTTTTATAAAGGGGATCCCCCACCCTTTTAAAACTGGCAAACCACAAGTTAGCGCAACTCCCCAACTCAAACGCTCTCTCTCTCTCATTCAATTGACCACTTTACAGCCCACGTTATCACGTTGTGGAATGCATAGTTCAGTAAGGCAATGGAAGTGGTGGGGTTCCCCAGTCACCTGTTTCCCAGCATTAAAATGTCTGGTTGTTGCGTTCATGGCTGCACCATGACAATATACGGTTAATCCAAGATTTTTTTGCAGTATTTCGATATTTTGGCAGATCCTAGAAAAACTGGAGGCTGAAAGTGATCAAACGTGTTGATTGGAATGAGGATATAATATGAATAGTTTTTCCCACTTTATAAGAGGTAAGTTTATCCATATTCTTCCGCCATACTTCTGACTTCATTGTTTACAAACAGGTCAAATAGCCAAGTGTTTTAAAACAGAAGCTACTGCTGTGCCGCTGTAAGGCTCAGATAGATGCTATCCAAATTAACTGTGTATGAGAATGAGAACGTCATTATAGAAAATAGAACCCGCTTATGCCGCTCTGGGGTGCCCCTATAAACCTAGAGAAAAGACTGAAATTGGTAGCAAGAGGACTTCTCTTCTCCTGAATGCCAAGGCCTAGATGAAGACGCACTTATGCCACTTTGCACCGAATTTTGTTAATGTAAGACTAGGTCAGAGACATTGGTTTTTGGCTTGTGAGTAAAGCCACTACATCACTCTAGCTCTACTTGGTGACGTCATGGCAAATGCAAATAAATTGAACAACTTCACCATTAAAACCAAAAAAAGACGCACAACACGGGACAATGGAGGACGTCAAAGGAGTGGTACTTCTATACTTGTCTGTAATGCTTTTCTTTGAAGAGAAACTTGGCCCAAGAGCTTCATCCAAATTGGTACCAAAAAAGTAATAAACTGTAGACAGCATTGTGGACTAGCCCAGAAAAGCACGCCAAGTCAAGCCGTGCTGTTACAAAATCCGTTGGTTGGTATTTTAACATAATATAAAATTTTAATATAATTTTTAATATAACATTTAGCAGATAGGAGGAGTGGTCCTGTATGAATAACTTGCCCTGGAGTTCTTGGTTTTTATACTAAATTTAGACACAACTGAAACCACACTAGCACTGGTGGGAATGCTGGGTATATTCAAGAAAACAATATAAAAAAATTTGAGAAAAAATCTAATCTAACCCAGCTTCTTGGTTTAAACAAGCCACTGTTTTATGTAATTGTGCCCTGTATTTGAAAACACGGAATGACATATTTATTAGAGCATCTTCTCCTTGGCCTAAATCCCATTGGAAGTGGGATTCTGCCACAAATACGGAACATTTTACAAGATTTTCTCAGTACCCTGCAACAAGAGCAGCAGATAGATAGATTTAATGAGGAGGAGTTAAATCCAGGTCATTGATTTAATCCATCAGTCAAATATAGCCTTCATCGTAACCATTGCAACCCAAGACAGATCAAAATGACATCTCACGCAAGGATTCAAGAGGAGTTTGGTAATTAAAGAGAAAGACTGGAGGGAAGTCATTGATTCAGGGCATCCTTTCTATAGAGTTCGATTCCATCAACATTTAATTTGACCTCCTGATGCCGATGACTGATAAAAAGTCAGAAGAACTGATTAAAATAAAAACTAATGTTTGTGCTTGTAAATCAAATAGAAATTAAATAATTTAAATAGAAAGCTTATTCATTAGAGCCTATAACAGACAACTTTCACAATTCCAACAAGGAAACCTACTAGTTTTTTGTTAGTCTGCCACACATTCAGTAACTGGATGAATGATCTAATTTCACCTATTTGCATCTGACGTGCACCAAGATCAACAAAGGGAGCCGTTTATGTAAGAATCCATTCTTTCTGCTGTTCAAAACATACGGTTTAGTTTTGCCAAATGCCAGTTGGTCAAGTTATTTGACAATTACTATAAGTGTCTGGAGATGACCCCCACATCTATTATTCACTCATTCACACATTTAATCCTTACCAACTTCATCCCTCATCCACATAACCCGAGAATCCATCGTTATCTTCCCCTTCGTTAACTTCCCCATCCATCATTAACTCCACATCAACTCACTTGGGGGGGTCAATTTGGACGCATTCGAGGTGATTGGTCAGGTTAGTCACCAACAATGTTGTATACCATTGTAGGTGTGCTTTATTAGCAAAGGAATTTCTTTTATTTCCTCAAACAAAGAGCTGCATTAGATTAATTCTGTGAGTTACGCATATTCGTTTTTGGTTTGAATATTTGTGTTTTGGTGGGTGTTACGGTCATATTACAACCAGTTCGCCTTAGTTCAGATTAGTTAAATATTATTATTATTATTTAAACAAATCCAAACTCACTAAAAACTAGTAAAGTTACTAGAAGATAAGCTTCAAGAAATTATTACAGGCACATCACATACACCTCTGGGTTTTTAAAGTGTTTTGTGGTTGCTTTAGAGCAGGGGTGCTCATTATGTCGATGGTGGAGGTGCTACCGGTTGATCGCAGCGTGAAATTGAAACAATATCAGCGGATCCTCCATCCCGTCACAGTTCAGTAAAGTTAAAGCTGCAGATTCACGGATTTGGTTTTCTCTGCTCAATAGCTCGAGACCAGAATGTTCTAAGTAAACAAATAACACATATTTTTAATTTGTGTTATGTAGCGGACAAACTACAAAACGTTTTTTTTATCAAAACAAGTTTCCCTCGGCATTCGCAGAAACACATTACCGTCTATGAGCAACCCGCTGACATGGAATCGCTTAGGGACCGTCTGCAAATTACCAGATCCAAAATATGTTTTACCCAGAATATGCTTCATAACTTCATTCTAAATTGCTCTATTACAACCAAAATCAAGCAACACGCCACTCCTCACCTGCATATTGTACTGCACCACTCAGTTTCAATAAAAAAAATTTAAATATTTATTAGAGCATCATTTTTATTCTTGATTATTTGGATTAAAGCTCAATTGCTCCCATAAAAATCACTCTATTATCACCAAATTCAGGTCACACACAACTGTTCTAATGATTCAATTCAGTGCAAGTCATCAAATTAAACTCACGTTATTACAAAAAAATGTAAATAATTAATTATTAGTGTGTTTTGTCAATTCTCAATAAAGTTGAAAATAATTGTTTGTTGATTGATGTTTTACATTTTTGTAGCGGGTAGATCACTTTGACTTGGTTATTTTAAAAGTAGCTCGCAAGCTGAAAAAGTGTGAGCACCCCTGTTCTAGAGCAATATCATCAGGCCACGAGCCGTTTTCACTCTGTTGACATAGAAAGCTAAAGCTCAAGCCGAATCAAAGAGAAAGACACAGATTTGTGGAAATGTTGCTTAGCATGATGCTTCAGCATCACATGATCCAACACAGAGGTCATGATTGGTTGAGCTCAACATTAAAGCTAGAAAAATTATACAAGAATAAATAAACTAGATAACTATGTTGTTACCCGGTTAATGCTGATTTAAAATTTGTTTTTATTCCAGTACAAAGATTCCAGTTTTCAATTCTTGATCCAGTTCAGAACCCAGGTTTGAACAGAGGGTTTAACACAACAAAAAGGTGAGGAATTTAATTTAAAATCCTAAGCAAAAAGTCCAAAATGACATGATCATATTCTTAAAAAGGGACAACAACAAAGGAGCCCATTGACTAAGAATATAGTTTCAGTGTGGCAGGTGCCTACAGTGTGTGAGCTTTCCTTCGTTTATCTGTCACCATTCTTCACATTCTCAGATCCAGGCACAAAAGAGGCTGATGAAACATTTCAAACCGATCTGCTTATGAGCCATTTTCCGTCTCACAACCTTATCCTCTTGCACTAGCTAAAAGCGGCCATTACCCCCTCAAGGAACGAGTAGAGCCCCATCACCAGCACATGCTCACAACACACACATCAGAACACCAGCAGAACATCACCCCTAGCAGTTTGTCATTCAATCAATCTGTGATATTGGATATGAGGGGAACAATCTATGAGGGCAATTTCTGCCTCACAAGAGCAAGATTCACAAAGCACATGCTACACTGAACAGAGCCCTGCATCGTGCCGCTGACCCAGACTGGCTTTGTCTGCACTAATGAAAGCGTTGGAGGCATTTCCAAAAAACACTGCTTTTTCATCCAACCAGTGCAATTTTGACGCCATTTATAGCTTAACACAGCCTTTAAACCTAAACTTAAAGAGATATTCCACCCTAGACTCAAAAGATATTTGTTCATGGCCAGATTGATAAACACATTTTGAAGGTTAGTGGTGATAAATAGCCTCAGATGGCATTTGTGAGAAACAAACAAACCCAACTGGAGTCAATGGCTTTGAATAATCAGAATACACTAAGCTCCAGTTTACATATGTGTGGCTGCTAAAAATTCTGTGTTGCTTCTACTCATACTGAGTTTTCTACAATATCTGAAAGCATATTGCTCTAAGACTACAGCCCTTCGTGGTCACTATTTAATATTATGAGGAAAGAGTGTGTGGCAACAATTGAAATGATAACTTGGTAAAAAAAACTACTGAGCCAGATGGACACTGATATTTTAAAAATGGAGATTTATTAACTTCTCCTAATTTTTCAAATTATCCCATCCAAGCATGGTTTGAAAAAAAATGTCCATGACGAAACTAAAAAATACAGCATGAGCAATCAAACCAATGGATGTACGTATGATGCAAGTTAACTATTTTGGACAATCTAAGGGTTAAAAATGTTAAATAAACTCCATGCAGAATTGTTACACTGATCCAATAGTGCTGCAGACAGGGCTATGGGTCCATGTGGTTGTGGTCCAAAGACGAGGTTTGGTGGTTAGCAAGCATAGAGAGGCCCAAGTTCCTGACAATTTACACCTCCTCTTCTATCCACGAGTTCACTTCCTGTCTCTACAACTGTTCAATCAATAAAGACATGGAAAGCTCATTCTTAAATCTGATCAGTATGATCTAGCAGCAATCCAGAGACTTCGTTCAATCCTAGGTTCAATCAAATAAAGCTTTTCAATCCTAATTTGGGTCACGAGGGTCTGCAGCTCCAAATCTCAGCTAAAACAAGATGACCTTGGATAGTTTCAGTCAGCAATCAGCATTTTGACTGTGACAAATGTCATCTCTCTAACAAAACTGGAACATATCCCTCAAACCTCGTCAATTTTATCCAGGAACAACAAATATGTAATCTAGAAAGTCTTCCATGTGCTTTTTTTGGGGTCAAAAGGCTTCAGAACACACACCCCTGGACAGGTTTTCAGTTTTTGGACCATGGGAGAAACCAGACCGAGAACAGAGGAGCACATGAAAAGTCTCTCGGGGAGTCTTCTAAATCAGAAATATTTGCTCTTGGCCAAAACAGATTTTCATCCAGACTCACCTAAGATCTGACTGAAGAGCAGCTGCTCCAAGTCTCCAAGAACAGTCACCACCAACTCTGGGTCCACTTTGAGGAAGGCTTTATCGCCTCCTTCCTCACCTTGCCCTTTGACATCTGAGTCCCCAGTGCACCCAGCGGCTGCTTTCTTCCCAGAGGTTTTGGCTTTGCTGGAGAGGAGATCATCATCGGACTTGCACTCATCGCTCGTCTTACTTAAAGGTTTGACTTCGGCAAAGGGTCCGCGAGGAATCCGACTTTGCCCTTTCCCCAAATTTCCAGGCGCTAGAATTGGCACAAACGTCTTGGGTTTGCCTTGGAAGAGGGAGTGGTCCGATTTGGAAAGATTTCGAGAGAGCTGCGTGCCCGATGCCCCCCCAGCACCCGGTGGTTTGGGTTTGCCCATCTTCAGGTGTCCAGAAGCAGCTTTACTCATGTCGTCACACCATTTTGGCTCGTAGAGCTGCATCTTCTTCTCTGCATCTGTCAACACGGCGAGGTTGGTCAGGGAGTGCTGCTTGCGAAGGTTGGATGGCACAGGGATGCGCCCCTCTGTGCTACCCACGCGGTATACCTTCAGCTCATTCCGAGTAACGCTTTGTGGCACACCAGATTTGCCTCGTTTTGCAGCCATATCTGTCCGGCTGAAAGCTGACTTTTATTCAACCCTCGAGCCTCTTCCTTTATCCAGGAGCATTTAGATCCACACGAGGAGACCAACCAGCTTCTCTCGTACTGTCGTGTCCATCCCTTCCTTTGTTTTCCCGTTTTTCCTGTTGGATGTAACAGATGCCAGCCTGCTTCTCCTTTTCTTTCTCCTCTTTTCTTTTCCCTCACTCGTTCTTGCTTCCTCTCTTCAGCAGTCCGTCTCGCCGCTGAGCCGTGCAGCAGCCAAATGACAGCAGAGGTGGGTGAAACAGGCCCTCCCCCTTTCCCTTTCTCTCTCTCGGTCTCTCTCTCTCTCTCTCTCTCTCTCTCTGGCTCAGCAGAAAGTGTGAGCTGCTGTTAGGGCGAGATGACAAATAGCAGTGCTGCAACAGAGACTGAACCATGAGTCCATGAAGGTGTCTGTTTTCCCATTCAGATTATTCCCCTCCCCCTTTCCATGGATCCAGTGGTAAATACTCCTTCACACAGCACTGATATCTACCTACTCTTCCTACTGACACTATTATCGATCAATCCATCACAACTGTTCCTTCATCAATTCACCACAGCCTTCAAACACATACACTTTTTTGTAATAACCATTAACCAAAATAATTCTGACCGACTGACACTATCAGTCAAACGGTTCTGGTGGTTGTTGCTCTTGTAGATTTGTCTACATTTGTCTTGACTGTTTCGCTAGTGCACTTCCATCAAGAATTCCCCCTGCAGGCCACATAAAAGACTTTAAATCATTGGGGTCATAGCGTGTGAAAAAAGCAGCAGCATATATAGTAAAAATTGACAATTTTATCTGATTACCGGACTTGCATGCACTTGGACCTGGATTTACCTAAAAAGTAAAATGTTTTTTTTGTTGACAAAATTCATTTTAAATTTTGAAATTGAAAGCATCACTAGAGGCCCCGCTCTCCACACAACTGATGAAATTGTGCCTGTTGAAAACAAGTCCCTGAAATTAGGGAGAGGAGGGCGTAATCAAACGGAAATTCACTGGGCCATACCAATTAAAAGTCGACGAATTTAGTTTTTTTCATATTTTTTGCGATTTGTCTAATTTGCTGCATAAAAATGACACTGCGGTGGACTGGCGACCTGTCCAGGGTGTACCCCCGCCTCTCGGCCGATGTGTGCTGGAGATAGACACCGGCAGACCCCCATGACCCCCAAAAGGGAATAAGCGGGTTGGAAAATGAATGAATGAATGAATGAATGAAGTCTGATTTTTTTGCATTGATATTAACCACAAGTTCTTTTTTTTATTTTACCAATAAATCGCTTAGCTCTAAAACTTTTTAACATTTATTTTTTTGCCAGATAGGAAAGTACTGGAAAGACAGGAAGTGAATTGGGAGAGAGAGGGGAATGGTTGAAAAATGGTGCAAGGTCGGAAATCGAACCCCGGGTCACTCTTGCACAACCGCTCCCTATATGTGTCATGCTCACTGCCCTCTACAGCACAGGACCACCTAAAAGTTTGGTTTGTTTAGGGCTGCACGGTGGTGCAGTGGGTAACTTTGTGGCCTTTCAGTTAGAAGGTTACTGGTTCGAGGATTCCCACAATCCCAAAAACATGTAATTGAATAATCCAAATTCCCAATTAGTGTGTGTGTTGCCCTGTGATAGACTGACGACCTGTCCAAGGTGTACCAGCAGACCCCCGTGCCCCCAAAAGGGAACACGCAGGAAAGAAGATATGAATTCTAAATATTATTTTTCCATGAAAAAACACCTGTGCACAGAGCAGATAGCACACCATTTCTATTATAGGTACCGGTATATAATATACGTTCCAAGCACTAAATATGAAATTGTGAAAATATAATAATATAACGCTGTTTCACTATCAGATTAATCAGCAAAATGATCATGTGATTAATCTACTATGGGACTATGGGATGATGCCCTTTCTCTTTGTTTGGACTCATATTTAAATACATGTTCAAATAATCATGTTTTTCGTCATTGATATGGTTGATTAAAGTGTATAATTTTGTATAAATCAGTAAGACGGGTTTAATGAGCTTAGTTAATTTGGAGTATGAGTTGCAGATGAGTTTGGTTAAAGAGATTATTGACAGGAGTCAGTCATTGGAGGAGCCACAGAGTTAATTACGTAATTACGACCTGCTTCGTTACAGAATAATGGGAACATTCCGAATGAAATGCACTGTATGTTTCTCTCACTCCAGCCCATGTTAATCACTTTACTTCCATAGAATCATTTTACCCATCTATCAATTATTTACATCCTCTCAACAACCTCCCATTCTCTCCGTGTATTCACCCACCCATCATCAACACCTTTATACGATCCTGTGTCAGTCATTAAAGCTTAGCATCCCTCTGTAGTACAGTGTGTAAACATCTATATCCATTCAACAATGCCCTGAGATCAACTTTCATTTGCTCACCACAATCTTTCGCTCACGTCCTTTACTACGCTCTTTTCCCTTAGCAATCATTACATTCCCTCCATCAGTGAACAGGATTAAATCATGCTCTATGATAAATCATCAGGGTCCAGATGTTTTTGCTTCCATCTCTCCGCAGCTCATAAACGCAGTGTGCTGTTTTCAGACGCTCCCTAGCACCATCGCTCATCATATTCCATCCACATCTCTCTATGGGATTCTGCACAATGCTTTGCCAGAGGAGCGTCGCCATGGCAACACTGCTACGGAGGCTTCAACAAGCATGCAGAAGAAGAAGAAGAAGAGGAGGATGGATGTGTCTCTCTAGAGCAAACCAGGTAAAAGCGGAGCGCAAGTGCACTGTTGTTCCTTTTTTAGCTTCATGAAGCTGCTTTTTAAAGATGAACAGGAATCTTTAGGTGATATTTAGGGTGTTTTGTTAGTGAGCTCCTTGGTTGTTACCGGTTATGGTAAAATTGTTAAGTCAAATACCTTCCACATGTCACAGCTCTAAAAGCAGTGGAGCTTTCATTCCGAAACTCTACGACTCTCTGCTTCTCTACATCGGGAATCTCTTCCATGATTCGTAAATTACTGACCAGTTCAGACAGGCGTATTTCAGCTATCTGCACTGCTCAGTTTTTTGCATTTTATCATTTGTTGTAGCAGTATTAAGTGAGTCTTGGACTTATTGTTCGTATAAGATGCGACAAAGTGCTATTTTTTATCATTATAGCAGAATTTTGGGCACTCATAATGCTTTGTGCTCAAGGCTCAAGCTTGTTGAGGAATTATGTGCTATTACTTTTGGTACAGCTGCCATCTTTCAGCAAATTTTAAAGTTGCAAAAAAATTCCAGGGAGAGAAATCCAAACAGGAAATCACTCTCCTGCAAGTAACCACTGGGGATTTTAAAACCCACACCTTAGTTTGGGAGTTCAACTCCTGCACCGTATACCAAACATTTCGGACCCACATCAGATCTTGTGACCAGTGGCATGGCCGTAGGGAGTTTATTACAAGGTAGAGGGAGAACTCTCAAAATGAACGCTTTGGTTTTTTAACAACAAAATCCACAAATAAATGCTTATTTTTGAAGAAAATCTTAAAGATTCGCTGAGCACCGGTGCGTGATGAAAATTACCTGCATTAAACTAGTCCACTGTGTGAAAAAGGTTGGGGAGCCCTTCTTTATGGGTAAGAGTAAGGTATGTTACTAGAAGGACATTAGAAATAAAATGTGTAATTATTATCATATTTTGGGGATTTTATAAGAATAATGGAACCTGATGTTTGTGGAGGTTGGGATGCACCCAGGGATGAGCGTGTTTGTGTAAATGCTAAAAGCATAAATGTAAAACTGAAGAGAATGCAGTTCAAGCCTGTTTAGCAGTGGGGTGGAACACTCAGACGAGTCCTGAGGCATCTGCTATAACTGATCTCACCAAAGAGGAAGAAAGATCTCTTTTGTCTGAGCTCATCACGAGTCGAGGTCGTGGTGGAGGATCTCACACTTCCTGTGACCGAAAACTCCATCAAAGAGACACAGAAAACAAACTGGTCTAGAGTAATTACTACTAGTATGGCCTAGAATAATTAGTCAGTAAGAATTGCTAAGAGATGCAGTGCTGGAAATCGGGTCAAAGCATCTCAGGGATGTTTTATCCTAGATTTCTGTTTTCTTTTTTGAGGATGCAAAACATCCCCAGTTTGAACAGCTTTCAATCAATCTGAATGCAGTTTAAAGACAATCTGGCTGATAGATAGAGGGTTGAATTCTTATTTCGCTCATAATGACTATGATTCAACACCTCCAGAAGTTCCCAAACATCTGGATACTATCCTTCCAGAGCAGATGTTCCAAACATGGAAAGGTCCCATTTGTTTGAAACAGAACAACTCAACTAGTTTAAAACAATATTCAACTGGTCAAAAAAGATACCACCACAATGTTCTCATGAGCATCTGGATGCCATCAGACATAAGGATCAAAACCAATTGTTTTGACGTCACTGATGATTTAAGAATGCTACAAATCAATATCTGTGATCCCTGTTCACATGCAGTAACTGGAGTAAAAAGGAGTTGGTTTAAGCTCACTCTCACCGAATGTGCTTCTAAAAGAAGCTTTCATAGTCAAAAAGTCGAACGTAACAAAATTAAGGTTCGATGAAGAGAATTAAGCCATGGCTCTTTCCCAGAATGGAAGAGATGTGAATTGGCGGGGGTGGTGTATAAAGATGAGGGGGAGGTAGTTCAGTTTGTGGCATTCACAAAGATTTTAATGTCACATATTGACCAAGTGTGTCATCAGCCCAATATATCGGTTTACATATATAAGTGTATGGCAAGCCTTTTTAACATTTTATCACATATGACTAGTTAAAATCGGATCTCGGCTTCAATGTGATGATGAATAGTTATAACAAACTATTAAAGATCTCTGGAATGTTTATTCTACTAGTCATATGGTACATTAGAGATATCTACAACGTCAAACTGCAGAGTAAACTCATTTTTATTTATCTGCAAATGCTTTCTATAGAAAGATATAGATAGATATCTATGAAGAGATGGTCTCTGACTCACCTTGATCTTCACCGCAGACCTCCATCGAGCCGGAAGAACAGTCACTCAGCTCGTCAAGGAAAGCTTCAACATCGTCTCGAGGCTGTAACCTGGGATAAACAAGAGATAAAATATTTAAGATATAGTTTTTTTTATATTAAGATATTAGTGTTTAATATTAAGCTAGGAAGGTGCCGCACTTAGACAGATGGCTTGAAGCTGTCATGGGAGTCAGGGTGAGTGAACTGTAGGTCCGATAACTCTGCAGATGCAAGGATGATCCCTTTAACCAGTGATGCAGGAATGGAAAAGTGTCCTGATTGGTCGATTGATTGATCATCTGCAGGTGTGTTCAGTGTAGTGATCATGATTGCTGGCTATGTCTCTTCTAGGGACACTTGCTCCCAGCATGACAATCAAGGGGCTGTATTATGTATTTATAGATGTGCTCTGCTACCAAACCAACTTTTAATTCAGGATAGGTCTGCATCTCCTTCGAAGACAACGCTGCAGGCTATGACTCGTTTGCCAAAGAAGTATTAATCAGGCATTGAGTCAAGCCCTACCAATATGTGTTTATGTGAGGGCAGGTGGATTTCCTATTACAACCCTTTCAAACTGACATATCAGGGCAAGACACTTTAAACTAAAGGGCTATGACAGATTTCCCTACTGTCATCAACATGGCTGCGACACAAATAGAGATCCAGAAGAATATTCCAGATTGGCAAAACTCCACTGATTGGAGAAGGAGCTTATCTTGATAAAAAGTAGATTTTTTTTTTGCATAAACTTTGGAAGTTTAGGAAATAAGATTGGTTATATAACGGAACACAAACCAGTTTAAGTCTTACCTGAACCTGAAAGGTGCAACAGCAGCCATCTTTGGAGAATCTCTCCTTGAGACACTGTCCCAGGACTTCTGTGCACCACCTCCTCCAACAGTCCCTTTTATCCTTTGCTTCTGAAAATCCATTGGAAGTGCTGGTCCCCAATCGACGTTCCCATTCCTCGTGGTCAAAGGTGTCTTTTCTGGCTCATTGTCCAAACTCCTAAAGTGACGATGTGAATATCTCCAATTAAACCTGGATGCCCTGTTCGGATCTCTGAAGCCATCCTGGGGTAACGAGCCCCTCCGAGGGTCCTGCGTGTATCTCAACGAACTGGTGTCTGTTTTGGAGCCATTGGTTGCCAACCAACGTCTCTGGTTTCTCAGGGCTGATGTTTTGAGTAGTTCCTTAGAGCCTAAAGGAGCAGATCTGGATGAGGATGTTGAAAGTCTCCCAGGGTTGATTTGAGAGGCTGCATCCAGTGAACCCACACTGAAAGTTTTGGGGTCATGTTTGGAGAGGCTCCGAGGCTGAGGAAGACCGGAGGCACTTTTAGACATGATCTTCAGGTTTATGTGACAGAAGATCCACCCATGAAAAGATCTGAATTAGATGAGAGGAATAAACTCAAATTACATTTAGACACTTACACGCACCACTAGATGGCGATGCTATTGGCAACAGCTGCATTCACATCTCACAGACAGCCATCGAATCATTGAGTGCATTAAACTACACACAGTCTGCTTGTGTTCTTTTCCAAGAAGTGATTTAAACCAGTTGAACCTGCTTCCTTCCATGCAGGGTCTAATCATGTTGTTTTGAAAAAGAGACAGAGACTGCAGAAAAAAACATAGGCCTCAGCACATCCAACATGTTTTTCCACATGAATATTATTTCCACAGTTTTGTGATTTCAGATTCCAAAAGATCAGATATAAAAGATCAGCTCTTTTATATCGATTGTCTACTAAAACATCCTTCTTTCAAATGGTGAAGACTTTAACTTTAAGTTAATTCCTTTTTCTCCATTATTTTCTGCACACACTGACCTCTGGAACAGCAGAGATGTAGTAAACGTGGGGGTGTGGTTACAGTCAACTGTGTTCAGGCTCTCTTCTATGGCTAAAATATTGATCTATTATACTATAAACACTATTAGGGTTGCACATCTTTGAAGGATAAACTATTTGCATTTAGACACAGCTTACAATTCGATCCAACATTGATATCATTTTTTTTAGGGATGCACTGAAATTTTGGCCACCAAACATTTTCCGAAACCGATAATGCTATTTTAGCCGAAACATAAGAAAGTGCCAAAAATAAAAGCCGAAAGTGTCACTATGCCTCTCCCATCCTCCCGTCTCGTTATTACGAATGTCAGCTGTTTGGAAGCACTTCAAAGTTTCAGATGAGGACAGCAAAGTTACAATATTTTTGCAATTATTTTTCTTCTGTTTGTGATCTGTTGTTTGGTACAGTAATTTAAAATTGAAGTAAAAAAGCTAGAATTGTTTTTTTTTGCACAATTTTGTTACAGAAAGAAATTTTATTTAGTTTTGTTATTGTTAAACAGCCTTATTACTGTTATTTAATATCAATAAAGGTTCGATTGCTTAATTTGTAGTTTTTTTTAATACAAACAAAAAGAAATTATTTCAAACATGTTTTTTAATGAAGCCATTTTCAGTTACGGTATCGGTTTTCGGCCAAGTGCATTTAACATTTTCGGATTTGTTTTCAGCCCAGAATTTTCATTTCAGTGCATCCCTAGTTTTTTATAGATCAATTCAATTCCAATTTAATTGACAGTAAAAAGAATTAATATTTATCAATATTTCATAAAATAAGCCCAGTAAAAAATCTGCAAAAGACCACATATTGTCAAGCATTTTTAAATAAAAACAGAAAAAAAATTGCTGGTCAATGTATGATTTGTTTAACACATGAAGTCTGACTAATACTCTGACAATCAAGCTTCTTAACACTTTGTTTATGCACAATTTTTCTGCCCGAACAAACTGTTTAACACTGGGAATGTGCCAAGATTAAACTTGGGCACAGTTTTTAAAATAATCTGTTTACACATTCTCCCAAACTAATAGTAAGTGAGTGTTGCAGGGACTCGCCAGCCCCCAAAGTGGCATGGTTTTCCCACAAAACTAGATCATGCATACTAAGATAAAACAGAGGACACCCTTAAAGCGTAAACCATAAAAGCACCCCAGGGGTTGTAGCAACGCCAACAGAATCCAAGTATTGGGGAAACTCGATCAATGACTCCTCAACCGGCTCATCTATAAATGAACGGCTGATCTAAATCGATTCACAAGACTGAAACAGGTGAACCGTATCTCTTGCATGTTCAACTGGTTACATAGGTTTATAGTTTACAACCCTAATTACAGTACTATAGAGATGCAAATTTGTATAAATGTTGTTTATTAAAAAGTTGTATATTGCCAAAAACATGTTTATTAAATAAGCCTTCTACATATTGTTGACGGTAACAGAAAGAGTTCGTAAATTTACATTTATGCATTAAACAAATGCTTTTTTCCAAAGCGCGTTTCTATTGTAGAAAGCTCTAAACCAAAGGAAAACAATTACAACTGAATTGACTCAGTGGTTCTGGCACTGGATGAATCCATTAAAGTGGGAGTGGGCACTTCAGGCTCAATAGAGCAGCTATTATTGGGCAGCAGGGCAGTTCTGGTGCCAGTCACTGGAGGGGTTTAAGCAGGGCATGCTGGGAGTGTCAAGTGATGCCAATCTGTGTTCGGACTTCTAATCAAATCCTCTCTGGAGAAGAACAGATGCTCAGAGTGAACCGGCCACATGGGGTCAATGAGTTAGAAATATGGTATGCAAATGAGATGGACAGCCATTTTTTAAAATGTTCTATAATAATACATTTTCAGATACATATCTTGGCCTAGACTCCGAAATCTTGAGAATAGTTTGCAAACATGTAAATGTATACAGAACAGAAAGAAATGAAGCTTTTTAGGGTGTTTTATCTCTCTTTGAAGGCATGTATCTGCTGAATTATCTTTGGGGTCACAACCTCTGACTCCAGGTCAGAAGCCGCAGCTCGGAAGAGGAAGTGAGGACGAAGCCTTAGGGATATGCAGGCCTCACACTTGTGTCACATCCCATTAATGCTCATGATCCGCAGTGACCAGAGCGGGTCGGCAATGACAGAACATGACACACATGTGGAGAGCATGGATATAAATACTTCTGGCTCTGGCTTTTACAATGACACACTGACAGTAATCACAAAGACCTAAACACTTGTCAAGGGGATTTTAGGGTGTTGTCAGATCAGAAAAGTCTCTGTTATGATACTTAACTATTAAGAATTATTTAAGTACTAACAATCAATCGATAAGGGCTTAGCAATTCAAAGCCAATAAACCGATTAATCGGCCGATATATTGCCAATTTTTCTACTTTTCTAGAGAAGCGGTATCTGTATCTGTCTTGATGTGAAAATTGGGCTGATTATAAGTCCCCTCATCTCTTTTTAGGTGATTTGAGGTGGATATTAATAATAAATAATGTTAATTGTGTTGCACATGCTGTCACATGGAATTCATTCAGATCTAAAAGCTAAACGTCTACCAAAGATATTGTTTTCAATGGGAATTACCGGTAGTCTTTTTCTAAATGCCATGGCAGCGTGAAGCCTTTTCTATACGGTATTCCAAAATTCAGAAATCGATGCCGAATTAGCATCCAATCACTGAGGAGGAAAGCAGAATAAACACCACACTGGGTTCTCATAGCAGCCGAAGCAAAATTGGTAAGAAGCTCATTTCTCTCTGCTATTTTTCTGAATTTATCGCTGAGGAAATGTGTGAGATTGAAACAAATATTCATTTATTCAAGTATATTTAAAAGACGTTATAGACATATTTTTTATTGCTCAATGTATATTTAGTTTAAAATGATAGAAAACTGTCTATTTTGAACGCTTGCATACATTTGTGTAATAATTTTGTATAATCAATGCATTTTTCTCAAATCTAATAGATTTTTACTTTTGTTATGAATTTTAAATAAATGAAAATAACTGTGAGACCCTTTTGAAAGTCCTTTGATGCCCCCTGGTGGACCCTCACCCAGCCTTGGAGTAAACGGTGTGTTCCACAAACATTATCAAACACTTTAATGCAAATATTCACATCATCATCACCATTTAGACCATTAACATTGCAAACTTTTTATTGTATTGTTTTACTTGATTGTAGATCTGGCCACAAATGTTTATAAATATTCTTTAATTTCTCCCCAATACAACAAGGAAATCTCTTTAAATGACAAACAATTGTTCTCACACTTCATCTTCTGGCTAAAACACACCTGAATAGATCACATTAGAGTAGATTCAATTCAACTTTATTGTCATTACACAAGTACAAAGAAACAAAATGCAGTTTGGGTCTAACCTAAAGTGCAGGATATAGGTGTGAGGTATGTGTGTGTGCGTGTGTGTGTGTGTAAACTAGAGGTAAAATTAAGACCAAACTGGAGAAATAAAATGCCATCAATGCTGAAATTAACAAAGAAGGAAGTACTTCACATATAAAGTAAACTTCAGCTGGAGTCAAGCATCTCCATGCAGCGGAAGAGATCATGACGCAGCAGTTCTCTCTGTTTATCTATAGAGCAGATGCTCTGTTTATTTCACATGTCTCTATTTAAAATATTATCATAGCAGTCATTGAATTGAATCAAAAGTATACACCAATAGAAAGCAAGCAGGACGAAGATAACGCAAATACAGACACAACAGAGATTTCATCACAGGCTGTATCTATTTTCTCTCAGCACATACAAATGCAACAAGAATCATCATCTAATCTTTCGTCAATATTCAAAACCCCCATTCCTCGGCTCACCTCTCTTTGCAAGGCGGTAACTTCCGTGGCTTCCTGCAGCATCCCTGAGCAGAGGCTCTAACCTTTAACGTCTGAGAAGATCTCAAGGGAAGAGGAGGCTGCTTTCATCAGCAGCCAATGGAGGAGGACCAGCAAAGAGCTGGAGGTTGCGCTCACCATCAGTGCCACCGACTCTTTCAAAAACACTTTCGCTGGTGCCCGGGGCTCATAGCTCTGTTCGTCATGACCTCATGGTGACACGCAGTTCTGTGATGGCATGCACACGCTCCATTAAACTCACACCAGATGCACGTTTAGCAATCAGTTGTGTTTGTCCAGTTAAATTGGTGTAAAGATTATGGTATGGAAGTTGTAATCAATGGCCACAGAAAGCAATAAGGAGGTAAAACGGATGACGGCTAGTGGGTGGTCGATATTGGGTACTAGGGATGCACCGAAATCAAAATTCTGTGGCGAAGACAAAACCGAAACCTTTGGATGCACTTGTCCGAAAACTGATACCGAAACCAAAAATGGCTTCATTTTGTTTGTATTAAAAAAAATACAAATTAATTAAGCAACCAAACTTTAAATAACAGTAATACGTCTGTTTAACAATAACAAAACTAAATAACATTTCTTTCTGTACCAAATTGTGGTACAAAAAAATTCTAGCTGCTTTTTTACTTTAATTTTAAAACAGAAGAAAAATAATTGCAACTATGCTGTCCTCGTCTGAAACTTTGAAGTGCTTCCAAACCGCCGACATACTCCGTGTTTGATGCGTAACGACAGCGTGAACGAGACGGGAGGATGGGAGAGGTGTGGTGACACTTTCGACTTTTATTTTCAGCGCTTTCTTACATTTCACCCGAAACCAATAATGCTATTTCTGCTCTTTGAAACTGGTTTGATACTGTTACTCCTCTCCATACATTATCTTTGGCTAGGATCAGAGGGTTCTGCTGGTGCTTATCTCCAGCTGGCATTCAGTGAAAGGAAGGGTAGAGTTGTATTTTTGAGCTCATTCATAGGCGTTTACAACTTACACATCTTGAGAAAGTTCTCAAAGTTCCCAGTGTTACAAGAACCAGTTCATAGTCAGTTGCAGAGTCCAGCTTCTGTGGTGTAGTGGGCGGCGAGCTTAACACATAAACAGAAAAAATGTTTTTTCCCCCCATCTCTTTTGTTTTCCATTCACTTCTTGTCTATCTTCAGAGAGAGAGAGTTGAAATTTCTATAGAACATAATATAATATAGTCTTATTAACAAATCACTAATAACAACAGTTCATCAAAGTCCAGATCAAGCTGGAACACCAGCCAGGTTCACTGTCTGCTCATCTTTGTGTGGTGCATTATTTTATCCTTCAAATAAAACGAATAATCTTTCACTGTCACCGTCCTCATGCCACAGCTCTTGCTTTATATAACAGACCTGGTTCTGTTAGTTAAATTTAGACTCAAGTCCCAGATTCAATTATTTATTTATTTTATTCCATGTCTGCGGGGTTCAGTATGCCAAGGAGAGAAAGCATAAGAGGAGTGTGAGCGAGTGAGAGAAAGAGATATTTAATGGAGGGAGGTTTAAGTGTGAGAGAGTGAGAGATAGTTAGAGAGGGATGTCTAATTAAATATAAGTACTGTGTAAGGCAGGTGTAAAAACTGAATACTTTTAGAAATATTACAAAACTAAAAACGTAAAATAGTTACAACAAAGTCAGGGATCGATTACAATCAGTAGGATTTTAGTCAGATCTATTATCCACCAATTAAACCAAACAGCTATGAAATCAAGTCATGGCAAGATTGAGCACAGCAACAAGACACAAGGTAGTTCTACTGCATCAACAAGGCGGCAGAACCTTTTTGTTTCTTTTTTCATTTTTACTGCTGTAGCGTATGTAGGTGGCAACCTCCCACTTTTGTGGCAGCAGGCGACAGAAGATGCAATTCTATGATTCATTTTCACCAATCACTAAGCTACCGATTACTGTTATCTTCTTCTTCTTCTTTTACTTTTGGCTGTTCCCAGTTTAGGGGTCGCCACAGCGAATCATCCTTTTCTACCTAACTCTGTCCTCAGTATCCTCTACTCTTGCACCAATTACCTTCATGTCCTCTTTCAGTACATCCATAAATCTCGTCTTTGGCCTTCCTCTTGACCTCTTGCCTGGCATCTCCATCTCCAGCATCCTTCTACCAATATAACCACTATCCCTCCTCTGCACATGTCCAAACCATCTCAATCTGGCCTCTCTGACTTTGTCTCCAAAACAACCAACCTGAGCTGTCCCTCTGATGTGCTCGTTCCTAATCTTGTCCATCCTCGTCACTCCTAAACTGAACCTCAACATCCTCATCTCCGTAACTTCCATCTCTGCCTCTTGTCTCTTCCTCACTGCTACAGTCTCTAACCCATACATCATAGCTGCTCTCACTACTGTTCTGTACACCTTTCCTTTAATTCTAGCTGACACTCTTCTGTCACACAACACCCCTGGCACTCGTCTCTTCACCTCTTTTCCACACTCCCTGTCGCACTGGACTGTTGACCCCAAATACCTAAACTCCTGCACCTTCTTGACCTCAGCCCGCTGTAACCTCACTGTTCTATTTCCCTCTCTCTCGTTCAAACACATGTATTCTGTCTTGCTGCGACTGACTTTCATTCCTCTTCTTTCTAGAGCTGCTATTTTACATTTTCACAACCACCCGCTATATTCTACCATTTAAATACACTTAGATGAAGCCAGATAGCGGTCTTTTGGATAAATCTCTAAACTGATCTGATCAATTTTTAATTTTCATTGCTCTACATTCAAGCCATTTAAAAAAAGAATCAACAAACTATTACAAGACTGATTTCTCTAATAATGTACTAGCAGCTAACCACTAACTTTAGGCACAGATGAGTTAGCGCACAAACGGGGGGCACCAAAACAAAAATTGAATTTCGTTATTAAAACGGCCGACCGAGTGAAGGCTGAGTGTAGCCAAACCGGTCAGTACAAGTTTATGGGAAAAAACTTTTAATTATTTCAATGCTTGACATATGTTATTTACACAAACAGTATTGATGAAAGTGATCAATACATAGATATTTTGGTTAAGTTAGTTTTCGTGTGGCTCAATTTTCCACTAAAAACAAGAGGTAGGGCCATGTGATTGACAGACTAGATTGACAGAACAGAGCTAACGTACCGCAGTTATCACGTCATGAGAAAACTTTATAACCGACATGTTTATAATTACAAAAAAGTTGTATAAATCAGACTCGAGGAAGGATGACGGTTCCATGTCCACCAGTTAATGGCAGCGCCCAGGACCGCTCTGCGGTGACCTCATATAACCAGTAGGCGGTGTCACTTCGTCCTTATTTCTGTAAAGTCTATGTTAAGAACAGTAAATCATCTATACTTGCTTAACAAAATGTGTACATTTCCTCCAGCTACCGGCTCCATGATTGTGCTCTCAAAACAGATCTGCCATCTTCTAGTCGAGCCTTCCACTGATGATGCATTTCCTGTTGGTTGAAATAGTGCAGGAAAAAAGATTGCGCAGTGCTCAAGAGAAGGCTAGGTTCTAGCATGCTCAGGTTTTGTTTAAGCGCCTTCGGGTGTTACATTAGCGATGCCGGACATAAAGACACGTGAATATAGTTTTTAAATAAAATAACCAGTAAATTCCTGTTTTCATCAGAAGGTTGGACGTGTGCATGGATACTTTTAAAACAGTGTAATCCAACACAATTCTGCAGCTGAAACAAAACAAGAGTAAAGTCAAATAAAACAGGGAGAGATAAATATTAAGCAAGAAGCTAAATGAGTCCCAAGATGCAATGCGAACAAAAATGTTTTAAATAGTAGCTGAGATGCAAGTGATGCAGCTTGGTCAAATTCAAAGTACTTCAAATGATCTCCAAAGAGTCCATCAATGAAATTCCAGTGAACACTTGACGGTGAGCACCTTTACTCTCAGAGTGACATTCAACAGCAGCTCTGAATCCAGTCCAGACACGACGGACATGCTGGAACTAAAATCCAGGTTCTCCTTATCAGCCAGGACTCAAATCCAGGCGAGAGGAAAGCAGACAGGTGTGAGACGCAGTGCCTCAGAGATGTCACACGCTTAATGCACACCACTCTTATAATTCTATAAGACTTGGTCACAGGAAGTACATAGAAAACAAATGCTCTGATTATAGCCATGACGTACAACAATAACCCTGTTAAACCAGATGTGTAAATATTTAAATAAACAACCCACAGCCAATTAAAAGCACCAGAGTTCTAGCTCACTGATTACTTTAGACAAAAGACTCGAGGAAAATATTTTAAATAGTTTTGATTGAGTGATTAGATGGGTTTTATTCTGTATCGGGCCTGGGAGCTAAACCACGAGGGTGTTAGAGGAACAGACAGACAGCATTAATCTCAGAAAACGTCAGGAATGTGAAGATGTCAAAACACTGGCTCTGCTAAAGATAGACCTAGAGAGCGGTGAGACAGCTGATACCGCCTGTCTGTTCTCCGAGGGAGAGAGATAGTGAAAGATGTTTCCATATCTGGAGATGAGGATGACCCCAGGCTAGAATAAAGTGATGCTTTTATCTGCATTCAGGGGCTTTCTTTAGGTGAATTTGCTTAAAAAGCGGGTCACACAAGTCAATAAGAAAAGCAAAAAGAAACTCTTAAGAAATTCAGCAAATGTATTTGAGCCCCTAACAAACATTTGCCCACAACAGTGAGAAATCATCAGCATTTCTAACAGAAAAAAAGATATAAAACAGAATCTTTAATCTAAAATGAAGAAAATTGATTCCAGTTCATTTCTAGTATTTATTACGATAACAATATCATGGATGATTTGGGGCTCAAAGTTAAATCATAAATTTAAATTGGGAAAACTAGGAGCACCCCAGCTGGCTTCCATTCATTATAAAATGGAATTCAAACTCAATCATAACATTATTTAATTAATCTCTTTTATGTTGAGTAGTTGCTCAATTAGAATAGAGGCAAAAAATAGTTACCTTAAATACATCAATGGTATAAAGCTAAATAAACTAAAAATAACAAAACAAGCAGGTTCAATGTAAAAGAAATACAGGCTATTATAGGAACTATTTCTCTCAGTCGTTTACTAGCACACACAACTCGTGTCGAGCTTGTTTTTGATCATTGTGTCTTTATCATTCGGGTGTATTTTACCAGTAAAGTGATGTCAGATAAGTCTGTTGAACTCATCGCAGTCTTGCACCCCACTGTTTCATTTGATGAGTAAACATCAGTAAAAGTCAGCTTTTGTCAGCCGTTTGGAAGCGTCTCGAGTCTGTTGTTCAAATAGCTCTTGGCTTGAGCTGTTGTGAAAGGGCTTCAGCATCAGAAATATTTTTAAAAACACGACACAAATCTTGTTCCAGTTGTGTTCAGAAATAAGTATGCAAAGTACATATTTCCATCGGAAACTAGAGGTGCAAATGTTGTATTTACCAAACAAACAAGAACCAATATTAGTTGACCAGAGGTATTGGCAGCTGATGGCCAAAGACTAATGGAATAGATGAAGTGCCTTTCTATTAAACATCCCATAAATAATCAGAAACCTTAAAAAAAAGTTACTTGAGATCCACCGGATACAGATTTTAAAAATCTCAAAAAATCCAGCTCTCAATCTTGTGTTTAAAGAGTAAAATACAGAATAAATGAGGATTTATGAATTACAGGAATAGCATGAGGAACCACAGAGCTGATAAGAGCCCCTCAAAACAGCAGCTTGTCAGGGTATCTGTGCGCCATGCATGCTAATAATATCCTCCAGTCACCGGCCGAGGATGAACAATAAGAGGGAGTCTTTTAAAAAAAACAGCCATTGTTCTTCAGCATCCCCTTCAAGAACATTTTGGACCATCTGAGCACTCCGAGGTAAGTTCATTCCGTTTGTTTCATGGTTTTAAAAAACGACACAGAGTCAAAATGTCTATTTTCTGAATATTCAAGATGAACTACAAACAGTTTGAAGACACTAGAGTGAACTAAATTTTTTAACTAAACAGTGCACGGTCCAATATTTTTAGAAATAAAAAAATATTTATTTGCCCTTTAAGGCTCTAAAAGACACAGAATCAATATGGTAAACAAAATGGTAAAACTGGAAATAAAAATACAAAGTAAAAACAACAAAGAGGGTATATAAAAGCAATAACAGTACAGAAAATAAAACCACACCGGACGTTTCAGATCTACCAACCTCTCTAAAAACCTGAGGGCATGAAAGCCTGTCTTTAAGTTACTTTTAAAAGCATTAAGGAACGCCCTTGCAGGATTGGTGGTAGAGGCTCCAGCTGTCTGGAAGACTGTGGTCTGATTTTGTCTCAGATATAATGAAGTGCAGGGTTTTTTTAGTGCTTTAAAAAGTAAGATTTTAAAACAAATGCTCTGCTCAAGAGTACCAGGGTAATACGCACCATTTTGGAGGTGCATGCCATCACTCCATCACTCATGCAGCAGCATTTGGGATCAACTGCAAATCTATGCAGTCATTACGCTATAAAGTGCATTGCGGTTATCTAATCTGCTACTGACCAAGGTGTGAACAAGAGTGGATGCAGCAGAGTAAGAAAGCAGAGCAGGCTTCATGGTGACGCAGTTGGTTGCATGTTTTCATCGTGGTTGCCTCAGCCTTTTTTGGTTTTTCCCACAATCCCAAAAACAGGCTTCAGATTGATTAAATACTTTGAATTCCCCTTAAGATTGAATGTGATTGAACTAGTATTACGTCTGTTTTATTACTAGATAGTTGCCAGAAATCAGATGTGAACTAAGTTCTTGGCTCTTGGCGGAAAAGAGCAGATGGCTTAGTGGAGGAAAACATTTGTGAATCGACAGCATCACAAAGAACTTGTGCTTCCGAAATACATTCCCCTGGAGGGACAATGTAGAGCAGACCCAACACTGAACCCTGGGGAACGAACAAGTCTTTCACGATCAATTGTTCAAGGTTTTCATTGTGTAGATGACAGTAGGTGCCTACTGAACCATACGAAAGGGGTGGATTGATAGTGGCTAATGACGCATCTGCAATCATTTTGTTTGAAAAACATCTTAATCTCCTCGGGAAAAGCTTCATGTGTATTGCGTACTTTCTGATTGTTAAAATGTAAGTAAATTTTGACTGAATCAATCCATTAAATCTCTGCTAGATGCATGCAATCTTTTAGCTATTTTTCACACTTTAAACATCAAGATGCATAAGTGTAGCATTAAAATCCACCTTTGGCTAAGTGAGAGAGGCATAAGCTTTCACTTCGTTGCTTTAATGAATCTCGCTTTCCCAGAAGTGGTTTAGCATCAGTGAACGGAAACTTTGCAGGGGTTAAAGCCTCTGGAGCTCTGTTGCCTCTATTTTTGGTGCATTGAGTGTTTGTGAGTGAGAGAAAGCTGGGATTGTTATCTGTGTAGCATAGTCTCCATGCCAGCGCTACTACACCATGATAAACATCTGCCAACAGCGTTTCTCTCCGAGCTCCACTTCATCTAATTGTGTCTGCTCAGCCTCTGTCAGGACTCTGAAGTGGCTCGGCAGATAGACAGCATGAACGGCCACTTAAACTTCTATTTTAGAGAGCATTGATTATTTAAAAAAATATATATAATTACCTACATCATGCACCATCAATACAGTACCAAATTAATAAACTTTGTTTAACTTAAATTTAATTTCTCATACTCTAATTTCATTCCTTCAAAAATGAATCACGACCAACAACACAAACACACAGTAAACTAAATGTTGTTTATTATAACTACTAGTTTCCCCAATGCATAATTTACACATACATATTTAAATATGTTTATATTAAAATGGTTTTAAAAAATTCTAAAAAAGTACATAACATGTATAGAAGTTGGTAGCTTGTTTTGAATTTGGTATCTCTTTATAAGTGGGAGATTTTTGAATGAAGGGTGCAGTACTTCACTTTAAAAAAAAGGGGTCACATGACTCCATGCGACAGTGTTTTAAGGAGAAAGTACTTCTTGAAAAATAGACCTGGTAAAAGATTTTTAGGTTATAGGTTCTGAATGCCGATTTCGAATGATCGCCTAGCCCTTTAGCTTTACATATAGCTTTTTTCTGATTAAGAACTATCGGCTCTATATATCTCATTCATTTATTCAATAAAAGCACTTTTATTTGTAAACAAATCTCAAAGTCCTAAAATAGAAACCATCTATGAACAAAAATGCATGTACAAAATACAAATATCAGCAATAGTTAAAAGGAGTTAGAATATTTTTTTAAAACATCAGTGCTTTAAGGAGCCTTTAAATGATTTGGAAGGGCATTCCAGAGATGAGGGCAGCTGCCTCTCATAGTTTTTAGGTGTGTTCTGGGGGTGATGTGTTCATATTTGCCCACTCTCATCAGGATCCTGGCTGTACTTTTTTGAACATATTGTCGTTTATGTAATGCTTACATGTTACAGTCATACAGCCTGGAGGAAAAGAAAAGGCATAGGTGAGTCTTTCGGCAGCCAAAGGCAGTGATGGGTGAAATTTGCTAGATGTTCCTCAAATGTGAACTGGGGGTCACATTTAGGAGATCGGGATAGTGTGACTAGAGAAAGTATCTCATGTGAAGGGTAAGAAATTACAGCAATTATTGATACGGTGCTTTAGCAGCATACACATGGACACTGAGCGTTGAATGGTTTATCTTCTGAAAGATTCATAGCAATGGACTGAAATGCTTTGTCTGCAGATAAATTGACCAAACGGTAACATATACACATTAACTAGTGTTGGGCCTAGGATTGAGCCCTGGGGAACTCTACAGACGACAGGATAGACATTGACCCACAAACGCTTTCTGAAATAGGAATGCTCTCTTAATTAAGAGGGGAAGTATGAAAGGGTTATAGCTTTGTAATCTCTGGAAAGCAAATGTATACAAATGTTGCTAAACAAAGTATTAAAAGAATGTTACTCTGGATTTAATTAATTAAATACAGCAAGCAATTCATTCACTGTGCTTCTGGTACTTTGCTCTCCAGTGCTCATCGATAAACGCCTTTGATCACAAGCGTCTGCTGATTGATTACAGATGCGGTGTAATCCGAGAGCGCTGATGATTTCCAGAATCAGATGCATGAGATCGCTGACGCCGGATGAATGGAGCAGTAATGACATGAAAGCTAATGATCTGATTAGCGCGTCTGAATGTGGAAAAGCTGTCTGATATTCGAGCCGCCTGTAAAGCCTCCCAGCACTGCTGCCCTTTCAAACAAATGCTTTTATTTTTGTCCCTAGGTGGAATCACCATTGTGAAGATGCCCGAGTGAGTATACTGTAAAGCATCTGTGCACTTTCTTAAAGCTCCTCGACTCGACACGTGTGCTCTATTCTGGGATTTAGCGGCTGTGTCGTCTTAACTCAAGGCCTGTGTTAACATTGAGTGATTAGCATCACAATACAGTCCAATTAGAGCATGAGTGAGGGAAAAACATACTGCTCCCTTACACACTTTTTTTTACAGGCAATTTCACACAGACCTGCTCCTAAATTATTATGGAATCTACGCTTATAACAGCCGCATTATTTACATGTAGGGGTGACATCATGTGCCTCTTACTTCAGAAAATATTGTTTTGTGAAAGGTCAGTTGATATTACTGACATTGACAGTAAAACACTCAACAAAAAGTTATTTCAGAAGTTGTAATAAAAGGCTGCAATATCACTTTTGACCACTCTGTGTGCTATCGAGTAATTTTAACCTCCTAAGCCAGGGGTTTCAATCTCATTTTCACAGAGGGTCACATTAGCACAATGGCTGTCCTCAAAGGGCCAGATGTAACTTGTAAATGTAAAACAATGTCATTGAATGTAATGTAAAATAAATGTAACTACTCCTTAATGTTAAATAACTCATTATTTATAACTTATTCAAGTGACAATTCAGTTACATAGAAACAATTGTATGCTGGTGTTGTTCTAATATAAATCCTCTTTATTTTTGTCGGCTTATGAAAATCCACATAGCTCCATTAATGAAGGATCAAACTGTCCAAGCGAAAAAAAGAAAAAAAAAAACCCTCACAGACTGAAGACGATGCACATCGATCATTATCTTTTATCGTCAGGCTCAAGAGACAGATCACAGACAAACTATTAGCTCCGCCCATTACACATCTTGAAATTTATTTTAGCGTGAGAAATCGGAGGTGTAGCGTGAGAGATCACTCAAATGTGAAAGTCTTACGTTTAATGTGTGAGAAACGGCAGCTCTGCAGTTTCACTCGTGAGTATGGATGCGGAAGCTGCGACTACCGCATAAGGCATTGTGGGAAATGTAGTTTTTTTTTTCAAGTTTTCATTTTTTTTATTTTTTAGATACTCAAAACTTTAAAGCTCTCTCGGGCCACATTAGATTACATGGCAGGCCACATGCGGTCCGCGGGCCTTGAGTTTGACACATGTGTTCTAAGCAGTGGTCCCCAACTTTTTACACACTGCGGACCCGTTTAATGCAGGTATTTCTTTTCTCATTAGAGAATCGATTGGCACATATTGTGCAGAGTTTGTCATGTGGGAATCAGCTGTGACAATTATTTCAAACATGACTTCTAAAATTGTTTCGCGTTTGTATACTTTTCAAAACTTTCAATCTTACCCATTTTGCTATGAAAAATTGCCCAATTTAGGAAATATAACAGAGAGAATATGGTGGGTTTTTTTTTTCCAAAATTAAGTATGTTCGGGGTCAAATAATGATTTCTTGTGCGGCTCATTACCAATTGATTTACAGACAAGTACCGACCGGTCAGCAGACCGGGGTTGGGGGTCACTGTCCCTCATATATTACGACCAAGATGACATATTTTTGAGAGTCCGTTCACAGTGCGGTTTCTTTCAGTACATTTCTATATCGTACTTGAGACAAAGCAGCACATAAACACAACTCACAATAATTAACAGGAAAGCAACGACTAACGTAGGTTTAATTTTGCCAACAATTTAATTCTTTTTTTTAAATGAGAACTGTATTAATATTATAATTTTGTATTTTTTTTATATTTTGCAGGCAAGAGGTAAGGGAAAACACTACTGGATGTCATTTTTTTTAGAAACCAATATAACACAATACAATATTATGAGAATGATGATTAACATCAACATTTATATTTTTTTCCTTTTTAAATTTGACAGAAAAAGTCGAAGATATCTGCATCTCGGAAGCTGATGCTAAAGGTAAACTAGTGCTGAGTATGAATTTCAAGCACTTTAATTGATTAATGCTCATTTCAATTACACACGGAGTAGGGGTACCTCTGTGGAAGGATGCTGTACCATGCACCATCTGTAAAATTACTCCTCAGGAGGGGTGTACCAAGATATCGTGGAACAAACTATTGAAATACAAAAATGTCACAATACGTATCATGGAGTTACTAGGAGATATCATCTGGGAACTTCGCTCGTGTGAAAAAGCAGTAAAACTGTATAAGAAACAAGAGAAACTTTATAAACCAATAAAGAACCAAATTGGTTCCTTCTTTATTAATATCCCTGTATTAATATCCCATGCTATAATCATGTCTGCCTAGTGTTTCCCCTAGGCTTTTAGGTTAAGTTAGAGGGCTCCCTTGAATGATAAAAATTGGTGGTGGGGGAGTGGGGGGTATTGTTCCCTCACATTAAGTAAAGCTAATCATGTGTTATGGAAATTCAAACCATAATATTATAAAAGTTAAGATGCTGTAAAACATTGTCATGACTTTGATGTAGCGTCTGAAGGACAGGGGAACATCACTGCGTGAAAGAGTAGTGAGTGAAGCTTTTGAGTGGTTTGCGGCTGTTTCAACATTTTCTCCCATTATGCAGACTATCCATTTATGGTAATATGTAGCAGAAATATTTCTATTTAACTTTTACTGGTAGGGCCACTTGCCAGTCTTAAAGGGGCAGGGCGCCACCCCTAATGAACGGTAGGGGAAACACTGGTCGTTGAACTGCATTTTAATTTTCTACACTAGTAAATCGATTGTTCTAATGTATTACTCTGTTGATCAGAGTCTTATGGTAGCTAAAGCAAAGGAGGAGCTAGAGCAGGAGCTGGCAGATAAAGAAGGAGAGAAGGAGCGGTATCTGTCTGAGAAAGCTCCTCCGCTTCAGACCAGCGGCATGTCCTTTGCTGAGCTCCAGGTACATCCACAAATCACTCAATTACAGTAGTACATTTATGTTTAAATTGAGCCAAAGTCTCCATGCTTCTGTCCACTAACATCATAAGTTCCCACCTAATCTATTGAAAGAACAAAAAACTTCTGGGTAGCAGAATCAGATGGGTAAACAAAGAAGGTTCAATTTGATTAAATGTTTCGAGGGTTTCCTCTGGGTATGAGAGTGAATGTGACCATTCAATGGACTGTCAACGTGTCCAGTATGAGTGGGTATTGCAGCCAGTTTCCAGAATTAGTTTGATAATTAATTGAAATAAAAGCCTTTAAAGCACATTAAGAAACAATTGGGGATGGAATGAATCGATATTGTTCTCTTATGACAGAATATATGAAGTATGGCTGAAACATTGGACTATTTGATTTAATCAAAATAACATTCAGAACCAGTTTCATGGTTGTAAACACTGTGTTTGTACTCTCTCTCCTTCACAGGAACTGTGTCGTGAACTTCACGCTAAAATCGATGTTGTAGATGAGGAGCGTTATGACATTGAGGCGAAAGTGCTGCATAACACAAGAGAAGTATGGCAACTAACTTAGTCAAAATTTGTCTGTCACTTTAAACTACGATCAAATGAACAACAGTGCAATTATGTTTATAGGGATGTTAAATTGAGCAAAACTGTTCAAGATAAAAGTATTCACTTATGTTTGTCATTTATTTTCTTTTTCCCTTTCACACTAAAGATACACACTGTCAATATTATTGACAACCCCCTCCAAATAAATGAACTGAGACACTTCAACGGTCACCACAGATGTCCTACAATTATACTTGTCCTTTCATTTAAAAAGAAACAATAGGTTGCAACAAAAATGTCGTAATTAGTAAACTAGGCTCAGAACTCCTGGTTTGGACAGCTGGAATAAATAAACCAGTAACATCTGTTTGCAAACTGCAAGTTTGAGGTGTGACTGTAAAGAGCTTGAAGTAGAGAAAGTAGTCAAAATCACCCATGGGTTCCTCACAATATTTGACAACTTTCAGTTATGCCCCCTACTTCCAGTTAAGGCTCCTTCCAGTTGCGCCTCGATCCTAAAGACTGCAGAGAGACCCTTCTCAAATAAACAGGACCAGAGTTGAAGTATGCTGTGAGATAGTATTGGGCATTTGTGTCATATTATGATGAGGTTGGTATTAAATAACATGTTCACTCTGACTTGCAGCAACCAGAAAGTTGGGGAAAAGGCTTATTTTATGTGATTACCTCAATTGTTCATGTGTAAAACAGCTCAACAGAAAAAGGTAGAAACTAATGTATTACCAACCTGTTGAAGTCACAGAAGTGGTACTATTACCTGGACTCTTTCACCACTATTCCTTTACAAATCTGAAGGGAAAAAAAGGATACATATCATTTGCTGTTTTAATAAATAAAACATCAGAAATAAAAAAAGATGAGTTCTGTTGCTAAAATAAACAGCACACCTGTAGAATATTTGCGAATTAGCAAATATTATATGTCCTAAAAGACAGCTTGAGACGTTCTTGTTAGATTTTCCAGCATTAAAAAAACAGAAAGCACAAATTACAACTAGTTGACCAAATACATTGATTTATTATATATACTAAATGCAGTTTTATTGACGTAAAAAAATAACGGTAACGTTATATAACTTGTCATTGACATGTCTCGACAAGTGATTTGAAACGCTAAATTTGTTACAAACCTGCTCTAATGAACATACTCAACCAATTCTGGCAAATAACCTTCAGTTTCACAATTATATCGCGGAAGTTCATTTAGGGACTTCACAAACATAATTGAGCTCGGTTGCGCATGCGTGGCTCAAAAGCAAAAGGCACCTGGCCGCCTACGTCTAATTTACTGCTCAGAAAAATAAACTGTACCGTAAATGGAATGTTTTTTAATTATTATCATTATTTAATATATAACTTAATACGTATTTTAATCAATTTTCTGTTATCTTTACATTATTGTCTGCGTCTGTGATGAAAAAAATTAAAAGGTAACTTCTTTAGCCACAAGAGGGCGCCTCATGCACAATTAAACAGATTTTCATTTAGCTTAATAAAACTTTCCCTCACATTACGGCTTTCTTTTTAACACAGATAAAGGATTTGAATATCAAAGTGCTGGACCTAAGAGGTAAATTCAAGCGCCCTACCCTAAGGAGAGTCCGCGTCTCGGCCGATGCCATCCTGAGATCATTGCTAGGTTCAAAACACAAGGTCTCCATGGATCTCCGAGCAAACCTCAAGTCCGTCAAGAAGGAAGACACCGAGAAGGTAAAAGCGCGCCAACGGCCAATTAGTAGCAGATTTACTATTTTGTCATTAAGTTTATTGCTGAAAATAAGTAAATATAGTTTTAAGAATTCTTTACAAATGGTAAAAAGTGACTTAATTAAAAACACACATCGTGTTCCTCTCTAAATGCCCCCCTTCGTTTGAATTTAATCATATGGTTACATTCATTTTTTTTTGCTTATTTGCTAGTTTAAATATAAAACATCTTAAGACACCAACACATAATGATGCAATTACAAAAATATAAAATACGTCCTGATTTAAAATTTTTAATATTTTTGAGTATTGTTCTAATCGCCACAAAACTATAGATATTAAATTGAAAGGGGAAGGCTTGTTTTTGCTTTGATTTATTTCTGTTTCAAATTGCAATGGATCATGATAAGTACATAATAAATCACAAATCAAATCTACGTTTTAATTTAAAATATTTGTCAAACACACTAAAGCACTCTATTTTCCCCAAACTGCCATGCATTCATTCTATCAATATAGTTCCCCCAAATTAAAAAACATAAATAAAATGATAAATAAGTTGATTCAACCTCAACTGCATCAACTGTATCAGACCCTAGCTTCCTTTTAAAGTTGGCCACATTCATCTTGTTGTATATTAAAAACGTTTATGTATATTTATGTATATAAATGTATATAAAAAAAGTTTAGATATTATTTTATACTGTATTATATATATATATATATATATATATTTGTATAATTCTATGCAATGGTAATTAGATTAACTGCAATTACAAACTACTATTCTTTTTTGTCAATTATTGTAATAATTGATCACAGCAAAGGAGCTCAAACAATGTAACTTAAAATAGTACATTTTGTCAAATCGCAAATAAAGGATCTGTTTTGCAGGAAAAAACAGTGGAGGTTAGCGACTGGAGGAAAAACGTGGAGGCCATGTCTGGAATGGAAGGAAGGAAGAAAATGTTTGATGCAGCTCAGTAAAATGGTGATCACAGTCAGCATCTGTAAGTTTTAAAATATTAAAACAGTCTGTTTTAATTTTTTTAATTAAGATATTTAGGTTCCTGTTGAAAGACTTCTTTTTCACATTTTTCACATTTCTTTTTTTTCTAGGAAGTAAAGGTGGGAGAGAGTGCAGAGGTGATGGTGATGTGGAGAAATACATCCCTTGTCCAGATCTAAAAAAAAAACAACAACAAAGTTTTCAAAACTACAAAGTGAAATGGATGACAAAATGTTATGTGTGACTTGTGTAATCTTCGAATTTAAGTCATGTAAATGTTTATATGTTAAGCAGCGGATGCTGTTTAGAGGAAAGCGGGGATTAAAATTCCCTAAGCTATGATCTTAAAACCACAAACGTATGGTTTACCTCTAAAAATTCTAATTCCTTGTCAACACAAAGTTGTCCAAGTGCATGAATCTTTTGACAAATGAAATGACTGAAATTATTAGCAAGTAAAGTGTCACTTAAATATTGTTCCTGTGTCTTTTCTGAACACCTTCAGTATCTGTGTGACTTGGCTAGTTGTAATACACGTAAAAGATATACACAATTCCTTTACTGTTAGTCATGCTGGGAAATATTTGCAGTTGTGACCAGTCGTAATTGCAAGTAATCATATGTAGTATGACATTTAATAGACTTCTCAAACTGCAATAATACATCTCAAACTTGTAATAATGTACATTACGACTAGTCACACATTGCAGATATCTTCAAAGCATGTTATGACTAGTCGACAGTAATATATATCTGTACATGTGATTGTGAATCAAAATAAAATATTAAACGAAAAAATACCTTTCCAAAATAACTAGTTTAACAAAAAAATGCATGGGTGTCATGCTTTTTTTGTTCACAAGAGGGCAGTGCTGCCCACATACATTCAGTCACAATTTTCATTTAAACAATGCATAAGTTTGTCGCACATTACTTTAACAAAATACTACTTAATTTTTTTGTATTTCAATAAAGATGAAAGCATGACAACAATTTTAGAAGCTTCTTGAAAATGTATCTTTTTCCAGATCCATAGGCTTTGGCAGCTAGACGTTGTAGTACCACTCAGAAGGTTCCTGGTGGCCATCCTGGGTGGAATTTGGAAGTTGTCTATATGCGGTCATGGGTTTATGTGTATTTCCTCCCACGGAACAAAAACATAATTCAGATTAATTGATGAATCAAGGTTCCCCATAAGAGCGTCAGGCCCCAGCAGAACCTCAGCACTAAAACCAGGAGAAAGTATGGAACTCTTACCACAGGAACTGAGATCTTTGCTTGGAAAGAGCGTCAGTGCTGTGAAGGGTGGGTGAATTATCGTGGGTGAGTGCGCCACCTTCTTTGAGTTCCTTGAATAGTGGAGTCAGCTGGAGACATCCACAAAGGAACAGCTCATTCTGAGACGGAAAGAAATTGATCAAGGCAGAAGAATCTGTTGGAGCAGAGGTTTCTGAGAGACAAAGCAAACAGTTGAGGAACCAGGTTTGTGAGGAAACACTGGTGAGTCGGGTAGTGAACTGTAGAACTGACACAGAGGGAAGGAGAAATAAGCAAAAATTGCTGAGGAAAACCAGTCAAAGATTGGGAGAGGTGGTGATTGAATGAGTGGTGGAGGAGACAGAGAAGAGGGGGAAGGCTATGCTGAATTTGCAGCATTTAAGACACATGGATCACTCACAGTTTTGCATACAGAGAACAAGGGGGTTTGTGTAGAATGCCAGATTCTGCCAGACTGCTGCGTGTGAATCTGTCATGTTTGTTCCTGTCAGACTGAAGGACATGTGCTGGTGTCAATCTTCCCTCCTCAATGGCTCAGAGCCGAGACCCTTCAAACCTGGAAAGGAAATGAGTGTCAGGGTCAGTGATTAAATGTTCACAGCCAGCCTCTAGGGCTCAATCAAAGGGGTTGTGATCTGAGCATGATGAGTGCAACACAAATCATAATTTACGTTATTTTAACTCAGTTCGACAATCTGATGGACAAATATACTTAATAAAATCAAGTAAATAGGTTAATGACGTTTTCAGTGCAGTATAAAAGTACAAAACAGCCTTCTAAAATGCACAGTAGGTCAGAAGATGCCTCTTTTAATCAAGTACATACAACATTATGGATTGCAGTAGTATGGAACGCCATAATGGACATTAACACCTGAAATATAATGCACCACAAGTGTTTTTTTTTACATTTATAATTAGTTTTGTTTACACATGTATTGTTGCACAGGTGTTGAGTTTTCACACAAAGTTTAAGTGCAGACAACACGTTATGCTTCAAAAGGTTTTCAAGTGTGGAACAAATTGCATTTCCATAAAGTAGTGTGATTACTACTTCATAGTACAAAATCTTTCTTGCAACGTTTTAAATTTCTGACAGTCAGTGGGTCACCCGCACAGCATCCTGGGATTGAAGGGGTTGTGATTTTCTTCAGCAGGATGCGTGCAACTCTAATCATTAATATACTTAAGTCAATTTGTTGCGCAACTCCGTTCTACGTGATCTGAACCTGATTATGTGGAACCAGTGAACATAATAAAATCTCAAGGAAATCCATTGATAACTTTTTCAGTGAAGTTTGAATGGTGAACAGAATACTATCTCAGCCTTCTAAATTACACAGTAGGTAAGAAGAAACTTCTTGTAATCAAGCACATACAACATTATGGAAAGCCAGAATGGTCACTAATGCATGAAATAAAATGCACCACAAAGTGTTTTGTTTTTGTTGTTGTTTTTTGAGGTATGTTGTTGCAAACCTACCCAACAAAAAGGGAAAACAATAACAAGTTATTATTTTGTGAAGATGCATGTTTCTCTTATTTGTTTACAAAGACAATTGTTCAATGCCTTCCTTTTTATGTTTTGGGCAGATGGAAATTTCTAACAGTTTTTTTTATTATATATTTTTATAGCGATTTCTTTTGTCCTTTTCATATATGGAAAAAGCATATATGAATACTCAAATTAAATGTTTTCGACACTCTAAGCTCTGATATCACTCTCCAAGCACACGGCTGTCCACAGAGCTATTAATAAACCCATGCACAGGCCCAGAGATTTTATCGAGCTTTGTTCATGTTCCGTATGGATTCAGAAGTGCATCTATGTATGCTGTTTGTGTCCAGCCCACCTCATGTAAAGTACACATATCAAGTCATGTGATCTGGTGATCTTTTATATAGCAATAGTCTTCAGCATCAGCATCACAGATTTCTCTGGAGGATTTTCATCAGGGTGAAGAGAATTCAGGTACGAATGTGAACTTTTTCACTATTTTAAAAAATGAGATGACTATAACTACAGTGACAATCCTTTATTCTTCAGTAATTGGTTTGTGAATCAGGTTTTAATCTGAAGATGTCTGAAAGAGAGGCCTCGGAGCATGAGTAAGTTGTACTGCATTAAGAGTATTTTCAGTTGCACATTGCACACAGTAAATGTTAGGTAATATTTCATCACTGACACATTTCAGGTAATTAATCTAATTTTCCCTCCCTTTTCTTGTGCAGGAAGCAAGAGGGTAAGTCTGCAGCTTTTTCTTTCGTGTACACTGTACTTGTGTCTTGATTTGTGACTGAATTGAACACAGCCGGAGTCATAAAACAAAACCTACGATGTAAAAGTTAATCTATTTACGAAACAATCATAAAGATACCTCCACTTTAAATCAAACAAGATAGTAATATGTAAAACGTTAAAAGTATTTTGCTCAATTCAAATCCTGTTTTGATAGAAGACAACCATTTGGAAGTACCAAAACTTCACCCAACATTCTGGTGTATCAGGTGGATTTGAGGGATTACTGTGTATCTAATGCAGGCTTAGAGAAAGGCTGCAGTGTTCGAGCGGCTCACAGAAGCTCTTGTTCGTGAACAATGCCAGTCTCAGTGTCTGCGGGCATCAGGTTTCCTCGTGGGCATGATCTGGTTTGCCCACCGGGGCTTTTTTCCCCTGACATCAGAGTGAACTGCTAAATGCTAGAGATCATTGATGGATGAACAAAGAGAAGCTTTCTGAAAACCCTTCCTTCCTCAGACAGGACTCATCAATTGAAAACAGAGCTGCACAAACAAGTGCCTTATTTCCAGGATTAATAGAGGACCAACTTAGATAAAATTACAACTTTATTTAAAATAAAAAGAGACAGAAACTATTTTAAAATTACACACTAATTCACGTGTGTTCTGTCCGTGATTCTTCTTCCGCATTCGCGCAAGTGCGTCGTTTTTGGCACACTAAACTGTTCGATTTCAGTACCAACACACTTGTAAATAGTGAAAGAAGATGTTTATACCATCGTCGAGAGCCCCTGTGAGTTGTGAAACACAAACAGCAACAGCAGGGGGGGTGTCACCGTCTCAATCACAGTCATACGTAAAAAGTTTTTATACACATGGTTTATTCCCAACAATAATGTTTTTCAAAATACGTACAGTGTAATTTTTGACATTATATTATACTGCTTTAAAACTGCTCTTGATTCCAACAACATATTGCTTAATTTTATCTTCAGCTGGACAGGAACTACTCTACAATATTCCACAGCTGAATAAAAAGACCTGGACCTTTGTAAATAAAACAACCTGTAAAATCGATACTGAAAGACTATTCAGACGTTTTGGACAGGATTCATTTTTATTCTGGTCCAGGATTGGGATTGGAACAGTTTGATCCTTCATTAATGGATATTAGAACAACAAGCATACAATTGTTTCTATGCAACTGAATTGTCACTTGAATAAGTTATAAATAATGAGTTATTTAACATTAAGGAGTAGTTACATTTTTAATACATTACATTCAATTACATTGTTTTACATTTATAAGTTACATCTGGCCCTTTGAGGACAGCCTTTATGCTAATGTGGCCCTCTGTGAAAATGAGTTTGACACCCCTGCACTAATTAAAGCAATTAAAATTAGGATAACTAGGCAACAAATTACAGACAGTAGATTTCCCTTTTTATCTTTCCAGTTGTTTGGTACCTATCCTTTTCAAACCAATCTTTTTCCATCTTAGCTTTTCCATACTTTATTTGAAACCATGTTTGGATGGAGGCACTTCATGTAATTAGATCCTGGCAGGAAAAAAGGAATTTACAGTAAATGACAGAAAAGTAAAGACAAAGACAAGGGACATAAAAATGAAAGGAAATGAAAGTGAAAGAAAAGTATGGGAGAAGAGAGATGGTTCATAAACTAACAGCAAAAAAAGGGTCTGACTGGAAGGGAGAGAGAAGGAAAGGCAAGCATGGGATGGGAGAGAAAATGAAAGGAGGGATAGGAAGAGTAGGCAAGGACAGGATAGGTTTGGAAAGGGAATTATATTGGGACAGTAAACGATTGGAAAAGCAAGAAAATTACCAGAATAGACAAGACAGAAGGGAAAGAACAGAGAAAAAAGGAAAGCTCAGGATGGATTGAACAGAACAGAAAAGGAAAGAAAGGACACAGCAGATCATAAGAAAGATGGGAAAGAACAGGACAGGGAAGAAAAGTATCAGGTTGGGATATAATAGGTCATGGAAGACGAGTATGGGACAGGACAGATGGGGTAGAATTAGATAGGGAAAGAATAAGACAGGTGGGATAAGTATTGGGCATGAGAGGAAAGATAAGACAGGAAAGGTAAGAAAGAATTGCACAGAGAAGACAAGTATGGGACAGGACAGATGGGGTAAAATTAAATGGGGAAGCACAGGACAGAGGGGACAGAATTAAACAAGGAACAATAGGGGAGATAGACGGAAAAAAATCAAGAAAAAAAGTACAAGACAGGTGTGATGGAAGAAGAAAGAGATGGGCAGGTGGAAAAGAATGGGACAGGAAAGATAAGACCGATTAGAACAAGATAAGAAAGGAAATGGAATGTGGGAAAGAATGGGACGGGAGGGAAGGACAAATGGAAACAGAATAGGACAGATTTTTATGAATATGGTGGATGGATTTAGTATGCAGTACAAATATAAACCTTGTTTACATTTTGCATAAGATCTTCTTAACCTATCCTCACTTTCATTCAGAACTGATTACTCAAAAAGGAAAGTGTTCGCTCTGAACTGTAGACAGTCCTTTTTAACGGAAGTCTCAGCTGTGTTTTGTTTAGTCAGAACATTGTGTCTCTTTTTATGTCTGAATCTGCCCTGAATCCAGAACAGAGTGTTGTGTGTTAGTCAGTGTGTGTGCGTGTGCGCGCATGCGTGTGTGTGTGTGTGTGTGTGTGTGTGTGTGTGTGTGTGTGTTCATGTGCTGGATGAGTGCATGGGTGGAGTGCTGTTTCCCAAATAATATGATGAAATATCTCAGAGTGACATCATTCATCATCCTAATCCCTTTCTAGTCGGGTGAACCATCCGTCTTGATTTTGTCCTGAAATACCCTGACTTAACACACACAAAAGGGATAAGACGCCTAGATAATTAGGTCATGCAGTTTCTCATGTGCCGTTTCTTTCACCTAGGAGTGTTATTTAAAGATTGTTTAGGTACTGATGACTATGTCAAGAGTTAAAGGCCTAAAAAGGAGGTCCTGTTATTCAACCTCAATTTCACAATGTTATTTAAAATAAAAATGATACAGTGCAAAACACAAACAGGAAGTTACAAGCTGCTTAAATAAAGTACCACAACCGTTTTCTCCTTTTTTATCTTCAAGTATTGAGGCTCTCACAGCTCTTCTGTTTTTCCTTCCCCTTCTCGCCTCCCCCATTCATTCTAGATCTCAATGCCACCTGCATTTAGCTGAAAGCATATCTAATGTTTAAGCTAAATGAAGCAGAGTTTTCTGTTAAATCTATATACAACAACATTCTCAGAAGAAGTTTGAACAAATCGAGAGTATAGTGAGTGGCAAGGTCGGAGGTCAAAACTGTGCATTGCGATCATGTTTTTCTACACCAAACTCAGTCACCGATTGTCTCTTTAGACACTGTTTTGCTCAGCATAACATGGTGAAACTAAAAGAAGTCATCGCCAAGTTGTTTTACAATTAGAAGCAAGTAATTCTCCAAAATGATTCACCCTTGGGAGTTCATTTTACTAGAGCTAAGCTTCTGAAAAACAACTCCCAGAATCATCCATCCGATTGTAATACATTCTAGGGAATTTTGGATACAGCTGCACTGTCATAACAACCATCTGAACAACCATCTTATCAGAACTGTTTGCAAAGTACATCCCACAGACATTGAACTTTAAACGCTTTATATATAAATGATGATTATATATATATATATATATATATATATATATATATATATAGGAAAACTAAACATCACAAGTTGAGACATTGCATAAAAGTTCTCCAGAAGTGAATATAGCCAATCATCACCTTTGAGCTTGAATCGATCACAGAAGCTTTGCATTCCGACCGGTACACTGCGCAAAGTGAAAGAGAATCCAAATATTACAAAACAGGTGTTTCCGTTTCATTGTCCAACCCTTGTAAGTGACTTAAATTAGGGAATAATGGTAAATAATATCCACAAATCACTTGTAATTACACAAAATAGCAAGTTTAACGATAATTTCAGTTTATCCTCCAATCTTATCGACGTCAACCAATTTATAAAAGACAGGATTACATAAATAAAACCACACAGTAATTATGTACCTTTTAAATAAAATATGACAAACTGGAATGAGGTTTAAAACTATGAGTGTCATTGTTGGAGTAATGGACATCCATCATAGTTAAATTTCCGGATAGAAAGATAACCGTCCGGATTTTCTGGAAATGCTTCAGACAGAATACCTTTGACTTCAGATATTCGGATAAGACTCAAGGCTTTAGGGCTTCTCGTTGTTTCTGTTGTGTCGAAACATGTGTCTTTTCTTATGTAGATGCTGCAGAAGAGCTTGGAGAGGAAGGTAAGCAGATGGCATCAGACCCAATGACATAAGAACAGTTTCCCATTGATTCTGAGAGCTGATGACCTCTGACCTCTGTTAAAACAAGCAGCAAAGGCTAAATCACTTAATCCATGCACTCTTTTTTTTACTGGCGCTGAGTGGATTTGCAGAAGAAGCCAAACCAAAGCACAAGTGAGTGAAATATTAAAATATGAATCAATAACAGGAAGATGATAAGCATTCCCATTCTTTGAGTGCAGTAAAATTAAAATACAATGTTTATTTACTACATTATTTTTGGTTTAAAGGCCCTTTCTGCCAGCTTTGGTGCCTCCCAAAATCCCTGATGGAGAGAAAGTAGATTTTGATGTGAGTACATTGCTAATATTTAACAAAAAAACGTGTTTTGCATTAACTTGATTGAATTTTCTTCACTTTTGATTAAATTTACTTCAAATGTACACACCTGCACATACACACAAGCACACACACATAAATATGTGGACTTGGAAAAAACAATGTATGTTTGAATCAATTTAATTAACTTTTGTCAGACTTTTTAAATGTATTTATTTAATACTTTTTTATCTGAGAATGTTGCCTAAGTACATTTCTTGATTTACATTTTTTATTTATATGAAAATATTTTCAAAATCTTAAGATAGATATATTTTAACTTGTAAAAAACTTGACTTGGTGATTATTTAGTATTTACTGAGTATTTATGAATTTAAACAATAATTTATATTTTATTAATCATTATATAAAAAATATAGATTTTTCTATTTTGTATTTTTTATTAGGATTTTTTTCATGCATACGTCCTAGAAAAAGATTTTATGATGTATTAAAATGTAGTTGTTTTTTTGGCACACGCTTTTAGTAAAGTCTGGTCAATAGGTTTTATTGGTTTATTCCACTAAACTACCAAAATGATTATGAATTTTGTAGTTTTAATGAGTTTGGTTAAATATATGTACTTGGGGGACAACACTTTTAATTGTTAGTAATTTTGCAGCCACTCTACATTCTTTCTTATTTCTCAATAAAGGTGTGGCAATAAAAGTACATAAGGTGTCAGTCACGCTCATAAATTTCTCGTTCGAATACTAAACTTTACATTAATACAAGAGAAGGCATTAAATGTGTCATGTTTCGTGTTTAACTGAGAAATAAGCAGTAAAACTGTCTCCTCAGGACATCCACCGCAAGCGTATGGAAAAGGACCTGAACGAGCTGCAGACGCTCATCGAGGCGCACTTCGACAAGAGGAAGAGGGAGGAAGAGGAGCTCATTAACCTCACCCAGCGCATTGTGAGATGGAAACTTACACAGTTTACGCTCAGCAAACCCTGTAAATGAGCAGAATGAACCTTTTGAAGCATATTATCAATACTGTACAGACTTTAGATAAAATCACGATTCATTTAACAAGAATAAAACAAACGTCATATTTTTAAATATAGTATACAATTATGAACAATATTATTGCCACCTCAAAGTAATATGTAGCAACTAGAACAAATTATATATTTAATACAAACAAACGGCTAAAAAAAAATTCAAATAACACCTTTCAGAATAAAAGTCCTCCATGAACGGTCTTATCAAAGCTGAAAATAATTATATGACTATAATGTTTACAGCATGTATTTGTGGATTAAAGCCATATAAATCCATTAATGAATTTGTTTTTAAGGTGAATGTTATTTTAACCCCTGACTGTTGTGAGCTAACGATTAGCTTCTCACAACCCATAGGCTATTTGCTACCAATATCTTTATAATCTAATGTTTACATTAATTACCTTTTTTAAATTAATGGTTAATTTTACAATTTGACCATCGTACAATGCAAATATTTTGGAGATCATTCAATTACCATTATACCTAGCTTCCAAGGGACTTTCCAAGTGTACCCCACATGTTCCACTAGTAGAAATGAATCAAGAGGTTGAAGAAAATTTGCTGGATTTATAATCTTTCAATGATACAGTGTTTGTTTAATTGATTATGTACGCTTTAGTGTGTAGTCTTTTTTATGTACGCTTTAGGTTTTTGAGTAAGGATAGTTTGTCATTTCTTAAACCTTGAGATTTGGCTGAAACGACCAATTCTTGCTCAGATTACATGTAAAACAGGATGTTAGCATAAAACAAATATGCACATAAAAGCACCAAACCCTAGGCAAAATTTTAGATTTTGATACAAATTTTTATTCCAAGATTAACTTACTTCTAGTGGTTAGAAGAACTTTGATATGTTTTGGCATTTTCCTTGTGGTATGTGTGGTACTCTAATTCAATGTACACATCATGATGTTTAGAATTTACCTGTGTGTGATGGTCAGGAGAACCGCCGGTCAGAGAGAGCTGAGCAGCATCGAATTCGGACAGAGCGGGAGAGAGAGCGCCAAAACAAACTGGCCGTAAGATTTCAAAGCATCAAAGAAGAACATGCAAACACTTCATGTTACTTCATGAGCCATACTTATTAACACTATTCCTTTATTCTAGTGCATACTGATGGTTAATGCATGTTTGAAACCTAAGAGATGTTGGGTTGGACTATTTGTGTATTAAAACTACATTCTTTCAGGAGGAAAAAGCAAGAAAAGAAGAGGAAGAAGCCAAAAGGAAGGCAGACGATGAAGCAAAGAAGAAGAAAGTTCTGACAAGCTTTCAGTTCACAGGATACATGCAGAGGGTAAATATTTAATTAAATGCTATTTTTCACAAAGTAAAATTTTGGTCTCCCTTTCATTTCGGTCCATGAAAACAGCCTGTGCTTGAAGTCTTGTATCTCTACTAATACTAGATCCTACATTCCTGTAATTTTGGTAAATCCCCTCAGAGGTCAGAGATCAACAGCCTCCAGCAGCACTCTGTACAGTTTTCTCTTTTCCTTGATTGACAGACAGAGAAAAGGGGCGGGCCAAAGAAGCAGACTGAAAGAGAGAAGAAGAAAAGCATCCTGAGTGAACGCCGCAAGGAACTTATCATTGACAACATTGGTGCAGACAAGCTGAGGTACACACCACACCTACGATCATCGATTTCTCTTCCAACAGGAAGCTTGAAAGCCAAAACACAAAGGACATTTATCATTCCTCATAAACATTCGGTGACGCTTGGAGTTTCTACTGTTGAACCTATACTGAATTGTGCAGGGTTAGGATCTAAACACTACATTATCTAAAGGGTTCAAATAATAAAGTAGTGAACAAGAGTGTGGAGGAGCTGTAAAGCGATCCAATGAATTTGTAGACATGGTCCGATGCCAGAAGATATTGCTGCAACATTTTGATGGTGGTGTCTGAATTTGGCGTCAACAAACACACACTCTCCATTGGACCCAGAGAGCTTGGTAATCTGGAAAGGTTTGGCATCATGCATAGACGATAACGAAGACAAAGACTGTATGGAAGAATCTGAAAGCAGGCTCCGTACAATCCAAACTAAAGAGTCATAATAAGGGGGTGAAAAAAAGAAACAAATGGACAACACTGCTAAATTAAGACTGCAACTACAGCTGGCACAACTTGCAATGTGATCATGTGATTAGAACCCATTAGAACCAATATGGAGAGGCTTATCTTTCTAGACACATCAATCAATTCTCCTCTGCAGGGAAACAGCGGATGAGCTCTGGAAGTGGATGCGCCAACTAGAGGCTGAAAAGTTTGAGCTGTACTACAGATATGGATGTCAGAAATATGAGGTGAGCTCTCTCATACACAATGAACGATTTGGAAGCTAGGATACATTTAGACTTACCCAACAGTCGGCTTACCATCTCAACCTTGTGTTGGCTCATTTTACAAACACACAAAGCACTTCTGTAATCATCCTTTGTGCCTGTGAACAAGTCTCTGACTATAGTTTTGATTTGTGTAACAAAACATTGTTATTAGGCAAAATGTAAAAATGTTCACAATCAATAGAATTACCAAATGATGAACACACAGCATCAACTCTGATCCATTATAATAACCAGTGTTTCAACTGTGTTTGTGTTCCATCACAGATCACAGTCCTCAGGAATCGAGTCAGTGACCATCAGAAGAAGTAAGCAGCAGTATATATTCTGAACATCCTGATTTGTTAATGACTTATCAGTACTTTTATTTTATTATTGACCAAAGCTGCAAAATCTTTTTATTAATTCATCTTCTGTTCCTATGTATTAATCCTAGTTTATGCTGTCAGGGCCCGGTTTGTTTTGTTAATGGTATTATAATAAATTATTACAGGTCCAGAATTCTCTGGACCACTAGAGCTCAGTTTTGCAGTGGAAATGCTCCCGCCCACTAGGGGTCAGTTGCTCAATGAAAGTGCTCCTGTATCTTATAGATCCTATCTGTTACAGATACAAAGGGATTATAGAGTATTTATTTTCTAATATTTAAAATGGAAATTGTTGATGCCTAAACAAAAACATCCAAGCATATGGTGATGTTAAGATGTGTAGTTAAGAGTTTACATAATTTTCTTCAAGGTTTTAGTGCTTTAAAACATTGAATCCAGCAAACTAGTCAGATTTTATTAAAAAACAGTGATTGAACTGAATAGAAAAGGTCGTAGTTGTAAAGGCCAAATTCAACAGTGTGAATGCAGCTAATAACCTGCTCTCTGTCTCCCGCGTGTGAACTATCAAATATCTGGAGAATGTTGAGTAGTAAACATGTGAAAAGCGATGAGCAGTCGTCCTGAAATAAAAACCACACTGAGTCACTGAGATCAAGCACAAGGCTCGTCAGTAAAGACTCGGCTAAGACGCTAATCTCACAGAGCCTCATGTTTCCAGAAGGTTCTGTGGGATTTCACACTCGCTGCTTAGTGCAGGCATGAGCTATGGCTGGATTATAGAGCCTTTAAAAAGAAAAAAAATGTATAGCTGAAGGATTTGGTAATCTTAGACTTTTATTATGGTATTAATTCAATGCGCTATATTTTATTTGCCGTTTGACGGTGTTAAATGCTACTGAATGCATGCCATTTATCTAATGCACATTACAGCAGTTCAGAGGGTGACTTCACGGCTCTTTGATGCTAATGTTGTACTCCCGCAGAACAGCTGCTGGGCATGAAAGCCTCATGGACCTCAGGTAGAGCTTAAATTTAGACAACGGTCACCATTAAATTGCACAACAGTGCTTGCATAATCCAAAAGGGGTGAATGTTGCATCTTCAGTGGATTAGCAAACCTCGTATCAGTCTTTCTGACGCCAGAAACCCAATCCTCAGCTAATCAGAGACAGCAAGAGTACAAATCTATGCCAACCCGCACACGGAACCTCTAATCTGACCTGAGATCAACTGTCTTAGTGATGTCGGAGGCTGAAAAGTGAGCTGTGTTTACATGGACCATTCTAATCTAATGGGTAATGGTGAGCAATCCAAACATATTGCAAAGAGGACTTGGACTCAACCTCCATCGGTTGTCCATCAGCTCAAAGTACAGAATGGTCCGCAACTGAAACCCACTTCCTGATACTTTACGCTGTTCAAAAACCAACATGAGCCTTCAATAGGGTTAAAAATAAACTTTTATGGAATACAAATAAATCTTAATGTAAATTTATCTGTAAACATTAGGAGTGGTTGTGCGTGAAAAACCCAGTAGACCAACACACATGCCACGTTAAGTCACTTAAATCACCTTAAAAACAATGTTTGAAACCTAAAACAGCACAATTTATTTATTTATAAGTCATTGCCTTAATATTTTAGGCGTAAACTTCATCAAATAACCAGATTTGTTGGTCTGGGAAGTAAAATCAGATGTGGAATGAGATGTTTGGGCAGTTCAGCAGGTAAAACAGCTAAGGCTGAGCTAAACATTGGAACACTGGGAGGCACTTGTCTGCTACTGCTGCTGAAACTAATTTCATATAATGCTGGTAAATTAAGAAATTAGGTTAGAACACAGGAATTGAGGTACAGTTGTTGTATATCTAAAGAAATGTTGTTTATGTGGTTATTTTAGTATTAAATGAATCGGTTTAGGAAGTTTTGTTTATTGACCATCAAGCACGTGAAATAAAATAGATCTTAGGAAATAAGCTAAAATGAACACCTGTATCTTTTAATCTACTGACAGCACCAAAGGATCTCGGAGTAAACGGGGCCTGAGGAAATGAAGCGGAGATCTCTGACATCATGTCTTTGAAAAGCTCATGGAGCAGATTTAAGAGCCGTTAAAACAAGAAGACTCATTTATGCAGTTTGGGAAAAACATTGCCTGAAATAATGTGTAATAAAGGCATACACCTTGAATAAATCTGTTTTCTTTATAAAGTAAAGAGATTTATGAATGTTTTATAATAAAGTGTGACAAACTATCGTGCTTTGATTGGTCAGGTCGAATCTATAGTGCTCTGATTGGTCAGGTAAATATACAGCACTCTGAATGATCTAGTCGAAACTATCATGCTTTGATTGGTCGAATCTACCACTCTGATTGGTCAGGTAAATATACAGCACTCTGATTGGTCAAGTCGAAACTATCATGCTTTGATTGGTCAGGTAAATCTGCAGCACTCTGAATGGTCAAGTTGAAACTATCATGCTTTGATTGGTTGAATCTACCGCTCTGATTGGTCAGGTTGAATCTACAGTGGTCACTGATTAGTTGGGCGAATCTATCGCGCACTAATTGGTCGGGGGAATTTACTTCACTGATTTATCAAGCAAATTTACTGTGCTCCTTCTGATGGTTTCACCCTGCTACTGGTTAGGTCAGTTTCATGAATGTTTTATGATAAAATGTGACAAAATTGTGCTGGTGAATGTTTTATTGAAATTTTGCTTGTGAAACAAAACATGAGATTCTTCCACACCCTAATACCATTAAACTATTTTTACTATAAAAAAAGGAAAACAAAAATGGCTATGTTTAGATGCACCCAAATGAACATTTGTAATCGTATTTGTGGTTTGATCAGATTAAAACATCCTGAATGTCCTAAAAACACTTTAATTATTCAGATTCGATCATAATGAAAGGGGCGATTTAATGTTTCGATTACAATGTTTAGAGCGCATGTAAACACAGACATGGTTTTTTTTTTTATATTAGTATTACATACATATTTGATTATATAAAACACAATATTTAACTTTTTAAGTACTTGTACAAAACATTTCAAATTAATTAAACCTCCATTCAGAAGATTAAAACACAATAATTCATCTTTATCAGAATAAAAACTTTAGTTTTTGTTTTAAATTAATTACATTTTTTCTTAACCTCTGCCCTGGAAGACATAAAAGCATCTTTATAATACAAATTTAAAATAAAAGCAATTCAGATTAAAGTCGTTTGTTGAGCAGTTTCTGGTCTTTCTCAGTCAATGACCTGAAGGGATTTGAATGCTGCTGACGTCACGTCATTCACAAAGGACTTCTTATTCATGCCTTGCTGCAAGACAAACACACAACCCATGTTAGCTTTGAACATATTCTCGATAATGTGCACCTTATGGCCTATAATCTCATAAATGAGATAAAGTAATTGCAGCATATCTATTATTGGTGGTCAAGGGCAGTTATGATCTAATAAAGGATCCACCATCCACCACTGGCCAGGCAGATCTAACACGCTCCAACAGGTCAGGTGGATCCTCAGGGATTGCTCAGACAGAGCTCCAGCACTCTGATTGGTCAGGTGGATATGTCATTTGTCAGATGGATCTACCACAGACCGTGTAGTAGGGTGAATCTAGCGCATTACGTTTGGTCAGATGGGTCTACAATGTTTCAGATGTGTCAGATAGAGCTTGTTTACTTGGTGAGTTTGGACCATACCCTAATTCACACATTTTGAATGTTCTCGAATTAATGACATAAAACCAAAGGTTTCTTATTGGTCAGGCCAATTTTACTACGCTCCGTTTTGCCAGGTAGAATCTACCGTGCTCCAGTTGGTCAGGTGATTCTACTGGAGTCCAATTGGTCAGGTCCAACCTACTGCTTTCTGATTGGTCAGGTCAAATTTACTGCACACGGATTGATCAGGTCAAACCTACAACTTTCCGATGGCCAGTTCATTCTACTGGCTACAGATTAATCAGGGTAAGGGCTCTGATTGGCCAGAGGAATCCACCACACTCTGATTGGCCAAATGAATTTACCATGCTCCCATTGGCCAAGGAAATCTATGTGCTCCGATTGGTCAGATGGAATCAATTGGTCAGGTGATTAACACGATTCTATTAGCCAGGCGAATCTACCGTGCTCCAATTGGTCAGGTGATTCTACTAGGGTCCAATTGGTCAGGTCCAACCGACTGCTTTCTGATTAGTCAGGAGAAATTGCCAGGTGTACAATCTACCGCGGTTCGTTCAGGCCAGCTCTGGTACACAATCACTCACATTCACCTCCGTCAGTGTGTTTTGGGTGTGGTTGATTTTTAGCTCTAAGCATTGTGTCTGTCGCTCTCACACACACACACACACACACACCTCATGTCTAGTTCTTCTACCACGCCTTCTGCTAATCCTTAACCACTTCAGCTAAGACTCAACCAAACTGCCTCCGGAAAAGCTCTTTGGAAGGGCTCTTCCACACGCATCTTCACTATTTTTCATGAGCAGGTTAAAACCATGCATTTCTACAGTACTGGAAAATGTTGAACCCTGTGATACCTTAACATATTTACAGGTGATTGATTACTTAATGAATGCATAATAATTCTTTTGTTATAGACATAACAAAACATAGAATGCGACCAATATTTTAAAAACAGCCCATTAGTACTATCTACAAAATTTCATATTTAAGTGGATTTAAACATTTTAGTTGAATCTTGATTTGACATTTCTAAAGTTTTTATTAAAATAACTTTTCCTATTTGATCATAAAATCACACAAAGCATCACTAAAATCTTACCTTTTTAAGAAAACTTTGAATGTTTTTGTCCGACCACAGACTGTGCAGAAGAACACCGGCTGCAGTGCTAGACTTTGGAAGAGCCCTGTAAAATTAAGAAAACATATTAAAAATATGAATAATATTACAATAAAAGAAAACAGATATCTGAAAGTTTCAAACGATTACAAAAAATTACTAACACAGAGAACAGCCGAATTGTTATTAAAACAGTTAAATGCTTATCAAGCAACTTACCAACTTAAATAAACAAACAAGTCGGGGGTTTTTTTGGATGAGAAGTTTATTATTTGCAGTCTGAAAAGTTAAGATTGTGTATATAAATGTGCACTGTCTCCCCTTTTCAGCTCATTTTCAGCTTGAAGCTGGTGTTTTGTGTAAACCACAAAAGCTGCTTCAAAACCCCAACAGATCATTAAAAAAAAAAAAATCAGAAGCAACACATTCATTGGGATGTATGATAACCACAGCTCATACTGGTCCCATACAGGTTCATTCTCTAAAACTCACGGGTTGAGGCTGACGCTGTTGAGGCCGTTGACGAGCGTGTTGTCGATCCGACTCTTGGCGCTTTCAGGATCAGCTCTTATCAGCGTGTTTGCACTGTGCAAAGCAGTCGCCATCGTGACGTCGAAATCAGACGAGATGTCATTCTTCATCAGACTCGTCTTCAGGAAGGAAACCAGCGGAGTAAGAGCATTGCGTGCTGTAAAACAGAAGAGACCGCTGATCACAACACATCCTCCATTCAACATCTCCCTCTTAAATTGCTAGAAAGTTATCGAAGGAAAAGCTTTGTCGCACCAGTTTGAGCTTCCACAAAGAAGATCCTCTCTTACCCATGAGATTTTTAGTGCGTGTGGATCTTGAGAGATTTCCAATCAGAGCCACGGCGCTCTTCTGAAGAGCTGGATTGGCTGATTCCAATAGAGGAGTGATGCACTTCAGGCCGCTCAGCTTCTGGACGATTGTGTGACTCAGCACATTTGAAACCTGGAAAATACCACACAGATAGGTTCATGTAAAATCAATAAAAACATCCAGATTGTGATGCTACTAAGCTATACGTACGGTTCCAGTGGAGGCAGTGAGGTTCTGCAGGGCTCCGCAGCAGGCCTCCTGTGTGGCTTCCCGCTCACTGAGGCTCAGGAGACTCAGGTATGACTGCAGCGCCCGCGAGTGGAAGAGCCAACTCGCTCCCTTCGGACTGCTCTCTTCCAGCACAGGGAAGTCAAAGCCGCTCTGAAATACAGGCACAAATCCTTCATTAGTGAATCCAAATAATGCAAATTTAAGTGATTGCTAAAATCTATTTGAACTCAAAGGGAAAGTGGACTCAATTTATGACTAGGTAAATATGTTGTAAAACTATTTAAACCAGCTGAGGTCCAGATTCCAGTTCAAGCTAGCTAGATTGCAAAAAGAACCAGCACAATCAAGCAACAACTTACAAAGAATCGTCCTTAACCAGCTCCAACAAGCTTTAATCAAGAATTTACCAGCTTTAACCAGTCCAAACAAACTATATCCAGTAAATAACCAGCTCAAACTAGCTGTATCCAGAAAAGGACCAGCACAATCAAGAGAGATCCTACAAAGAAGCATCCTTATCCACCTCCAACAAGCTTTATTCAGGAATTAATCTGATTATACCAGTCCAAACTAGCTATATCCAGCAAATAACTAGCGCAAACCTGCTGTATTAAGCAAAGAACCAATTTAAACCAGCCCAAACTAACTAAACAAATAACTAGTTCAAACAAGCCATCTCACAACCAGCTCTAACTAGCTGTATTTAGCAAAGAACCAGTTTACACCAGCTCATACTAACTAAACAAATAACTAGTTCAACCCAGCCCAAACAAGCCATATCCAGCTAACAACCAGCTCAAACTGGCTGTATATAGTAAACCACCAGTTTAAACCAGCTCAAACTAGCTATATGTAATAAATAACCAGCTGTAATCAGCCCAAACTAGATTTTTTTAGCAAAGAAAAAGAACAATAAAAGTGCTTCTGGCAAAAAACTGGTAAAACTTACTATATACTGAAAATAACCAGTTAAAACCAGCTCAATCTAGCTATGTCCAACAAAAAAAAAACAGCTTAAACAAACTTGCAAAACCTTCCTTATCCAACTTAAACTAGACAGCTCACTGCCCTCTCAAACCAGTCAACAAAAACAGCTTTAAATGACCAGCTAAAACCAGTCTAAAGGCCTGTCTAAACCAGCTGGAACATGTAAAGGCATAGAGAAAGACCGAGAGTTTGAGAATGTGGAGTACATTGGCACCTCCTGCTGTAGCTTGTGGCTCTGGGAGCTGAAGCAGCCGATGGGCCCCGTGTCGCTCTTGCGGTTGCGAGTGTAACTGGCCAGAGCGTTGATTCTACTGAAGAGCGCTGGCATCTCTGACTCCAGCTGGTACGTGAGGTTATGCAGGATACACACACAGTTCTCCAATGACTAAGAAAATGAGAAAACAACAAAACGAAATCAGATGGTTAAAGATCGTATGCAAACTTTGATGTTGAGCAGTTTAAAACTATTTTTAAAAATATGCTCTTTGTGACTAGGACTAAAATAAACGTTACCCCATTTATCAATGATTTGTTTGCAAGGGAGAAATAGATATAGATCTGTTTGGTAAGCAATCTGGTTGCTATGGAGGGGTCATTGACATAATATAATGTTCCCCGTGTCAATATGACATTATAAAAGCAAACCGCATGCCTCTATTATTTTGCAAAAATAAAAGATATGCAAATTTGGTTGCTATGGTAAACAGTTCACTTATCTCTGATGTCATTAAAAAATGATTCAATGATTTACACAAACAAACACCCATTTCTTTATTATGTTTTTTTTTTCTTGAAGAAGATATTCACATGGTCTTTTCCCATATAAATTCAATGGGATTCATAAAAAAGGTAAATTTTTTGCCCTTTAGAGCCCGGGGTTCAAATACTTTTGCTCAATTGTTAGAATACTTTTGCACAGACTGGTAACCTCAGAGAGTTATATGAGGTTCTCAGTTTGAGTTACAGTTTTCCAACGACCAAGCATTTTTCCAATGTTAAGTCCCAAGCATACTCAGACATTTCCCAGAATTCCTTTAGCATAGGGGTGTAACGGTACGCTAAAATCGTATTCGGTTCGGTACAGTGTCTTGGAGAGCTCGGTTCGGTTAATTTTCGGTACAAAACAATAAGAACTTACATAATCTTTATTTTGAAAAGCTGCCAATACACAATAGAATTCTTGCATAAAATAAAAAAGTGACACATTTGGGTGATATTTTAAATAAATTGCACTCTTTATAAAGAAAAACACATTTTTAAAATAAAAAATGAAATACTGCAACTAGTTAGGACCTGAAAACTTTTAACACTAGCAACAGCTTCAGCTTATATATCAACAAAACTAACTATTCAAGTTTTAAATTTTTGGCTAAAAAGATTAACCTATCCACATTTTCTGAAGAGAGCACAGATCTGGGTGCAGTGACAATATCTCACGCAGTAGAAAATGTTAGATGTGTTGCCTGCCCGATCTCTGTGGAATTATGTCGGCATACAACTTTAAATTTATCCACTCGTCTATCCCCGTTATGTATTTTAACAGAGAAGTCAAAGTGTTCCCAAACAGGAGACCGTAGTGAGGTGGGAGGGTCTTCAAGCTCTGGCTTCTCTTTCGCTGTTGCCATTACTCGTGCAGCTCTACTGTGCGTCACTCAATAGTGTCCGTGCAGAAACTCGCCTTGGAACATTGTTCCGCTGCGCTTAATATCGCGCTAATAATAAATGTATATTATTTAATAAAAAATATATATCGAAACGGTACGCAAGTGTACCGAACTGAACAGGCCGTACCGAAACAGTTTAATACATCCCCGTGAACCGTTACACCCCTACTTTAGTGGTACCAGTCTGAAAAGGTACAGCAACCCGAGTTAAACCAGTTTGGATGTCTTAGCAAAGTTTGGTGGCTGTAGCTTGAATGGAGGAGATATGTTTAGAATTCTTTGTGTGAAGCAAAATATGGAACAGAGGTAATCTAGGAAAAGGACCTGAAATATGTTAATACGTGTCGTAAAAAACAAAGCAGATGTTGAAACATGCTCGAGAGGATCTGATGAAAGCCGAGTAATGCAGCTCTGATTGCACCACAACAATGGAATTTGACGCCTTGGTGGTTCTGATACGCCCAGAAATACACTGTTAACTCATCACTTCCACCCCCCCTACATCCCATCATCTGAATCAAGATGCCCACGCTTTCTGAGCAATGCAGAAGCCAATGCACACCAATAAAGACCTTTTCTGCTGCTTGTTTTCTGTTGCAGGTGGAACTCACGTGGGAACGGCAAACAACAAACCTTGGGTAGAAACCAGGACCTGCAGGATCACCCGAAAGACCTCTCTCTATTCTATGAAAATCCCTCATCTATCACTTGAAGTAAAATCTTCACTTTTGCCTCTTGTCGCTAGACATGCTGTCGCTACATGATGCTCAAAATCATCAGGGGTTCAAATACTTCTTTCCCTGTAAGCGTACCTGGTTGTCGGGCGTTCCGGCATTAACGCAGTGCTCCATGTAGCTTATGAGGGAGTCGATGAGGCCTCTGCAGTTGCGCATGGCTTGTCTGTTTACCAGCTTCGATGCACTGAGGTTTCTGGAGAGAGAAATTAGCTGTTAAGCTGGTTTGATGGTGCTTGAAACTAGTTTGAGCTGGATTAAGCAGGTTTGAGCTTGACTATAGATATTATGCAGGTTTAGTCCAGTTTAAGTGGCTACTTTGGCAACCAGGAACCGGTTTTAGCTGATGTTTGATTTGGTCTACGATGCTTTGAGCTGATGCAGTCTGGTCTAGACTAGATGTGATCAGAAGTTTGAGCTGGTTTGACAATGTTGTAGAATTTTTAAGCAGGTTTCAGCTAGACTGAAATGGACCAAGCATTGTTTTGCAGGCTTCTGGTTACTTGTTTCCTTGGTTTGTGCTGATCCTTTGTCAATCAGTAAACTGGTTCTCAAGTAGATTTGTTGCTGATTTAAGCTGGTTGACTAAAATGTATACATTTCAATATTGTTTTGGCTTCGTAAATCATGGTTAAGTTAGTTTAAGATACTTTGGGCCTGCTGATGCTGGCTTTTAGTTGGTTTCAGCTTAAGTATCCCATCTTGAGTTTTTGAGTTGCTTATAAGGAGATGGCCTAATCTGATTTTCATTCAGTTCTTGGGAATCCATGAGCTGGTCTTCCGCTAATTTGAGATTAAGGAAGCATTTACATTTCATGTTTAAGATGTCCATAATGATTTGAGCTCGGTAAAGCCAGTTCTTCTGCCATTTTAAACATGTTTTGGTAGTTTTTTAGCAGGTTTAAGCCAGCCCTACTCTCTTGATTACATGGTTTATCCCTGTAGCCATGTATGATAGCGCAAACAGGTTCCAATCACGTGATTTCGCTATAAATTCAACTACCAACTCCTGCTGAAGACCAGAAAATGGTTGGCTGCTTGAAGAAGACACTCAACAGCATTAAAAACACATGTGGTGTGTGATGCTACCGTAGACATGCAGTGGCATTGTAGAAGACCTCGGGTGCCAGACCAGTGTTAGCATTATCATCTCGACTGGCTGTAAAGGGCTCCAAGACCTTCTCTGTAAGCGTGGGAAGAGCCAAGCGAAGCAGATCCTGCTTCAGACCTTCAGCGGACGAGAGATTCCACAGGAGGCCTGCAAATACACTCAGTTTCATGAGCGTGACGTTAAAGACTTTCATACAATTACAACAAAAATGGTGTAGTTAGACTGTAAACGGTCCCGACGTTCCAATTTAGTGAAATATTCAGTCTATAATATGGAATGTAAAGGTCACAGGGTGAGCCTTCAGGTCCGTAATAGCTACAGAGACTGAGACCTGTCAGGTGTTTCTGCATCTCTGAGCTGGCGTCAACGAGCATCTGCGTAGCCTGTGTGATTCCTCCGCTCCGTTGAACCTCTTCTTTGTTCGGCTGGTTTTTGAAAACAGCGTTTCTCAGGGCGGCTGCCACCGTCTCCTGGATCTGAGGACTGCCACTGCCCAGAAGGTTCACCAGCGGAAGGATGCCTTTCAGGGTCAAAACCTGAGACACAAGCAGTGAGACTGATGCGACTGTTTCATGCTAAAAAGATCAATATTTTTCAAGCCGGATGAATGGATTTTTGCTCTTTGTAAATATATATTAATAATGTATTTAAATGTACTAATTTTAAATATATTTTTATGACATTTTTATAAACTTTTTAAAATTACATGCAAGTTCATCCAAGATATTTCTGCACATTGCTACATCCACAGACCCTAGTTCACAACACTAGTTCCTCTAGTACCACAGCATGATTCTGCCACCGCAATGCTTAACACGAATGGATGGCTAATAGTTGAATTTCTAACCAAATCCAGGTTAACCTTCTGAATACTGACAAACTCCAGCTTTCACTTAATTACACATAACTTCATCTATGGACATAAATGTTTGGATTTCTTTCTATGTGTGCATCACTTGGGTTGATACCGACATCTGGTAATTAATTTCATGTCAATAGCTTGATTAGAAATATGTTTTTTAAGAGAAATGTTGACGTGTTCAATACTTATTTTCCCCGCTGTTAAAAGCCTGAATGTACCTCCTGCTTAGCCTTCTCATCTGTGAAGGTGCTGTGCTGGATGTATGCCGCTCCACAAAGCTGGAAGCTCTCCTCCGGACTGAAGAGATAGTCCACTGCCTCTCGCATCGTCAACTCCGCCATCAGCTTCTCTCCATTCATCCTGGAGAAGAGAAACAGGATCAAAGCTGCATAAATCTAGATAAAGCATAATTAAGCTGATTTAAGATAAAATATTTAAATGTAGCCAAACAAACCCTGATACATCCTTGACCTGTTCGCGTCTGATCACGGTTCCTCCGTTGGACTGCAGTGATGCCGGGCGTCTGCTAGTGGTCTTGATGCTGCTGATCCCAGAGCCATTGGTAAATTTGCTGAATGTGCCGTTCCCAGCACTGGCCTTTTGAACCACTGCTCGACTGTTCATGACACCCAGACCCAGCTCGGGAGCGCTGCGAGTGCTTGGGTAGCTGTTTAACGGGTTGTTGTTTCGTAGTTGGACAGGGATGGCATTTGTGGGGGCGTAGACGGGCCGATCGAGTCTCCCAGAGCTGCTGGTGACTCTGTGTCCCGTGGAGCTGCGGGAGCTGGTGGACTTACGAGCAACACTGTATCTCTGAATCACATTAGATTTCATGTTATCAAAATCAGATCATGACATTATCAAATACATAATGACAAAATGAGATTTTTGAAAATCTGAAACTAAAAATATAATAATTTACATGTACTCTTTGCAATCAAAAATGGATCAGCCTTTTTAAAAATATGATCCACAAGCTTTGGGCAGCTTCACCTGATCCTCTTTGCTGTAGCTTAGTGATCATGTAGCCAGAGATGTTCACTAGAGATTGTTCTTGAAGGTTCTGCTCCCTCCACAAAAGAACACTGGAGCTCACATTGAATGACCATTAGGTTCTTGTTCTCTTCCAGTCGCTATATCTTGAGAGCTACCATCTCTACAAAAAGTTGTACTAATCCTGTCTCAGAGGCCTATAGAAATTATTTGTCTTCACTTACAAATAATGAACACATTTGGGGGTCAGGGCATAAAGCTTTAGCCTGGCACAAACTGACCCAAGCATGAAGGAATTCACTCCAAACCATAACCTTTATATTAGCCCATTTTAAAATTCACCTCGAGCTCAAACCTTTTGGTTGAATAGGGAATCTGAATGTCTGTGTATTCACCATTTTACAAAATAACATGAACTAGTAAATAAAATAAATATTTTATATTTTGTTGGTTTAATAAAACAAGATATAGACGTAAAAAAACAACACTTATCTTGTAATCATTCAAAAACGATAAATGGATTATACTTCCACATAAAAGAAAATGACATATAAATGGTTGACACACCGTTGATTACCAAATCATTTTTTAATAAATGCCTCTATACATTCATATGTTTTAAAATAGTATTTTGTTTTCTTCAATAAATAGCTTTTATTACACTTTGACAAAATGCTAATGTTTTGTAGCATACGTCTACCGCATTTTCTAGTGAAACAAATAGCTTTGCGGCTAACGGTCTTTTTACGCGAGAAAGTCTGAAAAACTAGACAAAAATGTTAACCTTCTAATGAAAGCTGACGCTGTAAACATGGTAAAATTATTAGTTAAAATAAAGAGTGAGATATGCGCTGATATGTGAGTCGGGATCTTGAGGAAGGTTTCCTCAGGCAACAGATGAAATTCACATGGAAACCGGTGTTAAATTAATTAAAAACACAACTGCGAAGCGTTTTGCGTATTATTGACATCCAAACAATGAAAAAAAGCTTTGGTCGTTTGTGAAGTTTATAGCATGTGTAACACTAGGGGGCGCTTGGGAAATACTGAAACTGCTGGTTGAACACATACTAAATTTTAAGCAAGCTACGGCTAATCAATTATTCACAGGAACTTGTCAAAGTAATCCCATGTAGTCTTAAAAATGTGCATTATCATATATAAATAAAAGAGTTCACGTGGTCTTTCATTTTACAGTATGCAGTGATTGCAAAACAGCTTTGCAACCTGTGCAATCATGCCCTGATATTAAGCATACGCCAATCATTTTAATTTGATCCGTGTCGTGGTTCTGTGAGAACTACAGTGTTGGCTAAGAGAAGTAAACATGATCACGTCAACAGATTAAAATTCAACCACCGCTGTGGTGTTGAGAAATGATTAATTTCACACGTTTCTGTCCATTCTCAACACAAACTCCTTGTATAGACATTACATTTTGTCTTTGTTTAGGGTGAGCTGTCTCTTGAAGTATTCGAGGGAAAGCGCTTTTGTTATAGCTTGTTATTTGCTAATGCTTTTGTTTATGCAGTATAAAACATATGTGATTTAAGGCTGTGACATTACATGCTCCAATGAAGCATGTTAAAAACCAGACGGCCCGGCCTTAAGACTCCAGAGGATCCGCCCAAATGTACAAAGGATCTGGCAGAGTCCCCAGAAACCAGGTCAGGTAGTAAAACAACACCAGATGAGTCACAGGTGAACCAGAGGAGCGGCTGCACTGACTCCTTTCACGGCTCTCACTTACTCTGTTCCCCATGAGGTCCTGTTACTAGAACAGGTGAAAGTTACCTCTTGTGTTAAACTCATTAGCATCCATGGTTTATACTAAACCTATGTCTGGGGATTTAGCCACTCAACACATCTTTTGAAAAAACAACCGGTTTTGGTGAAATGGAACAGCTTGGAACAGTAAAACTGAATCATCTGATTTTAGATTTTTGGTGGGGTCAAACAATGGACGGACTGTAAATCCGCAACACCTCGATTAAAATAAATACAACTGTATTCAAAGAGTATGGTTTTATCTTTTATCACAACAACATTAATAATTTAAGTCTAGGCCGGTCATGAAAAATTAATAGTAATTTGAATTGGACAATAAAACTGATTTTAGAACATAGTATTTTAACTAAAGGAAAAAGGCTCTTAAGGAGAGGACATTAAAACAATCACTTCATTTAGAAACGGAAACACTTGGTTGTAGGTTAAAATAACTTTTATTAGAAATGTTTTTACGAGTTAATTGAAGAGGTTAAACTCTCGGTTATTTATTTAGTTAATTCTTTCATTTTGGCACTTTGAGTTTACTCAAAATTCGGCACAGAGCCTTTTTGAATGTTGATTAAATTAATCATTAATTAAATAATTGTTTTGCTATTGCTTTGTTACTGTTTTAATATCTGAATCACAGAAAACTGAACACCAAAATCAGCAAAGAGGAACTAAATCAACAATATATTTTTATTACAAAACCATGCTGCCTAACACAAAACTCAAATTTAATAATTAATTAAGGTTAATAATGCAGTTAGAATTTCACATTACACTATAACAGATTTAAGCAGCTTTCGGTGATGAATGATATATCCTCTCTCAGCTCTGTAAGAATAATGTAGCATTAAAAACACATCTGTATCCAGGTTACAAGCTGCTTTACTTCTGACATACTTCTATTCTGATTGAACAAAACGTGCTTCACCCACTCAACGGTGAGAAAGAAACACTCCACAAGCTGCTTTAATGCACAACTTTGAAACGAAACTCACCCCATTGGTCATGGTTCCTCCTCGGCTGAACAAAGGGCCGCTCAGAGACACGACTGGAGAAAGCTTGAAGTCATAAAACACAGCATCACTTTCAGGGCCTGGAGACAGGAAAACTGTGTTAGGTTCACTCTCTTAAAGTAAATAAAAGAGCAACAAATCAATATTAAACTGCATATTTTATTATAGTCATATGACAGCAAAACACATTAAAAACTTTCCCTGCTGGGTTTAAGTGAACAAAAAGAATAATGTGAGGAAAAATAAATTGAATTATGAACCAAATTCATGATTTCATAACATTTAAAGATGTCGCATAATCTAAGGAACTAAATCTTGAAGGATCTTTGAATGGAACAATATTTCCAGGGCTCACATTATGTTTTTAACTGCTTTAATAACAGCAAATGAAATGTTCCAGTGTTGCTGCTGCAGAAAAGCCTTCACGTAGTTCCAAGACGAACAAAGACAGGCCAAAAAAGGGAGTGTTATATTGACTGCTTACTTACAAAAGATTTCAATACTCTCTTTTTTCTTTCTAATTACTTGAATAAATGCATTTTAAACTCTCACACAATAATGTCATCGATGATATCAATTGATATTTAATTTGTTGGACAATTACAGAAAATTGACTATGACAAACACAGGTATTTATTTATAACAAATATCTTTGAGTAAAATATATATATTAGTGTGTTTATGAGCTATTAAAATTTATTCAGATATGTACACAGTGTAGGTTTGTATTTAACAGCAGAACATGAAAGAATATTTTGCATTAAAACAAATATAACAGTGTTTTGCACATATTACACCAATAGATTCAGAATTTTTTTTTTCACCTGATACATTACTTGATTAAATAATTAATGTCTCCATCACTGCCGGAAATTTCCTTAAAATCACTCCCAAAGCTGCACTCTCACCAGCTAAAATTCTCACTGTTGCAAACAGTTAGTCGTATTACGTGCACTTTACCCAGGCCCTGGATGAAAAACACTGAAACATTTTATCTCATCACTTCTGAAACCCAGCCATTCTTTCATAAAAGTAAAATTTCCTGTAGAAATTCAAGATTAGCTGAAAAGCCTCAAAGATTCTATGATTGACAGTAGAGTCGACCAATCAAAGAGTGAGCAGTGAGTCCGCCCTCAGGATTTCCGGAAAGCTGAATGGCTGAGCTGAATGATGAACCCCACTGGGTCTAATCATAGTAATTAATATATTTTAATATCAGTTTGTCCTGACAGATCGTGGTGATCAGCAAGTGGTTTATCATTTATATCCACCTTTAATTTAAATTTAAAGGGCATGAAGTGAATTAAACGTGTAAAAATGTAACATTTTTTTATTTACACATTCTTTATCAATTTTAAATATATGCTAATGTTTTAATTGAAGAAAAAAATCTAAAAAGTCAACTTAAAGTAACTCAGACAATGCCATTCAAAATGCAGGGAGACATAACACAAAGTTTACTAAATGTAACTTCCATTTGGATTAAAATATCTTGTTTTTTTACAGTCAAAACATTATCTGCTCTAAATGAAGTAATGAGGGAATAACATTTTTTAAGTTTCCTTCTTTAATAAAAAAAAGAATCTGGTTTTTATATTGTTAATTGACTTGCTTATCAATAAATTGTCAAGTTTGCCTCTTTAATGACGAAACAACAATGTTACCTAAAAAAAACTACAAAAAGTTTGCCTACTTATTTAAAAGTAAATAAAAAAGCATTTTAAAAAAACTAAACAAACAATGAAAGTCTTGAGTGTATTCATAAATACAGCCATTTGTTTTGCAAAAATGCTTCAAATTGTCAAAATGAACATTTCTCAGGCCATGTTTGGGGTTGGAATTTATTCTGAAGTTGCACAGAAATTCAATGGCTCCATGATCCTCCAAAATGAGGTCTATTCTGAGGTTCTAGTGAGGTCTTGCTTCTGTGTGAACAATTCATTCAAACTTTTAAGCATCATGTAACAGAGGTGTGTATCTTTGATCCTCTCCCCTGACTTTACTCAAAGCTAAATAAAGTGCTTTAAAACTTCGTTTACATCGGAACCTATGTTAAAACCGCTGCAGGAGGAACCATGCACTCACTGGTCGGGGAACTGAGTCCTGACACGCTCCTGCTGCTGAACTTCTTGGACTTGCTCCTCTTGATGGTGTGGACCTGCTCCAGCACGCGCTGCTCGGCGGATCGAAGCTCCCGGTCGGACGGAAGGGCCAGCGAGGTGTCCTCCAGCGGCACCGGACACAGGGCCGTTTTCAGAGGCTCAGGCATCATCTCCGGTTAAGGGACGCAGAGAGACGGGCGAGGTCGCTGCGTCAGCCTCCAGGTATCTGCTGCGGGTCTGACTGGAGCTGCTGGAGTGAGCTTGAGTCATGGAGATCACCTGGTCCTGCCCTCACCCTGACTGGAACACGCCCAGATGACGAGCAGACAGAGCTCAACTTTCCCTTCTCCGGGCTTGTGAAAATCAGATAATTAGTAGTAATTATCACAAATACAAGGTGTGTGCACTTAAAAAAACAGTGATTGTTGCATTTATTAGCTTATAAGTACATTATGTGCAATATTTTATTAAATATCTGAAATATTGTGTATGAGATCTCAAGAACACCTGTTATAATGTTAGAGTTTTCTGCTTTAAATGAAGAAAATCACTTGTAGCGTACAAGGGGTGACTCACTTGCATTTTCTTTATTTTTTATTGAACAAAACTGATGATTACAAAGATATTGATAGACTTTCAGATCATTAAAACATTGATAATATCATATCAGTTTGATATTGTGAGCATGAATATAAACCATAAAGATCCAAATGAACTAAAACTAATAAATAAAGTAATATTAATTCATTTATTTTTCAACCCGCTTATTCCCTTTTGTGGTCACCCACATTGGGCGAAAGGGGGAGGTACACCCTGGACAGGCCGCCAGTCCATCGCAGAAATAAAGTAATAGAATAAAATAATAACAATAATCAATCCACTGCGTTCACTCTTGATGCATAACAGCAACAACTGACCACTAGTGGCTTCATAAAATGATATTAGTTTTGATGTTTTTGGGTTTAACAAACATTAAATGTGTTATGACACATAATTTGCAAGATAATTAAATTTAAAATGTTAGAAAATGCATGTCATCAGTGCCATCTAGTGGTGAAAAGAAGGGATGCCCTTGGAAGTACAAGACCTGTGAAATGGCTTTGTTTTTCAAACTTCAGTTCATCAAACTTTTATTGTTTTTTTTTATTATTAAAAAGTGCTTAATGACAAGTTTACCGTAAACATTTCCACATTGTTGTGACCTTGTCTTTGCTTTCTGGTGGGATTTATGAATTTTTATTTTGTCTGAACAATTTCGATTTTTGTTATAAAACATAAAAACAGTTCATTCTCAATTTTTGCGGTAAACAAATGATGATTTAATAGTGATTTCAGGATTGTTGTGGAATTACAGTGTAATGTAGTGAAAAAATATTTGAAAAAAAAGAAGCTTGAGTAGTACTAAAAAATGGTATCAAGGATTGCCACAAAAAATGTTTTAAAGGTAATTTATTACAGCAAATTGGTAAATAGTAATGAAAAATGCTCAAAAAGGTCCTGGACTTCCAAGGGTTAAAAAGAAACCGAAATGCAAACACAAGTTTTACAAAGAATTATTACTTACTTTTGAGACGATTTCAATACTTACTTTGCGAAAGCTAACAGTATGATTTGTATTAGAGCATGTAATATCCTCCACCCACTTAGGGGCTGCACATTTTTTGTTACGGAAATGTGCTGTTCGTTTGTAAGTTGTTCTTTAAACACTTTCAGTTTATTTTTTTTTATTCAAATGTAGTAATCGAAGTGTATAGTAAGTTTCGGTCCCCGCCTAAAGGCCCTGGGCTGCACTGCTGAGAAGCTTCATGACTAAACAGAACACTCATGATCAGTCAGTGGGAATCAGACTCCATTACTCACCACAAGTCCCTTTGTACAAAACACTGGCAGCAGATAAGTGCAATAAAATATGTCCAATTTACCATTTCTGTAAGAATAAACAACATGTAATTGTGAACAAATGAGGACACAATGAAAATACTTTGGAAATTCAAGCAATGAGGCCATTCAGGGTTTAAACTATAAAATAGAAACACTGACAAGTGGTTTTAAAGGAAGTTTAATTCTGCTGTAACCAACTTTCCCAATACCAGAAACATGCACATTTCACATATGAATCTAGAAAAAATTATTGAAAAATCTTAAACAAACTATGATTGGACAGGAAAACACAATCTTGGCAACTACTCAGATGTAAAAGTCGTTCATTGATCCTGCCTTGTCATTTTGTGAACTTCTTGGTCACCTGATGCTAAGCCCCACCCCCTTAACAACTGTTGCCAACTTTGACATACGGTTCATTAAGCAACTCAACAAGTGTGTCTTACATGGGGAGTGGAATGAAGCATAAAGTGAGAGTTATCTATACAGTAAAGTTCAATAGTTTTTTTTGTAAGTTTATTTTTGTGTGGCTCACGATGGCTCAATTTTCTCATAAAAAACTAGGCGGGGCCATGTGATTGACAGCTTCACAGAACAGAGCTGACTGCTCTTATCTTATCACATCGTGAGAAATATAATTTATGCTGCCACTCAAATTGTTGTTTACAATGATAAAAAATGTTGTATATAACAGCTGAGTGTGAGCCAGACTCGAAGCTCCAGCCGTATCAGGAAGTCACGTCTGCGCATGTGCACCTCTCAATGGCTGAGGCGGTGTAGCGTCCATTTTTTGGTCTGTAGTTTTAAAAAGAACGACCCAGGGTCTAAGCATGTTGATTAAAATCAGTCACCGACGATCTGTTAAGGATCTTTATCAAATATTTGCTCATACTGCATGCATCTAATAAACACATACACCACCTGTTATTGTAATCTGCAAATAACCTTATGACACTTTATTTGCTCATTATGTTCAATAATCTAAACAACACCGCCCCCTCTTGGTAAAGAAATACACTGAATAAATCATATCAGAAGGAAAAGTAAACTAGGCTTCTTTATTGTTTTTAAAATACACAGGAGTGTGACCAAACTGGTGTTTACAGATAAATCGACTGAAAACTGTTGCAGTTTACATTTATTCCTGATTTCTTTAAGAACACGGGGCTCCAGACATTTGGAGGACCTCGAGGTTGCTTACCTTAAGTGTCACAATAAATACAACTGATATAAATCAAACAAAACGTATACATCAAGGTTAAAAAAATTGGTCCGTACATATTTCCTTCATGTGCATTGAAAATGGCAAATGGCAAGCTACACTGACAAAATGATTGTTTTCATAGCTTCACCTCAACTGTGAGACTCACTTATATTGGCCTTGGATCCACAAATTTAAAAAAAGTGACAACAAGCAATGCAGAAACATCAAGGCTCCGCCTACCCTCTGCTGAGCCAATCAGATAACAACAAACAAACAAGTCTTTCTCACTATATAAAGGCTTTTTTGAAAATAAAAACAATTCTACATTTCTAAAAATGTGCTGATGTTAAACTGACTAGTTATTGTTTGATTTTAAAACTATTTATTGAAATGTTCAGTTTTTGAAACTCTCCCAGCAAAATTCTGGCAACATGAGGCTTGAATATTAAATCTGGAAAACCTGTGGGTTTCACAGTGACAACATCCAGGACCACACCATTTAATGACTTTAGCAATCATTAATAGCAAAGTGAATACACAGAGATCTGTTAGAGTGCTAATGTGGACTTGAATGTACGTAAATAGAAACGTTAGCTGGTTATTATTACATACTACTAGTGATAAAATATAAAACGTATCACTTTATAATAAATGCTTATGTTGTTAACCTTAAATGAGGTCAACTGTATGGTACACCACACAATTTATAAAGCCAACACCACCACCTTTTTAATTAACATATCGGTTGGCCTAATAACATTTAATGTTAAGCCACGCCCCTTAGCAACTGTTGCCAACACTGACCAAATTTGAATGCTGCTCTAAGGGAGAACGCATGAAAGACTTGATTTTAAACAAATATGACACGCTTCAACATATTCAATGTGGAAAACACTGATGAAACAACTGAACCTGTTATACAGTGTTTAGCAGCATTTTCAAATTAATTCAGCAAACAAAAAGTGTAAATATCAACTCTAAAGTTAGTAGCTGCTACAGTTATCTTGTTCTAGTGACAAATAAGAGATAAAATAAAAGAGTTACTTTAAAACACATACTAGACAAGAACTTTGTCAAAGTGCTCTTATGCAACAGATGCTCAACTTCTATTGGCTGACTTCTTATATGGGGGCGGGTCTATAGGTCAATGTATATTAATACCTTAACGACAGATAACATCATTATTTCCCTAAAACACCAATTTAAAATTTCCCATGAAGCTACAAACACATTAAATCCTCTCCATTCAGGGAACATCACGATTGGTCTGATGACTGAGCCTTGGTGCACTCCTTAAGTTGTTCCTGAAGGCCACTCACAACCAGTCTCATCTGGTCCTCAGCTTCCTGCAGCGCCTTTACCTCCATGCTGTAGAATATGTACAGCATCACTGTGGAGAACAGCACAGCGAAGCATAGCGCCCCCAGCAGGTAGAAGGAAGCTTTTGGAAAGGGCTGTTCAGCCCCCAGAGCAAACAGTGGAACGGCAGCGATGGCCAGCTCGAGAACTAACAGCACGAGCCCCATGATGCCGGTGCGAGCTGCAGTGTAACGCATGCGCTCAGAGCAGTGAAGACCAACCTTTACTTCAGTACGAGCTTCGTTCACTGTGTTAATCAGCTCAGGAAGATCCTCTGAGAGGGAAGCAAAAGGGAAAGACATTAACAGACAGTAGCGTAATATCCTTGAATATAAAATGGGCAGGTATTAGATTGCCATGTTTGCGATGTCACAAACCATAAGCTCCTGCCCACTTACAAGATAAGTCCCACCTCATGAGTCATCAACCCCAACAATAGCGAAAAAACTACAAGAGAAACTAGAGCACGTGGTGCCCTTTGGTTAGGGGATGGGGTGGAATTCACAGTATAGAATAATTTGTTTTAAAAAAAATTACTTTATTCCATGTGCTCTAATCATTCATTTTCCTTTTTGGGGTCACAGGGGTCTGCTGGTGCCTATCTACAGCTCCGGGCTTCCAATACTCCTTATAAATTCTTTGCTAAATTAATTTGGTTTATACTTTGAAAACTGTAAAGCATTTATGCTTTAAAAATGTAACATTTTGTTCATATGTTTAGATACCCTGGCGATTTTTTTTTATTTATTTCTCAGCCATTTTTCAGCAAATGGTCTGCTTTACCAACAGAGAAGATAAAGAACCTCATCAACAACTACCTCAAGAGACTTTAGGCTGTCATTTATGTTAAAGGAGGGAAAACAAAATATTTTTTAAACTTTTGATCGGGGTCATTTGGAATGTTTCTGTTGTCATTAAGATGAAAAAAAGAGAAAACACCCATGTTTGACAATAAATAAACTCATCCAGCCACTAGCTATTAGTGGCTTTTGTGTCATATTTTCTGAAAAATGGCCAATATCCGTTTATGGCATAGTATAAACTGTACTGTTTGAACAAGAAATAATTATCTAAGCCATTTTAGGAATCATTGTTTAAAAACAGGAATGAGGGTCTCAAAAAACAACCCCCTATGTTCACACACTAATAAAATCCCAAAATTTATTCAAACTTCAGGAAAAAAAGTAATGCTACTAGGCAAAAACACCTGAAACACAGCTGGATTCTTCCCTGGAGCACCCATTTCCCTTCTCTTTGGTTCTAAACAGGAAGTGAGCCGTGAGAGCCTCATGGTCAGAGTATGGAACTGAACCCTCGGTGGTGCTCAAAGACTCGCAGCTAATGTCCACTTCCTGTGATCCCTGTAACACACACAGCACCGCACTGGAAGTGTTTCTCATCTCAGGACCTCATTTCATTCCAACATTTCATTCAGGTTTGAGGGAAACTTCAGGTTTCAAAAGGCATTCATTCTGAAAAAATAAAAAAAATAACATAGAATAAAAGTTGTTTTTAGATTTGCAAAACCGCTAACCCTCTGTTCCTCTATAACCCTCGCTAAGTCTCTGTAAGATGATTGCCCTTCCTTCTTAAATTTTGGATAACTTTTGCTGAAGTATTTTGACTGATATGTAAAGCTTTGCTGATCTTCTTGCAATCCTCACCTTTTTATAAAGAAATTATTTTCCAAATTTTGTGACATTTTTCCTCCATGGGGAGCCATTGCCAACAGCACAAAATGGGAAGGTAATGCCACCTGTCTACTGGACACCTCTTAAATGAATCATTAGCCTAAGTTGTGGTTGACGCCTCTTAATGAATCATTTTTTATTTGTGCAAATTAACAGAAAAGGAAACTAAAGGTTTTCTTCTTACGTACTTACCTTAAACATTATATAATCTATTCGGATTCCTCCGCCAAACGCAGTGAGATCCTCCGGGTGGGTGAAAGGATTTTCAGACAGAAGAGTGAAGCCCCCTTCGCATCCCTGATGTTGAGACAGCTCAGCTTTATAAAAAACACTGGAATGTTTAAGGTTCATAGTGGATGCTGTGGCTCACGCTGAAGCTGCTGGTCTGGCTGAAGCTGTCCTGCAGACCCGTCGAAAGCCTTAGCAGTCTGAAGCCCAGATCCTCGGGATGCATGTTCAGATCTCCAGCTAGAAGCACCACGTCTGCTCCTGCGCTCGTGTGCCTTTACCGGATCAAAACAAACCCAATCATTAAACAAACATTATTTATTTCAAATCAAACAAACAGCAGGCGCTGATTCAAAGCAATGAGGTGGATCAAGCTGAAATATAAACCTTTTAGAAAGTGAAGAGAGTGGGGAGTTATTAATAGTAAATTACAGCTAATTTACATAAAGAGGTCATTTTGATCACTGTCTACAACTTTTTTTTTAATTATAGTAATACATCTAAAAAACAAGTAGATGGCTAAAGTTTGTCCAAAAACTTTGATGTTGGCTTGTACTAGTGTTGTTTAAAACATTTTAAAAATCTTGTCAATGTCGCAATGAGAAACATAAACAAACCTCATGTCTCCTAAAAATTTAATTGGTTGCTATGGTAAACAGTCTGGTTGCTACGGAGTGGTCAATGACACAATATAACGTTCCGAATGTCAATATGAGCAAAATGAACCAACTACCATATCTATGACTTTACTAGGCTGAAATATGCCAAAATGGTTGCTATGGTAAACAATCTGGTTGCTATGGAGGGGTCGATGACATAAGGTTCCCAGTGTCACTTTAAGTGAAATAAACCAACCCCCATGTGCCTATGACTTTCCCAACTAAGATAGAGGTATGGCAAATTGGTTGCTATGGTTAACAATCTGGTTGCTATAGAGGGTTCTGTAGAACCAAGGTATAAAAAACCTGGCTATTCCTCGCTGTAACAAGTGTTAAAACAAGAACCTGATGAACTGCTGGAGCTCCCAGGCTTGAACCACTCGATGCGGGAGGTACTGGTCCTTCTCTCGGCAGTATTCCGCATGGAGCTGTGTGTTGGAAATGTTCAATCTGCGTTTAATGAAGCTATACATTCACATTGTTAACGATGTGCCCGTGACTTTTTTTAAAACTATGCTCTCGACTCACGTGAGTAACAAAGACATAAACGTTCAGGCCACCGATGTTCAGCGAAACCTTCCCCACTGCTTTTCCTCCAAACCAGTCGCCGTGCTGAACCTGGTGCACACAGACCATGAACAAACAGCCACAACAGAGCCGCTGTATATTATTGTTTCATTAAGTCACAATTTTTATCAAATTTACGCATGTTCCTATAAAATTTACGCAGTTTGCTATAAAAGCCGTGTAGGCTGGGCTAAACACATTGCTTTCTACTGATGTCAATTAAAAATAGCTGCTAATTTGACGGGGGAGTCGGTGAGAGATATTTTAAACCTTGTGGTGTACGTTGAAGCTGGTATTCCTGCACCAAAATATACAGGAAGTACTCGTTCACTTCTGTAGTAACAGTGTGCCACCACCATGCCCTGCTTTGCCTTTTTTTTACATAAACAAAACATGTACAAAGTCAATCTGTGGCACTTCAGCTCTTCCTCATTGTTGGGTCTGGTGTATGAAAGGTGCTCTAGAACTTCGTTGGACTTCAGCTAATGGCATAGCACCCCAAACCAACGCTGACTCCAGCTGCAATCCACTCTTTGTGAATATCCCCAACATTTTGAATGTTTTGTTTCACAATCCTTTCCAGGGTGCAATTTTCATATTGTTTGTATTTTTTCCCTTTTCTTCCCCTCTCTATTAATATCCTTGAACAAAGAGCTCTGTGGCCAGCAGCCTCTTTTACGTCTTGCCCTCCTTGTGCAAGGGGTAAATGGTCGTCTTTTGGGCAACTGTCAAGTCAGCGGTCCACAGTTGTGTAGCCTACAAAACTAGACAGCGAAAACCCCAAGGAACCATTAGTCTTTAACCTTTTTGCAATATTCACATTTCCTGTGATGCTGGTTTTGGGTTTCTTTGGTCATTTACCCTGATCTCCATCAAATTAGTTCCCTCTCTTTTCCAGTCCTGGCTTTAGAGTTAGAGATTAGTCGCCGTACTTTTAAATAAACATCACAGTGAAGCGTTTTTACATGTTCTGCTCACCATGTATGGGTATCCGTTCAGTGAGTATTGGTAGAGGAACGCATCGTGGATTCTGTATCTGGAAAAGACAGCCAGGCCACTCCCGATGAACCCACTGAGCACAAGAGCATTCGTGAATTTACAGAAGCTCTCATCAGCGCCCTCTACAGTTTCAGTTTATGCATTCCAGATAAAATGACAAAGCAGCATTTTCATGCACATCTTGCCTTTTGAAAAGGTGAGCGTACGGATAGAAAGTGCTCAGCTTCTGCTTTAAGAACTGGAAGTCCTTCTCACACCAGAGCTGCAAAGATCAAAACAGGAAAATAAACCTCAAGGAATCCGTTTTTAAAGCTTGCATTGAATACTGGTGTGCTATGGGATGCATGCTTCACCTCCTGCAGTAAAGCTATATCCAGCTGCTCCTGATTCAGCAGCTCTCCGATCAGAGCGAATCTCTCCTGGCATTTCTTACTCAAGAATCGGATCCCCCTGAAACAATCACAGAGCAGCGCATTGCTTTAATGCATTCATGTAAGAATATCGCTCAAAAAACACTTGTGCTTGTACACGGATGGAGGGAAAAAAGCAAGAGGGAGAGTGAGGTAGCAAGGGGAAGAAAGAAAGGAAGGAAAAAGTATGGAAGGGAGGGAAAAAGAACAGAAGGAGAAAGGAGGCAGAGATAAAGGAAGGGGAAAGAAAAGGAAGGAATGGAGAGGGAAAGGAAGGAATGAAAGGAGATAAAGGAAGGTTGGGAGCGAGAAAGGAAGGAAAAAAGGAGGGGAAAGTAAGGCGAAAAGATGGAATGGAGGGAAGGAAGTGAGTGAGAGAGAGAGGAAGTAAGAATGGGAATGAGAATGGGTTAGGGAAGGAGAAATGGTCAGTGGAAGGAAAGAAGGGAGGTAGAAGAGAAGCAAGGGGAAAGGGGGCAAAGAGAACTGAAGGGTAAGAGAAAGGGCATGAGAGAGGGAGGAGAGAAAGAAAACAGAAGGAAGGAAGGTAGGAAAGAAGGGGGGAGAGAACAAAGGAGTAAGAGAAATGAGATCAGAGAAAACGGAAGAAAGGGAGAAAGGGAGCGAGAAAGGTTGAGAGAGAGAAAGGAAGGAGGGAAGAGTGAATGGAAGGAATGGGGGAATTAAGGAAAAGAAACAGGAGGGTAGAGAGAAAGGAAGGCATACAGAAGACAAAGAAGGATGGGAGGGAGATGGGAAGAAAGAGGTAATGAAGGGAAGGAGGGAGAAAGGAATGGAAGAAGTGAGAAAGGAGGAAAGAGAACAGAATGGATAAAGAAAGGAGGTGAGGGAAATGAAATAAAAGAAGGGAAAACGTTGAAAGAATATATTTTGATCCATTTAAATAACTTCAGTAAAAATACAAAAATAAAAACAATTGAATTAAAATTATTCGTGTGAAAGAGAGCTGACCAGCAGTTGAGAGAGAAGACGCGCAATCTGATTGGCTCAGAGGCTGCCATGACGACGATGAGTTTCTAGAGAGTCGCTCTGCAAGGAACACACAAGAAGAAGAAGAAGAAGAAACTGGTTTGCACTCAGCGACAAGCTTCATTGGAAGGATCATGCTGTGTATACACTATACAATGATGCAGATTTTCCACGTTGTAATCTCAGTATGAAAGTTTTTTAAAGTTATATCGATTTGGTCTCCAAAACAACTAATCTGCAATTAGCATCTTTTTACCTGTGAACATACTTTTGCCAGGACTCCTTTATTACATGCTCTGCTAGACTCCAGAGAATGACTCAGCATTTCCACCACACAAGGTTAATACAACTAAATAAACGAAAAATATTGCTGCAAGCAGCAATTATCAGGGTTTAACCACTTTAGGTTGTTGTTGCATTTGGACATTTTAAGTGTTGAGTAGTAATAAATAGCCTCATTAGGTTTTTTTAGTTTAGTTTACTGCTTGTAAACAAATGGTATGAGTTACCGTGACTCCCGAGTGACCTCTTCCATCATATTCACGGTTGTTTGGCAAACATGCCTTTTTCATTCTGGCCACTTGTAAAAAAAGTAAAAGATTTCAATAAAGATGAAATCTTCTTGACCCAGAGCTCTTCATGCTAGTTTCTTTTACTGTAAATGTTTACTAAATGGTAAATATCCTAAACAAAGGAATAAATCAATTCTAATAATTACAATTAAATACAAATTGAGTTTGAATATTCCATCGTGTGAGTACACACACTTACACATGGTTGTCTCTCCTACTTCGAATTAATTACATCATTGCACAGCAATGAAAACTGAAAATAACCCAAGGGAAATAAGAAACAACCAACAAAATCTGATTTTGTGGTTTGTTCTATATCTACTAGTTTCATCTACTGCATCAATTTCCTTAATTTAAATGTTTAGCCCTTTATTTTGTCATACAAGGGGATAAGACTGAAACACGTGATTAGACCAAAAGAAAGACTAAAGTGTAAGAAATGCAGCAAAAAGAGAAATCAGCTGTTTTTATAAATAAAGATAATGCTGGGATTTGTATTTAGTGATGATTAAGCCTAGCTGTCAAGCGTTTCAGTTTCATTATCCAAAACTCCATGAACTCTCGTTTAATCAGGTTTTGCTTTGCTCTTAGAACAAAAAGAATACGAATTGTAAAACTACACACAATTTATGAAACAGGTAAAAATATGACGTTAATGTTTAACACGTTTTCTAAACTTAAAAAAAAAACAAACGTAATGACTAATGGTCTGTAATAAAACATTTAAGAGATTGTTGTTCGGTCTAAATACACTTTAATGTAAATGTTCATCTTTTTTATTTTGAAACAAAACCATTTATTATTGTTAGTATAGATTTAATTTAACGTTAGATTAGCTTTTTGCGTTACTATCGATTAGCTAATCTTTCCATACCTTGATCTCCGAGTCTCAAATGTGCTAAAATCGCATTCGAAAGCAAGCCTTTCCCCGCTCAAATTGTTTATGTCCTGTCCATAACTTTTTTTATTATTTCTTCCCCGTTTCAGACTCCTACTTCCTTATTACCAGCTCTTCAGCATGTCCCCCGGTGAACACGCTCATTCATAAACTTTAGACTTTTATTTTGTAAAACGCAAAATTTTTACAAATCTTTAGCATACTTTAGCATTAAGAGTTATTAAGAACCCAAATGAAACGTGTTCACAGTGTCGTTTAGTGTTTTGTTAATTTTGTATCTCAAAGATTTATATATTTAGATTATAACCACAGCAAATGAAATTCAGTTGCTATACGTTAGCAAACTGACGACGCTCTGACATAGACCTTAATTAGTTAGGTATACATAGATACCCTATAAGGAATCGAATCTTCCCAGTTTAGGGGTCGCGACAGCGAATAAACCTTTATTTTACCACAGTGAGGAAATTGGATTTTAGCAACAGCTTTGACAGTCGAAGAATATAGGTGTTTCTTCTTTGCCTTTAAATTTGATAATGTTGTTTGCTGTGAAGGAGACGTCTCATGCTCCGGCCTAATATGGCGGCCCATTTGACGCATCGGTTTAAAGAACGGCAGCACTTCACGTGGCATCTACGTGAATATGTGTATGGTCTTTGACAGTGCCGTTAAAAAATGCCAAGATATCGAGTTTCTCAATAACTGTACATCACCAAAGTGATTGAGAAAACAGCAAGACTTGTTAACAAGTGGCGTTTAAAAATAAGTGTATTTATTACTCTTCTAACACACAAGTTTTGATGTTGGCTTGTGAAAGTGCCATTTGAAATTATTTTTTATAAGCAAAATGGAATGAAATTACCAAGGTTTTTTGGTTGCCATATAGTCAATGGAACACGAGTAATGTAAACTTAGCTGAAAGTAATATGCCGCATTGGTTGCTATGGTAAAAAAAAAGTCAGGTTGCTATGGAGGCATTAGTAACAAGTGCCCTAAATGGTCACTATAAGTAACCAACCCCAATGTCTATCGTTTGGTTATACTTGGTTGCTAAGTTAAACCGTTTAATTGTTAGGGAGCTGTCAGTGATGTCATAAAAATGTAATTTGTTACTATGGTTGACATTAACCTCATTTCCCTTTGATGTTTCATCTTGAAAAAAAATTGTACTATTTATTTTCTATGGCCATTATCAATGGTACATTTGGAACCCCTTCTGGTTCCAATACTTTTGTGGTTGCTATATTCTTGCACAGACTGATAACCTGCACAAGTACAGTAAGTTTGAAGTTTCTACAAGATTTTAATTTTGAGTTTTACAATGTTTGACCAAATGTTGTCATTGGAAAATTTTCCAGAATTCCTTTAGCTTTTACCAGCCTGAAAAGATGGCAAACCAGAGTCAGATCAGTTTGTAAATATTGGTTAACGTAACCATTTCACAGACATAAACAAGCAACATCAAGTTTTATAAATCAATTTCCTTTTATTTTTTTATAGATCAAATATTTACAATTTAAAGTCATTTTCCAATTACTAGACCAAAAAGCGTTAATTTTCCCAAAACTTTAAGGTATTTGATGGTACCCTGTTGTTGTGGAGGTTAATAAACCAGTAGGCGGTTGTAAGAAATACGGTCCAAGCAGACCCATGCCTTTTATTGGTATTGCTTTACATAGTTTTGAATATATTTTACAAACCCAACACTGAAGATATTCGAAACATAACTGCAATGCACAACAAAGGCCGCTATGAACTCCTAAAAAAACAGGCTGAAAAACCACCGTAGCCAACACCACTTCAAATATGGCATAAAACAACAAAATCATCACACAGTATTTCAATGAATGCATTCAGCATCCAGCGAAAGTCAAAGAGAAAACATAAAATAATATTTATAACAATAAAAATTATTTAAAAAAAGACAGTATGTTAGAAACAAATACAATTGAGGAAACTGTCGTCTTTGTTCAAATGCACACAAAACTTAGGTTACGTCTGTACCGCTAAACATGTACCAGAGATTTAGCAGTACCTTCTATAAACATAAAACTGCATTTGACGAGCACGGCCACAGCTAAAAACCATCCAAAGAACCAATTCCAAACTGAGATGTTTGGGCTGGTGGAGGAGAATGCTACGCTGAAAGATCAAATTGTATAAAAGTTCAAGTTCATAGTTGATTCTTGGGAACATCTTCAGTAGCATTGATAGTTTGGCTTGGTGCATCCGAAATGAGTCCACTTTACCTCAGAAGAATGAACATATTCACAGTGAGCTTAACAACTTTCCCTTTTCTAAAAAGAAGACGCTTGAAACGATAAGAACATATCTGTTTTTTAGAAAAAGTTAGGAACGTTGTGAGGAAAACAATGTCTGTTTCTCGATAAAAGTTCAATTAAACCATAGGCCATAATCTGCAGGAATAATCTTCAGGATTTTATTTGTGGGTGATTTTTGGGGGTATCAAATGATACCTTAACAACCTTTGTTTGAAAAATACAAAAGTATGCCCTCATCACTGTAGTGGGTCAACTGTACAGTGAGAGAAAGAACTATTTGACCCGCACGGATGTAACAACCGCTCTTTTGGAGAGTTCTTCCAAGCATAAAAGTGATGATGGGCACCACATCTTGGATAAGATCCTTCTTCTCACATCGTGGGCTTTGGGATTTCAGCGTCATTGACCAAAATCATGCATCCAGAGGGAGCTGAAGGTTTGGGTTGGCCATCATAAACTCATAATCAGAGAGAGAAAACATTCAGAATTATTAAGGGGTCAAATACTTCTTTCCCTCATTGAACATACTGAAAACATGAACTAAAAAACACAGTTTAAGAGTGACTGGAATAAAAGGTTGAACCACAGGAGTCCCACCAATTGTAAAATGTCTTAACATGGATTCCTTTGCAAAGTAAAACCAAATGCATCTGAAACAAAACTTCGGTAAAGCCTTCGAAGAACCGAGTCCTTTGCTTCGTCATGATTTCATTTAAAGAATCGATGGCTTTCTCTGTTCCGACTCCTGTACGTCGAGAGGTAGTCAAAAGGCACTTCAGAGAATCAATCGCTGTCTCTGTGAAGAAAGGCACTCGAATGAGGATCAGAAACCTGCTGTACCTACTCAGTGGCAAACATCGAGAGCCAAAGTCAGCTTTCACCCAAAAACCACTGAAATAATCTTTAAAAGGCGATGTTTTGCTCTCAGCATTGAATCTGTTCTTGAAAATCAGATTGGGGTGGAATGCCACTCAGATGAATTCCACCCCCCCCCCCACTCCTCCTTACAAACGTATGGAGCTTCTTTCTGCTTCCAGACATTTCGTAGACCATTAGAAACCACCTCTGACTTCCATCTTGCTATTTTTCTCCACCTGTTTCCATTTAAAGAACAATATCTTGCTTTTGATAATGTCTCGGGCTGTAAATCACATCAACCCCTCCCTGACCGACATCCTTCTCATTTACAGACAGGTGAATCTCATCCAAAACAAAGAGCTCTGGTTTACTTATCACAAGTCCACTTTATTAGGTACACCTCGTTGGTACCCTGAACCTTCGTTTTCTTTCAGGGATCCCCTCAGGGTTGGACGTGTGGTGTCTCTGAAAAGGTAATCTGCAGAGTTTGGTTGTTACGGGTGTTTTTTTAAGTTTCTAAGGTACTTTTGTGCATAAGATCAATCTGTTTCAGTAATGAGGAGCCCATCAGAACCTCAGCCAGCCATCTTTGCTGATTACATGCATTGAGCTACGCGCAAAACCCTTCATGGGTCACTTTGACTTTATTTGGACAGGATGGTAGAGAGAGGCAGCGAGTGAATGGGAACGAGAGAGAAGCAACAAACTGCCAAGATTCAAACTCACCATTTTTTCTGATGCACAAAGGCAAAAGAGCAGTTTCTATTTCAATAACTAAAATAAAAACTTCTTCAGGATTTTATTCAGGTTTCAAAATTGGAAGTTGAGAAACCCAACAGACTGTATGTTTTAGTGAAGTTTAAAGGTTGATTGGTGCCCTGGCAAATTCTGTTATTTGATCAAAGGATCGAGGGGGAAAATGTGCATTTTCAAGAATTGGAGGCATTTTGCCAAGAAAAAATTGGCTGCTTTTACCAACAGAGAAGATAAAGAACCTCATCGACAACTACCTCAAAAGACTTCAGGCCGTCGTTGATGTTAAAGGGGAGATACCAAATATTAACTTTAGATCAGGGTCATTTGGAAAGTTCCTCTTGTCATTATGATTTAAAAAGAGTAAACACAGCTACTCGACAATAAATGGCTTCATCCGACCACTAGCTATGAGGGAATAAAATGCTTGTTATTCATATTTTCTTTATAAAAAAAAAAAAAAAAAAAAAAAAAACCTGGCTAAGAAACCAGGACAAATGTTCAAAGGTACATAAAAAAGTTAAATAAAAGTAATTCAACATTTTACATAAAAAAAAACTAGAAAAAAAACTTGCTCTTAAACAAACTCTTATTTGCCTTGAGAGACTTTAATTTTTACATTAAAAAAGCTTGATTTTAATCCATCAATTTTAAAATAATATATCTAGAAACTAGAAGATTTCAGGTATTAAAATGGGCTTAAAATACTTACTATTTGCAGAAAATACTTACAGTGTATTGATTCATCTTCATCATTCTCATTTTGCAATCCAAATTAGGATCACAAGGGCCCACTGGAGCCCATTACCTCCCCCCTTGTTATGTCAGAGCCAATAAACCTGTATTTTTGGACTAACGCAAACACGAGGAGACGATGCAAAAGCCACGAACAGTGGTGCTTAAGTATATGTTAGTGTAAACCCTGATTGTTTTCTGAGATTCACCCGTGTGTCACAGTAAAATACGACTTGTACTGCAAACTCTCCGACCTTCAATTCCATCAGCACATTCAAGCTCCCTCTGTGAACACAATGTCTATGGTCAACTCAGTGACTCAAGTTGAACGCAAGGCTTTAAAAGACAATACATTTAAAAGAAAAAAAAAAACAGAGTAATACTAAAAAATCTCCTCAAAATCAGAACAGATGCAAAACATTTGGTTTTTTTGTTCTTTTTGGCATTTCCTCCACTGTTTGGAAGTTTTGGTGTAGTTTCCCCCGTATTGGTGTGACGGATGGTCTGTGCAAAGCAACAGGTGTCTGTCGACCAATCAGATGGTGCGGTGCTAGTCTTTAACGAGCCTATAGACGTGGTATTGTGCGCCGTGTTCACTCGTCGACACTTCAAATACAAACGCTATACACAGCAGAGTCTCCTGCGTTTCCCTGTTGGTCACCACCTGAGGAGAAATATATAAAAAAACATAAATTAAAATTTAAACATTAACTAACATTTGAGGTCACTTTCCAAGAGTAAAACAATATATATAAAAAACAAACATTCTGATTATAATAAACAATTTAGAATTGACCTTTTAATAGCCATAGCCAAGTTTTAACTAGAAATGTAAACTTATATTAAAGGTTTTACAATCGCATGATAATTTATTTAGCAGTGATTTTATTTATTTTAATTACAATACTACTTATTGAGTGAATTAATACAATGTACTTTGATGATGATAATAATAATGATGATGATATTAATGATAATGATAATAATTATGATAATAATGATAATTAATACAATGTACTTTTACTACATACATTTTTAAATCATTTTTTATTTTTGGGGGGAAAATATTTTATTTCATTTTCATGGTTCATTTCAAAATGTAAATATAAAATATTTTAGTTTTTATTTAACGTAAAATCATTAAATTGTAAATAAATAAATAGTTGTTCTGTATGCATTGTTTTGCAAACAAATAAAACCTATGTATTTTTTACACATTGATTTATCTAGTGAACGTATATACATTTGATGTGCTATTTAATAGTTTTACATTTAAAAATTATTTTAAAATAAATATTACATTTAAAGTAGGTTCTAATTTTTTAATATATATTTTTGTTAATTTATTATTATTTGAAAAAAATTAAATACCTTTTATCATATTTAAGAATTGTCTTTTGTAGAAATAGTGAATTTTTAAAAACAACCATTCATTCATTCATTTCCATTCCCGCTTATTCCCTTTCGGGGTCACGGGGGTCTGCCGGTGCCTATCTCCGGCACACATTGGGCGAGAGGCGGGGGTACACCCTGGACAGTTCGCCAGTCCATCGCAGGGCAACATTCACACACACACATGCACACCTAAGGGGTATTTTAGATTAGTCAATTAACCTAACCGCATGTTTTTGGGATTGTGGGGGAAACCGGAGTACCCGGAGGAAACCCACGCAAGCACAGGGAGAACATGCAAACTCCTTTCAGGAAGGTCACCGGCGAGCCTTGAACCGACAACCTTCTACCTGGAAGGCCACAGTGCTACCCACTGCGCCACTGTGCTGCCATAAAAACAACCAATATTCATATTTTTAAAATTGCTATATATATATTTTTTGTAGAATAATAAACCTATTTCTAATAGAACAATATTTCCACTTTGGTTTGTTAACTCACTTGTTTTTGGATTTAAAATGAGATAAAGTTAAAATGTTCTTAATTTTAAAACAAAAAAGCAGAGAAACAAAACGACTGGCTATAATAATGATAATAATAATAATAATGACAATAATAATAATAATGATGATGATAATAATAATGATGATATTAATAATAATAATGATATTAATAATAATGATGATGATAATTATGATGATGATATTAATAATAATAATGATATTAATAATAATGATGATAATAATAATAATAATAATAATAATGACAATAATAATAATGATAATTATGATAATAATAATAATAATAACAATGATAATAATGATAACAATGATAATTATGATGATGATATTAATAATAATAATGATGATATTAATAATAATGATGATAATAATAATAATAATAATAATAATAATGATAATAATAATGATGATATTAATAATAATGATGATGATCATAATAATGATAATAATAATAAAAATGATAATGATGGTAATAATGATGGTAATAATGATGGTGATAATAATAATAATAATGATGATATTAATAATAATGATGATAATGATAATAATAATAATGATAATAATAATAATAATAATAATAATCGTGGCGCACCTGTAAAATGGTGAAGTTTTCTAATACGCTGTTCATCATGTACTTCTCAGGCAGGTGCTTGAGCTTGTGGATGAAGTTAATCATGTATTCACACATGGGAGAGCGATGGATCCGATACAAACACTTCCCTCCCTCCACATGAGCGTACTCCGTCTGAAAGAGAGCAGGGTTAGATTCGCTTCTTGAGACGAGGAGGAGTAAAAGTGCGGCACGCACCTCAACCTTCTCCACCACTTGTTTCCCGAACGAGCAGACTTTAGTGGAGACAGTGATGGTCATGCTCTCGGAGCTGCTGTACTGACTGCTGACGCCGTAGAAGGAGCCGGGACCGTCCTGAACACTGCTGCTGTTCAGATCCGCCTGAGGATGAGAGAACTGAAGAGTGAGCTCTCACACATACAACGAGAAATTCATATCGGTCTTAAAAGCACATTTCGCAGTGCGATCAAGTGCCACAACATTTATGGCAATAAACGCTAATATTTATACTACAATATTATAGTACAACCCATAGAAATTTTAAAAACTTTAATTACGTGATGACATTTTTTAGTATTTCGATGCTTTGAGCAACTAAAGCCGCACCCAGAACTTGACGAGGAAGAAGGCGTTCTGAGGCCCTTTCTCATACAGCTCCTTAAGACCACCTTTCTTTTCGGGGAACTTGTCGTAGATCTGTCGAATGTCCACGGCCTCGAGCAGCGGGTCGCTGTAGGACGGGTTCGTCTGGCCGATGTGAACAAACAGGTGCTTGCTGTACTGTAAAGGAAAGTAAGAGCTCCGGAGGTAAATACTACTGCTATTGCTTTAATCTCCATCAACTCATATTGACAAAAGCACATCAGATGGACGTGAAATACTACAAACACATCTATCTCAAATCCAATCCCAATGAAGTCCACTCACTGAGTCCTGGTCCTGCGGAACCTCCATGAAGGCAGAGTACTCGAGAAGACGTAGTTTGGAGGAGGCGATGGTCCGATCCTGCCACACAGGAACAGCAGTGGCCACCGGGGGAGGAGGGGGTGCCAGAGGCTCGTATGTTGCTTCAAACACAACAGCAGGAGGCACAAGTCACAATTCTCGAGGTTTCACACATAAAATGAATTCTGGGTTTTCTATAAATCCATGAACGCGATTGACATCCCTGAGAATGCGGTCGTCACCTCCTGGGGACGTCTAAAAAGGTGATCAACCCCACGTTAGCAGTAAGTGATTGTCACCAGAGAGAACAAGACCCTCTCTGTCTGAGAACACGTCGCCACCGTCCCACTACAGGGCTCTAGAGTGCGACCAATTTGGTCGCATATGCGACCTAATTTCTCAATGGTGCGACTAAAAAAAATCAAAGGTTGCACCGGTGCGACCTGTCGTTCGAGGGGGGAAAAACGAAACTCCGTGAGTCTCCCTGTTGTTCAACAACAGACACACATTAGGCCCACTATCAGAGATAGTGAAGAGCGTATCCCCCCCCCTCTGATTGGCCGTGGTCCAGATATTCCTGTATGTGTGTGAACGTACGTTTCAAAATGCATGAGATGCAGTCAGACAGAGAGAGAGAGGTGAGTCCATCAGGTACACAGTGGATGTAGCCGTGGATTACGAGAGAAGATGAAAAGAACGATTGACAGATTTTTCATTAAGAAAGTTAAGTTAGGGCCTGATCGTGAAAATCATAACCAGTGCTCTGACACGGAGCCATCAACCTCCCCTGTGACTGGCTCTAATACATTTAGAATCGAAACTATAAACTTCAGAATTTTCTATAAAACACATAACATGCCGCGATAAATGCACTGCTCAAGTGTCCCCTCTCCCCGCTGCCTTTCAGCGGCAGGCAGCAGCAAACAGATCATCAGACGAGGCCGAGATGATAATTAAGTTTAACGTTGCCTACAATATTGCTAAAGAAGAACTCCCCTTCACTAAATTCAAGTCCGAAATGACTCTTATGAAGAAAAATGGCTTGAACGTTAACCCGACGTACAGCAATGATGTTGCGCGCACCCAATTTATAGAAGTCATCGCAGATACATTGAAAAATAAAGACGTCTGTGCAAATTGTGAACAGTGCGTACATGGAATTCCTGATCGACGGAGACACATATATCACCACAAAGGAATTCGTCATTGTGTACAGTCGTATCTTGCGGAAAGGAAGACCGATGAATATAATATTGAACACAGTGAGGTCGAGCATGCTCATGCCCAAGGTAAGCCATGTCATGTCATGGAGCCTATGTCAATAATATGCCTACCGTCTCGTTACTGCATTAACCATAATATTCTGATATTTAAAAATGAAAAAATAAATAAATAAATAAATAAATAAATAGGCTGCATTATAAACTCTTGATCTGGGTAGTAATCAATGCTGCTTCAAAGAAAGCATTTGCTGCTCTTAGGGACCAAAATCAGTTTAAATTACCTTTTCAGTAAGTTTTCGTTACCTTTCTTGTGGAATTGTGCTTCAAATAAAGAACTTTATATTGACCAGGTTGTTAGTAAATCATTTACAAGTCAATATTGTCTATATGGACAGTGATTTAAAAAAAAAAGATAACTAAAAAAAGTGAACTTGTGAAAATGCAATGTTAAATGTGATGCGGTTGAAAATTTGGGTGCACCTAACTTTTGTGCTGGTGCACCTAAGAAAAAAATTTAGGCACACCAGTGCAACCAGTGCAAAAAGTTAGTCTAGAGCCCTGCACTAGATGCCACAACAAGAACGTCTGAGAAGAATACCATGGCAGCCACCAGAGAATTCAACCAGTTACTCCAGGGAATACAGCTGGTCCTGCATGAGAAGGAACTGACCCTTCCTGAGAAGAATGAGAGATGCCTGCCCCGTCACCAGCCCCCCACCCTAGATGTGACGGACAACCCCCTGAGGATGCAACTAGGTCAGTTATGACAGGGCACCCCAGAGAACACAACTGACCTTGTCTTAAAATGACACTAGCCCCTACTGAGGACACACCTGGCCCCTGCTAGAGACTACAACCATCCCCGCCAAGAACACCGACCCAGACACAAACCCCTGCCTTAGAATGAGACAAACCCTCCTGAGAATAATACCAGCCTCACCATCTCTGAAGCTGCAATGGGCCTGAGAAGAACGTGACCAGTCCACACTATAAATGTGCCCGGCTTCTATGCCCTCAACATTCTTCCAAATAACTTTCTCACTGTACAAAAGAAATGATGAAGCAGTGCTTGATGTGCACCAGTTTACTCACATGATAACGGGGGCTGAACTGGTCCCGTCAGGGATGGGTATGGAGTTTGTGCAAATGGCTTGATGCTGAAAAAGTTGAGGACTGGTTAGAATTGGTACAACACATCTGGATGATGATCTCAATTAACATAAAACGATTCGAGCACTCGATTGGGTACCATGGTGCACATCTAGAGACTCGGGTTCATTCCCCAACCCCCCTACCTTTATGACACAGTGACCCAGAAATTATGACAAGACCACTCCTAGACCTTGCTCCTGGAGTGCCGCAGTCCCACAGAGTTTAGCTTCAATCTTCATCTTTTAGACTTGTGTAATAAATCAAAGCTAGAACTAAAACTTGAGGGACAGTGGATCTCAAGGAAATGGGTGATTTAAAGTCTATATGACACATACTTCTGATATCTTGTAGTCATGGCACCCATTTATTAATGTACGTATCTACTCTTGGTCTTCAGGTGTGAGATTTCACACTTCACTCGACCATTAAGAGCAGTTTCTGGCCGTATCAGCTAAGCGTAAGTTCAGCTACTTCAGCGAAGGAGTGTAAGATGACACAAGTCATGCATGCTAGCTCCAGAAATCTCAACAGAGGCATGTTGTAGTCTAGTGTGGTGCGAACTAATTAGATTTGGATCGATTAAAGCTCCCAAATCTACAGTTAAGAACAGATACAACTCAGTAACATGTTCTTGCATCATGGTTTTTAGAGACTAGTTTTCTTTATGCATGAAAATAATTAAGAGCTGTACCTAAATGTAACCAGTAACTGAAATGTCAACAATACTTGAAGCTGTCATTCATCAGGGCTTGCAGAATGTCAAATAAGACTACAGTAATATTTTTAATATGATGTACAAGAATTCACTAATGTTACCGAGCGTCCCTGACCTCTTGTGAGTGTTGTTGCAGCTCCTTTCTAAACGCTACGGTTGCAGGTTGTGCAAAACATGCTCCCGATATTTGTGCATTTTTTAATGTAACATGCTTCAACTTGTACCACTCTTCTGTGTTCTGCATTGACTGAAGCTGTAATTACTCTCTAGCACCAGAGTGGCATAGAGGTCAAATGTGTTATTGCATGCACTTACATCAGCATTAATTGCAGTCATCAGTGGAATTTTCATACTTGTACATTTAATTAGAAACATGACTTATTTAGGTTTAAGAGCAACTGGATTCTGTTAAGTCATAAGATTGCTAACGCTAACTCTCATTGACTCGTAGCTTAGTGACTATGAACTTACGCAAAGCTGGTGCAGCCAAGCCCAGGAGTTCTTCCTGGGTTGTGCTTAAGAACCAGCCTGATGCATAAAAACACGATCCATTAAACGTGCGGATACAAAAACACAGAAAAACCGGATGAACTAAATTCACTCACTCCTGAGAGGGTCCGGGCTGGCCTGGGATGGGAGTTGGCCAAAACTAGACGACAGAAAGATAACAAACATGCATTCATAACAAAAAAAAAACAGTCGCGACTGCAGTTAGAATCGAGGTTTATCATACCCGGGGAGCTGGGGGATAAGGCGAAGGTGGCATGGGAGGCAATGGGGTCTTGATGAGGCTCGGAGACACAATCTGAGCAGAAGAAAGCGCCGCCATGTTCTGGAGAGCCTTGTCTTTGGAAGCCTGATCCTGAAAGGAAGAAGACTCACGTGAGGATAGGGTCAAGAATCAACACAGTGTTAATTTTGATTAATGCCAAGCAGCCGCTGATCAACATCAAAAAACAGAGGAAGTGAAGCAACAGGAATCAAAGAGCACCATTTCATTTTTAGAGATGCGAGAGAGGGAGTTAAGCAGCGAAGAAATGTTTGTTCTGCTCAACGAAGAAAAACTGAGAGGTACAAAGCTCCCTTTTCTTATGGTTCCTAGTCAGACTGCGAGATTGTATATTCAGAACCACCGTATGGATCGAGTTCTGTAGTGGGACACGTACGAAATGACACCCGCGCCTTTTCTTATTCTTTCCCTCCTCTGTTCTTAATAAAGATGTTTACCCAAAAATATAAAAAAGTATTGGACAGACGAAGAAAGTGACCCTCCTTCCTCTGGTGTAAACTATCAAAAGGAATGTGTTATTATTCGAAAAACAGTCGCATTATGTGACACTGAAGTGCTTCCATACAGTATTCTTAGTCACAAACAGTTCACCGCTCACTAATGTCATATTAGCATCCAATCACAGTATGTGTGACACCAAAGTACATGTCGGAAAGAAGATTTCCTCAATCGTGCTCAGTGCTGCTGCTAACCGGGCGACTCACAAGCTTGTGGCTCATTTTCTTGACCCAACCCCATTTCTTGTCTGGGTCTATATTGTCCTATTAAAAAGGCAAAACAATAAGAAAAAAGTTCAACATTCATGTTTGCTGCTATGTTGATGCATTTTCAATTCGTCAGCCTCCCAAAGCGACTGAATCTCACTGTTATTTGTTATATTTATGTCAGTATTCACTGCTCCTAGTCCCAGTCTATTCAGTTAAATTGTTGAGTGAGATTGTTCATTTATGTTTTTCCACCCCTTTCCATCAAGATTGACAGATTTCTAAACATTTTTTTCTAATTTTTCGGACAAAAAAATAATAATTCTAAACATATTTCCTCCTAAACCGCTCGAGCTATAGCCACCAAACGTTGCCAAGGTACCCAAACTGGTCTGACTCATGTAGCTATATCTTTTCATACTAGTACCACTAAAGCAATTGTGTGAATTCTGGGAAACTTTACATTGACTAATTTGGGAGTCAAACTTTGTAAAACTGTAACTGAACGCGAATTCAGTTGAATTGATGACACTTCAAATTTGCTACACTTACAAAATTCCAAACACTGTGCAAAAGTATTTATAAAGGGCTAAGGGTTGAAAATATTCAGGAATAGGCGACAATATCAAGATGAAACATCATAGAGAAATGGGGGTTTGTTTATATTATCCATAGCAACAACTTACATTTTTATAAGATCATTGACAACTCCCTAACAACCAAACCGTTTACCCTAGTAACCAATTTTTGATAAGACATGGGGGTTGATTTATATTACTTATAGTGACATTTAGTTCACAATTAGTTTTATAGTGACATATAGTTACTTATACTGACCCAACCCCTCGATACCAACCAGACTGTTTCCTTTAACAACCAATTTGGTCAATCATTATCTCAGCTTCTGAAAATCAAAGACATGAAGATTGGTTTCTGTTGGCTTCTCGAAACTAGAAAATGGCACTTTTAAAAGCCAACATCTAATTCAGTGTATAAACCATCTAGATTTTTTAATATTGCATAATATACATACCATTTAACATTGGAGGTGTACTATACAGGTTTGTATTTAAAATAAAATATACAAATAAATTCATACTTTCTTTTAAAAAAGCCATTGTCTACCAAGTTTAACAAATTTCCATAGAAAAAAAACAAACACATTGTTCCACCTCTAATAGATAGCAGTCAGTAGTACTGGCACACAGGAAGTACTTGACCCGGGTCGGGAAAATGGCAGAGGAGTTCTCGTCTACACCTGGCCACTTTACATTACAGCCTGATTTTTAGGAAGCTGGACATAAAGTTGCAGACCTCATCCAGCAACATCAAAACCTACACGAACACACAGTTCCAAATACAAACTCGTAAATGAAGACAAAGCTTAAAGAATAATATCAATGTAGCGTGTCCATTATTAGAACACTATTTCAATTTCTCAGAGTATTATTGTACCTAAAGGTGCTTGAAAAGTCACAGAATTTCACACACGTCAGAACTGGTGAAAATTGAGATCTGATTGGGGTTTAAAAAGTGAGTGTTCCAAAATGGCTCTATAGTGCCACCTGAAGCGTTTCAACGACTGAAAATCAGAACACGTGTAGGGTACCAAGACTTCAATATAAGTAACTTGGGTTGCATTTACAAACTCGACAGGAAGTCAAGTTATTAATAACAGGGAGAACAGTATTGTGACAGGAAGTGAAGCAGGGAAAGAGAGGGGGAAGGCTGGGTTCGGGATTCACAACACTGAAAGCAACGAAAAGTTCATGACTCCTTTAAAATTAGCATCCATGAAAAGGATGGCTCACAAAAACACCCAGAGGCACAATGCATCAGGACGGAGATAACTGGATTGTGATCGGACCTGCAGGCCACTAAGAAACAAGAGGTGGATCACAAAGAGCAGTGATCTGCTGTAGACCAGGGTGACGCAAACACTTAAGAGGAAGCCAAACGGACACCGGGCACATGGACGCAGAACTACTGCAGGACGCGAGAGGAGGGTTTTCGAGTAGCAGCGCTGGGTGTAAGCTGAACCGGCGCAAGACAGCCAAGCAAAGCGAAGCAAACAAAAAGCCAGATATCATTCGTACGATTCGAATCCACACTTACCAAGTTCATGGCCTGAATCAAGAGAAAGAAAGACCATTAGTACAATATCTTGAGCACTTTGCTAAATGTCTTCTGTGACATCACTAGGACTCAATGCTACCTAGATGAACGTCAAGTCTATTTCACGATTATTTTTAACAATGCGATCATCAAGGTCAAGAGCCAATATTTATTCAGCTTCCAAAAATGAACAGATACGAATAAAAGAAAGTATAAAACATTCAGAAAACCAACCTGAAAGAAAAATCTCTAAAAAAATGACAAAGACAATGAAACTAAAACTTTTATTTTACTCTTGGCATTTTATGAAACATAAATGAATCAAATGTTTTTATTAATATGACTACTTTTAAGTGTACTGACTTAAAAGATCCACGCCCACGTGCAGATGATTTGACCAGTGTGAGTGCATTGTACCGGATTCGAGAACACCTTGTAGTGCACGCTGTCCACAACCAACATCAACTACAAGCGACTACTTTTATAAAGGAATAAATATTGGCAGCAAAGGGAGATTTTGCAATATGTGCGACAGTATATTGGTCCATGTGTCACTGCAGCAAATCAAAATGAAGAACTACAATGCATAAAACACTGCTATGTACTCCGTGGTGCTCAAGAGGGATATTCTAATTGGTTTCTTTCAAAATATCCACAACATAATGAGGTAAATGCACTTCAGCTTTACATCTAAAAGAGAAATGTGAGCGCAAGACAGTGGGGGAAGGAGGAAACTATCGTGCCTTTCAAGGGAGCTGGGCTTAGCACCACCACATTTCAAGTAACAGAAAATGTTGTAGTAAATTATAAACTCAGTAAACGCTAGTTAGGGTTCATTTTTGAGGATCTAAACATGCTCGAAATGTCAAAGAATTTTGCACACGCCTCAAACTCCATCAGTCTTATCTTAAGACATATGGGATGTTAAAGTGCTAGTTGTTATTTTAATTCCCTTAAGGGGCCATTTCATGCCATTTTTAAAGCAGTTATTTGAGCCCTCTACACTAGCACTGCATCGCTGCAAAAAGGACATAAAATAAGTACAAAGTGCACCGAAGAGTTCTGTGTAAGTCTCATTGCTTCACAAACTAATGAATCCACCATAAATTTGTAGAAATAAAAACGCGCTTCACGCAATTCAGTGCCCGTGTATGCTAACGAGCTCTCGCGCTGTTTGCGTGAGATAAAGTTTGGATCTTTTTCATGCAAATATTTTACTGGTCTGAAATTGGGAATGTGTTTATTCTTTCTAACGGTGTTTCGTTGACATTATTAATCGATCTCAGGTGTTTTGTGCAATGCTGGGGTTGGTTAGCATAACCGCTAATATTGCTCTCTGTAACGTTAAGTGTTTAATTTAAGTTGGTGATTGGGACATTGCTTGACATAACGCCTATTATAATCGACAGAAAACACTTTCTCTGATTGTTCTTCAGCACTTCGGGGTCAGGCTGCATAGAGATGAGCTGTACTAACAATTAATCTGATTGGTCAGCTAAGAACTGTGGGCGTTGTAAGGTACATCGAGCCCTTTTCAGCTCACAAAAACAGATACAGGATGCACGAATACACAAAGGATACACACACGCGCCTGAAAGATTCTGGATAAAACTTGAGGCATGTTTTTGATGAGCGAACGACACTAAAAGATGCTAGGAATGTCAGAAAAGTTGATTTTGCATAATATAGCCCCTATGTGTGCACGCGGCCAGCAAAAATGAAAATTCACGCTAAAGAGCAAGTTGGAACAACTAAGTCCGTTCAAACTCACCAAGTTTGTTACCAGTCCATGTCTGGGAACATTCATAGCAATCAACAGCATTGGTTATAGCACCGCCAGGTGGTCACCGGGAATGCAGCAATTATAATTATTAATGTACCTCTTTTGCCAAAATTGGCATGTGGGACAATAGCATTTCCTAGGTTGATATTGTTGGGAATTATACGTCATTGCACATAAAAACCCAGGAACAGGACCGCATGGAGCAGATGAATATGATGACCTTAAACGACCGGATTGGTTTCAGTGATCTGGAGAGAGACTGCATGAATATGGGAGGAGCACATGTCAAAAAAGTGGTTTGTTCCTTTACAAATTGAAGATGAAAAAGACTAAATTAATTTGAGAAACACTGAATTTATGCCATTTTCATTTAGAGTTCTGAAATTATTATCAATTCGAGTAGGAACATTTAAGAGTTAATTTTATTACTGGAAAACTAGATATTTTCAATAATCTTAAAGCCAAAGAACCAGGTTGGTCTCACTGTAAAAGCTCAGCAACTTAAGAAACACTGAAAAAATATCTCTGAAAACAAAAAGTGTGTGTCTTGCAGTCTGCAAACAGACCGACAGGGGGCGCTGAAACTTGTATTATATCTGAAAATGCTACTGCTAATATGCTAGCGCATTTAATGACAGTGTCCACCCATTTAAATCTAGCAGAAAGAATAAAATGTTAGCTAAAATCCTGAATTTGCACAAAACTAAACAATGATTTACTCGCAAATTTGTGCACGACAGAGGCCAGCAAACGTACATCAATAGGAACCATGTTCATGTGTCCTGTCTCAAATGCATTTTCAATCACATCAATCGACAGCTAAATTTCAATGTTGTCATGTAGCATCCACAGAGTCTCAGATGGATGATATGAGGAAAAACTGAGCATTCGTGCCGGACACGGGAGTCTGGATGCAAGGAAAGGAAGGCTGAGAAATGAGGGAACCTCAGGAAAGCTAACAGGCAAAGATTTCAGCCAATCATGCAGCTTCAGCCTCTATGACATCATCGCCAAAGCACTACGCTACGTCACACGATTCCTTTATTGTTTTAAGATATTGATGCAAGCACTCAGACGTTAGGAGTTCATTCAGCCAGTAGATAACTGGAACCTAAAGCGACTTCTCTCTGGTTTGAGGAAATGGCATTATTAAGCCCCAGCCCGCCCCCGCAGGAAAGCGCATACCTTCAGCTTTGACTGAATCTCGCGAGATTTTCTCCGGGCAAGAACCTGCAAATGGCTAGAAACCTGCAGAACAGAAAAGCCAAAGAAGAGGAAAAGAAAGGGAGGAGGAAGAGAGAGAGAAGGTGTGACCAAAGAGGGAAAAATACTGCGTTCTCCACCTACCTTTATACTTGCTTGATATTCTCGAACTTTCTTCCGTGCTAACACCTGTATGTGACTAGACACCTGAAGAATTTCGAGACAGTTTAACAAACACACATGCACACACTAACAACAGCACCATCAACACATTGAAACGCTCATTAAATCCTTTAGTTTGCTACGCTAACATGCATTTAATGTGACGAAAAGGGAAGAAATACCTGTTTTCTTGTGCGGGTTTTGCCGGTTCTCAGCTTGATGTACCTGGCTATCAGCTCATTGCGTCCTGAAAAGAGATTAGAGTAGCTCACCAAAAGGGGGAGACAAAAGCATGGAGAGCGAAGCACAAGCCTCAAGCCTCTATTTACAATCAAACCCTTTAATTGAGATATAATTTAGTGGACATTAGGAACTACAATTTATACAGTTGTTTGTTATATATTTTCGGTGAAAAAAACTTTCGGGAGCTTTAACAAAGGGCTGCAGCTAACGATTTTTTGATTATCAATCATTATCATTTTATTTTCAAATTGAAATACAACTGACAGTTAAAGTTGATCACAGATACTCATATGTACAGCAAAATACTTTATTGCTCAAACTTTAGCTTGTGCATTATGTTTAGAGGTCAATTGGAATGGAATGATTTTAGAGAATGTGAATAAATTTGTAATTAGTGCAATTATCTAATTAAAAACCAAATGATAAATACTATACATTAATCAACACTAAATAAACGTATTAATTTAACAAAGAAACAAAAATAGACATTGTAACAAGTTTAGCTAATTTTGACTTTTCCCCCTAATTGTGTCTTTTTGTTGGTTTTACTTTCATATTTAGCAGTTTTGGGTGGCACAGTTTCGCAATGGGTAGCACTGTGGCATTTCGTTAGAAAGTTGGCGGTTCGAGGCTCGCCGGTGAACCTTCCTGGGAGGAAGTGCTTGAGTTCGGTTACCCCACAAAGTCAAACATATGAGTCACGTTAATGGAATAATCTAAATTCCCCTGAATGAATATGTGTGTGTGTTGCCATGTGAAGGCCTGGTGATATCCAGGATGTACATCTTTGCCAAATTGGGTTGGAGATCTGTGTGACCCAGAAATGGAACGTGCATGGACTATCTGTTATTATTTTTCACTGTTGCTAGGTGTCACTAACGAGCAAGGGTTAAATATGAAGCTAAACTTAAATATAATAAAAATACAACACAAATACATGTTGTTGCATCAATCTCACAGATTTATGGCACCACGCTCATCTAAAAGACAAGACAGTTATGTGCTAAAGGAAATGTGTCTTTTCCATGTTTGCTCCACCTCCCGTTCGCTATGATTCGACGATGTGCCAAAAACAACCAATCAGCGAGTCTTGTGTAGTGTTTGTCCTGCCTTACCACACAATGATTGTTAATACGACATTGACGAGAAAGTGAGACATTGTTGAGCAGATCAAACAAAGTTTGTTTTTTAAATTAAACTTTAATTTCAAGAATTTTAACAATTTAAGAAGACAGAAGAAGACTTTGCACGTGGGTGACAGCTTGTGGATACGAACCATTTTCTGATGTAGATTGGTAATATGGTGATGTATTCAGTACACTTTGCATGTAATCTTTTTGCCTTGAACACTAAGTTTGTGCTGTGAGGTGGCATTATATAAACCAATATTGAATGGAATTCATTCAAGAATAAAGTTCTGGATTGAAATTAATGACATTATTGCATGTCTCGGTGTCCTAAAAAAGGCAAAGTAGCTTCCACAAGAGAGCAGCCACTCACAGTGCAGTGTGCTGATTTGTGCATCTACCCCCCCTCCCCTCTCAGAGCCTCCGCATTCCTAGCATTCCTCTGCGCCTGTGACATCTGCCCCACACAACTTGATTTGATGAGGGCGACAGCCTGAAGCATGCTTTCAGAGAGTGTGAGAGAGAGATGGCAGCTGAAGCTCATCCCACCCAACCAAAAAGACACCCACACCTGCTGCAAACAGCCCCAGCAGGAAGCAACCAACCCCAAACCTGGCCGTTGTCCCAGAAACAAATTATTGTTTATTAGTACCAACGAATGGATACAATGCTCAATTTTTCACCATGAGAAGTGTTTCATTTAATATTTGCTCAAAAAGAACCAATTCTAGTTCACTAGAGTAGCTTTTTTTTAACCAACTTTTTGTAACACAAAGGCTTTGTATGGGCGAGCTCTGCTTGCCACAGTTGACCTTTTTAGGGGCTTGTTCTTGATGCTCTTATCGCTTTTTGTTTGTTATTATGAACAGAGTAGATCAGTTTTAATTTGTGTTAGTTCAACAAGCATCTCAAAAATATTTTTTAAAAGTTGGTAACTACAGCTAGCCACACCCTCTGGTGTTTGCGTTGATCGGAGACTGAATTCTAACACATACGCAATAGGTAATGGCTGCTAGGCTTAACGATATAGTTTCAACGTCACTAGGTCTTTTTGTTAATATGGTTGCTAAGGTGAATAGTCTGGTTGCTGAGGTGAATAGTCTGGTTGCTGAGGTGAATAGTCTGGTTGCCTCTATGATTTTAATTCAATTACACCTTTGGTAGTGAACAGACACATACATGCAGTGGCACAGGGCGGTGCGGGTTCGAATCCTGAAAGGCTGAAAGGGGGTAGGTTGGTAAGGGAAAACACGACAGTCATCAAAACTGTCCTGTATCTTGAATAAGGTCCAAAAAGGTAAATAAATAAAATAGTCCAACAGCTTGTGTGTTCAGTTGTATGTTCCTCGTTTAAATTTGCCAGTGCTCATAAACTGCAATGAATAATTAGTTCAGAGTAATTCGTTCAAAATCAAAACGCGGTATGTCACGCCATGCCCAAACATTTCACCATGGCAGCTTAGGGTGCACTTATTATGGGTTGCATTCTACTTAATAAAATAACATTTTGATACACAAGCGCTCAGCCACAAAAAACGTCCATACCGTCAACATGGACTCCGGCTGCTGAGCGTTTCAAATACGATTCACCTTGGCCGTGTTTTCAAAATTGCGAGGTCACATGAAAACGGTGCTGTGGTTACGTGTGCCTATCCCCCTTTCAAAATAACCAGGTACATTTGAACAGGGCCTAAGTTGAGCTGCACAGAAGCCTGGGTTTTAGTTTTTATGGACGTTGTGGTATGAACAAGAAAAGTTATGAGATCACTTAACTGGCATCCAGTGGTGGATGGTTGATTTAGTTTCTCTTATACGTTAATTTGAATGTATACTGGTACATTCAAAGTAATCCTTTAACGCTTTCAATATTTTGAACTCCGGTCCATAATAATTAATGATAATTTAATGTCGAGTCAGAAAAGTTGTGGTGGACTGCATTTGGCCTGCAAGTCTTGTGGTAGACTATGCTATCTAGGACTCAAGCTTTAAATCTGGAGGATTTCAGGTTGTTCAGAAGAATGTAAAGCACTTGGCGTTTTAACAAAACGAAGCTCCTGTTAAAGCGAAAGAAACTTCAAAGGTGGAAAATATCTTGAAGCAATCACAACTCAGAAACTCGACAGGTGGCATTTCAGCCATTAAGTTTAACCATCAATCAAGCTGGGGTAAGAGAAAGCCTGGAAGCGGCAAAAGTATTTCTGTAAATTCGGACTCTTGTGGCACATTCAATTTGTTCCAAAGAAGGTCAAAATTTAAAAGCATTTTGTGCAACAAGTGGCTTTATGGAAAGCTTCCCAATTCTTCTTTATACATTCCATGGTAAACCTGTGCAGTTACCAACATCAAACCAAATGCTTTGGTTCCAGGTTTGAAAGAACATCCTAATGGTTTAGAAGCATTTGAGGCATTGGAATGGCAAGTATATGTTATTTTCACTCATCAGAACCAAGGCAGACATGGTTCCCGAGGCCTCACATGAGCACTGGTGTTTTGGGCGGTAACGTCACTCTCCTCGTGAGTGGACTTCTTCAGAGGCAGAGTTCAGGCACATGACTGCATGTAAAGGGAGAAGGTGTTTACAGTCGGGGGGAAAAGAGCAGGCTCTCCATGTGGCCCACATGTGCTGTCCTGGAGCTGACAGGAACACAGTGTAAATGGCATTCTGGGAGTCGTTTCGCCAGTGGATTTATTAATAACCACACACTCTTGGCACAAAAACTAAGTCAGATGACCATTAAATTGCAAACCAGATTTGAGATTCGAAATGCACTGCTGCAGCTTTCCAGGATCTCAAGCATAGGAGCAAGAGGCTAGCAAAGTTGTACAAGACACTGATCAAATGGAACAGTAGCCACACGCACAGAGAAAGGCAAGTATGATCAAACAGAGACAAGGATACCAGCTTAAGGACGAATGCTTTCAAGGCAATCCCTCAAAGAGAGAAAGTGCAGATATCAAGCAGAAACCTTTAGAAAATGCAAGCAATGTCAATATTTCAGTAATGTCTCATCTTGCAGCTCAGCATCGTCCTTCTGCCCTCATGGTGAGTCAGTAAAGAAGTTTAGATTTACTGGCAAGGGAAGAATAAAGCCTGGGTGATGTAATCCCTGACCAAAGAAGAGACTCTAGAGGTTTTAAATTGTAGCACACGGCCTTGTCTACAATCCACATTTTCTATGGAAACATCCAACAAAATCTGAATTCTCTATAAATGCCAGGAGTTTCGCTGGTGAGGCTCACAAGATATAGCTCCTTTATATACAGTGTTACCACTGAAAACAAACAAATTTTCTCAAAATACTTTGAAACACTAAAAAACTAAGTGGAATACAGGAGTGTGGTTGTTATATTAACAACTTATTTGAAGTCTACAGTTACTGCATTTGGAAACAAAGATAAGATTATCGTTCTGCATCTAAAAGTTTAAAAACTAAAACCCAGGTTCAAGAACTTGACGTGACTGCGGAATCTTACGTAGATTTTAATTAGCGTTAAAATCTGCAGCTAGACAGCTGCAGGTGGTTAGAAATGTGGCTGCCCGGATCTCGCCCAGAATGAGAAAGTAAGAGCATATCTCACCAGTCCTCAGGTTGCAGTAACTTTCAGAATAGTTCAAAAATTACGGTTCTGAACTTCATCTATTAGTCTCAAAACAGATCTCTCATTTAAATCAATATTTAATGAATGACTTGCAGGAAAAATCAAGAATTCAGTTAGTTTTGTGGTCCATTTTTATGCAAGTTGTATTTGTCCCATGAAACTTGCTTGATTAATAAATCTGATTCTGAATGAATCTTAATTTATGGTCTAGCTTTAATTCCTGTCTGTTCTGTTTTACTGTCCTAATGTTTTTGTAAGGCACTTTGAATTACTGATGTGTATGAGGTGCTATATAAATAAAATTGCCCATCATGTAGCTTGTGAATAAGTGCCTGCAATACCACATGCTACCACTTTGGCACCAGAGTGTAATGCAGCTCTTCTGCAAGTCTTTCAGCTAGCATTTTCTGGCCAATATCCACTAGTTCCTTGAACATGGTGATAAGTTCACTGTACTCAACTGGCTCCACAGTCACCTCATCTCAATCCATCACCTTTGGGATGTGGTGGAACGGGAGATTCGTAACGTGGATGTGCAGCAGACAAATCTTCAGCAACTGTGAGATGGTATCGTGAAAATACGGACCAAACTCTTTGAAGAATGTTTCCTTGTGAAATCCATTCGATAAATGATTACGTTCTCAAGGCAAAGGATCCAACATGGTGCTAACAGGGTGTACCTAATAAATTGGCGGGTGAGTGTATATATATGTTGTAGATAAATACAAAAGAATAAGTGAAGCTTATTCAAAAAAACCCTAAAATTTACCAGAGCGGAAGAGGTTAATGGATAACTTATTGCAATCAAAGTAATATTTTGTTGTGGCACAAACTCGTATATTTGTTACAGTTTATAACCAAGCATTTGGTTCCGCGTGTAAACAAATTTAGGCTCAAACTGGTTTAAATTTGTGTTGCCTGGTGTTCAGACTAATGAGACTAAAGTCTTTAGCACTGGAATTACTACTTTGCACCTGGACTCATTAAAGTGCTGCGCCCCGGGGCCAGACCTACCCTTGTTTGAGAGGAAGAACAAGCAAAAAAAGTTTTAAAACAAAAGCAGGGCGAGCGAGAGATCTTATGCGGGAACAAATTTTGATTGAGCAAGACAAACAGAACTGGTTTTGCCACTTTTCCAACTGGGTGAGAGAGAGGTAAGAGGAAAATAAACGTGAAACGTCTCGAAATGTTTAGAGAAGATGAATGCAACCCGTTGAAGGGTGAATGTGAGCGTTGAAAAGGATGACAGGAGAACTTGCGACCACTGATAAAAAAGCAGCAAGTTCCTGAGAAACCTGTTTTGTCCCAGGCAGGTTGTCCACAGCTCGACTCCGGGGCAGGTTTGTACATGAATGAAAACACAAAGCTGGATGAGACACGCACATGTGTTGGATGGCTGCGTGAAACGCCTACATCTTCTTTAGTGAAGCTACTCAATGGCTATAAGACTGAGCACATCATAAGAGCAAGAGATCATGATAAAAGCCGCATCATGAAATTAAAGTAATGTGATAAAGATGTTTGGTGCTGTGTGGAATGACTGGATGAGAATACGTATATCCCGCTCTCTTATCTCCTGCCATCCAGCTTCTGAGACCCCCTCCCACAAACTAAACAGAAACTCTAGTCTTGAAACAATCAAATATACAAAAACATTTTCTTCATATCGATAAAATCTTAGTCACTCCGCTCCTTGCTTATGAGAAAATGATAATCAGGATCATTTTGGTCATTAATGAAATCACGTTTTTTTAAGATTACTCTTTCCCTTTGGAAACATGTTGCATTATCTCTTTCACAATACTTTCCACAAGTTGTTTCTAAATGACAGAGGGTGTTTTGTTGGGTGTCCATAGATAAAAAAATACAAATAGGTTATTGTTAAGAATATTTAAAGACATTTTGTAAGAGGACCATTGCATTTATGGTCTAATAAATTTTCCTTTCAAATTCAACTAACCCGCTCGCAGCTTATAAAAAAAAACACAAAAATTGTACTGGATTCCTTAGGGAATCTGCGTGTTTATTTCAAACTACCTGACCAACCACGTTCCGAATATCATGAAAAAATGTTTTGTATGACTTGTATCTGCAGGTGACCACAGACACCTGATCATTTTTTAACTACCCGTGCATCACTGCTGTGAGCATTTCTAGCGATTAACCGGCCATCTGTTACAAAATTCCTATTTGTTGTTTCTCCTGAACTGTAGAGTTGTGTTTCATTTCTACCTCTTGGGTTAAATATTTAGTTTTTGTGGGTTATTTTTTAAATTTTTAATTAAATTGGAATGCACCGTTCTGTAGCGCAAGTTAGATGAGAAACCCCAGAGTGAAACAAAATATCTTACCTTTAACTTTCATTTCTGAACAGCAGTTTCCTCTTTTTAACTATAACGTTTATTATGGCACATTACTGGTAAACAAATAAACAACTGGATAGTTTTTTTTCTTGCACATTTACATTTTCTTGCAAAACATTAAAAGTTTTTCAATTGTTAAAAAAAACAAAGGAATGTACATTTGAGAAATTGAAACAAGGTTGTTTTTTTTTAAAACCAAAGACAATCAGAAAAGCTCACTTACCGTACATCTTTCCCTCATCTGACAGGATGATCTTGCGTCGACCGCAGGGAGGGTAAATGGCAAGCGCCTCCTGAAAGCTCTGCTCGATGTCGGGGCTCCATACACCCTCTGCATCCCCATCCATCGCCTTGTCCAGATCATCTCCCCCATCCTCCAGCCCCGGCTCCGGGCTGCCGTTTGCACTCCACTTGTTGGACGCAATGGTGCCGGCTCCTACCGGGCCCAGCCACGAGCCCACGCACTACACAGAATCTACCAGAAAGAACAAGAAATATCAGCCCTCTAGGAAACACTTTATTTTTTTCTCTCTCACTGCCTATGAGAAATCTGGCAGATTATCTGATCTGTTAATACGACGTAACTGATATGAACTATATGTTTTACATTTACAGCAACTCTGTCACTTATTGCCATTTCCTCTTCTCAAAAGCTCCACAATAACATGAATTTTAAACATTATATAAAGTCTTTTTAAAAGCCTTAGGTCATTAGGACTAGCCTGCAAAAATGCTTGTGGTTGGGAGCGTGTGGTCAAATGTGGTCGTCCAAGCGTCTGAAAACAGTTAAGTGTTTTCCAGGCTGCCTCTTATTCACATGGTATTGTTCATGAGGATCAGGTCCCCGGAGCCCCTCACATGCCCACATATATCATTCTTTTATTTCACTTTCTGCTGATCTTGACGAAAAATGCAGCTTGGGTAAATACGACTGACTCTGATTGACCCCTTCCTTTGGGGACATTCAAACGCTCTGGTTACACGCAAGCTGAAAGAACAAACTTGGCTCTGCAGCCCGAAGATGCAGTTCTAAACCACTAACTCCTGAATCAAGGACAGTTAGCAAGTGATTCATTTGACTTCTCCAAGGTTTATGGGGTTTTCTACACAAGCGTATCAAACTTTCTTTAAAATCAACCAAACCTTAGGGGGTGGGGTAGGAGTAGTGAGTGAGTGGTGCTTCTGTGCTGTGGTTTGTGGCTGTTATGAAAAAAAACGGGAGTAACTATGGGCATAGTCATATCAAACCATTCAGTATGCACATGTATTTGATATTCGCATTCCAAACGGTTCGATACGAAAATGTGCATTGGTACACCCCTAGCTCTTCGTAATAAGACGGTAAAATGACGACATCACATTGTGGTGCTAAAATCGCAAATTGAGTAAAACGTACCAAGTCTGATGAAAAAACATGTTTTCTTTATACTTTACCTTTACATTTGATTTCCTAAAAGTAGTATTGAAAGAGAATTTGTTTGATTTTCTATTGTAACCCCTCGAAAGAAAAAGACCATGCTTTTAACTTGTTGGCTTTTTTAAGTTTAACTAAAATATCTGGGATACTCTAGTTTCCCACACAATCTCAAAAACATGTGCCGGGTTTATTGAGTAATCTAAATGTGCGCGTTGCCCTGTGGTGGATTGGCGACCTGTCCAGGGTGCACCCCTGCTTCTCACCTGGAGATACCAGCAGACCCCCGTGACCCCGAAAGGCAAAAAGCAGGAAAGAAGCTGAATAAATTCATGAAATTTGAGTTCCTAGAGATATCAGCGTAAAAAATGCTTTTAATTTTAAGTTGATTTTAAGGTTATGATGCAACATTTGTAAATATAATATTGGTATAGTATTTATCATAACATTGTGCAATTGGGATGGGATTAGGGTAAAGGTAAAAAAAAACAGTGCTTGGTTCATTATTAAAGCCTTTGGTTCTATGGAATTTCCTCATAATGATAAATATCCCACCGTTTGTGTGTGCGTGTAGGCGCTAGTGGAGAGGCCGAGCAGCAAAGCGCTTTCAGGGAAGCTTTTCTATTGGAGAGTTGGGCTAAAATTCCAGACATGTCCTTATTAAGGAAGTGCAGCATGAGTTTCTCTCTCTCTCGTTCTCCGTTATGTCAACCGAGCCCCTCTCACTCGTCCCTCTTCCCCACCCTGCAACCCAAGCGCTCTGCCCAAATAAGGAGAGGCGAACACTGGATCAGGAGAGGGGGAGTTAGAGCAAGGGAGCGGGAGGGGAGATGAGGGTGGACTGACCAATTTAGTCGTCCACTTTGGAGACTGAAAAACAGTGGGATTGTTCTTAGACAAAAAGTAGGATCAGCGTGAACAGGAACCCTGAGTGTTCCCAGCTCTCTAGATGAAGAATGAGCTGGAAGTGCGGCTAAATGTCTGGAGTAATTTTTACTTTCATTCACAACACATGGAGGTAGTTATTTTAGGATAATAAAAGCATCTTTTGGCAGATTCAAAGCAATCAATTAAACTAAAATTATTTTTGTAACACACTGAAAAGCATCAAGTAATATTTTGAGAAGCTAAAATTGGCCGCAAAATAAAAAAGGTAAAATGAATTGAAAAAAATTCAGTTTTTTTTTTTATTATTTAAATTGATTCAGTTTAGACCAGTAATATTTGCTTCAGTGGGATTCGGTTTGATTCAGTCTGATGGTCTAGCATGGCTTAGTGCATTGTGCTTTGGTTTGGTTCAGTGTGGTTCAGTTTGGCCCAGTAAGAATTGGTTCAGAGCCATTCGCTTCAGGGTGATTCGGTTTGGGGATGTTTTGATCAGTGTAGTTTGGTTTGATTCAGTTGGTGGTTCAGTGTGATTCTGATCAGGTTGGCCCAGTATAGTTTGGTTCATTATGATTCAGATTGGGCTATTGTTATTCGGTTTGGTTCCATGTGATTCAATTCAGAACAACTTCGTTCTATGTGTGTCAGGACAGCTTGTATTGCTTCAGGGCTGTTATGTTCACAGAGGTTTGTTTGGTTCAGAATGGTTTTGGTCCATTGTATTTCAGTTGGATCTATTGTGAGTCAGGTCAGCAAGTCTTGCTTCATTGCGGTTCAGTATGGTTTGGTTCAGTAAGTCTTGGTAGAACTTGGTAGATTTGTTCAGTACAGTTCTGTATCAAGATATTCAACAAAAATAAAAGGAAATGAAAACGTGACCTAAAAGATTAAAATGTCTGCAACTGCAGTCTCGATGCCTTATTCATCCCCAGTCTGAACTTTCAGTTTCTTGTGTGTAGACAAAATTTGTCAAATGAACCAGATCAGGCAGACAGCAAAACATCACTTGTGAAACAATCTTTCACTACCTTCACCCAACCCTAGCCCCATATACTTAAAGGTGAGAGACCTTCTATGCATTTTGCTTGTTGGGTTGAATCAGATTGCAGTGCTCACATTTCGCCTGACAACCTCACGTTTCCCGCCTCCGCTCCCTCTCCCTCCTGAGCCAAACAGAGCTCTTAGTCAGTGAATAATGCTGAAGAATGTCCATGTGGTCCAGGAATGTAAATAATGCTGTGAAAGCCACGCGGGGAACACATTCATTGAGCCGCCCAGTGAATGAACACAAGGACTGCTGCCCACTGTCGATCGGAGATCCAACACAGCCGGCATTGTTCTGGCTGAAGAACAGAGTCGATTCCAGTAACAGTTCCTACCCAACCAGAAAAAAGCTACTTAAATGGGCATCTGCAGGTTTATAAGTTGACATGAGATTTCAAATACCCACGTTTTTTTATTTTCTTTTGTGATCACTTTATTGTAAAGTTTCTGAGAAAGTACTTGGGTGATTTAACAAGACCAACAAATGCATCAAATAATTAAAAAGCTGAAAAAAAAGCCTCAGAAACTTCTTCAGTTCCAATTGGCAGTGATTGGCCCTCTTTGGATGATTTCCCCCAAAAAATGCTGTTTATGACTCAAGTCAGACGCTGAGGTCACACAAAAATATGTATTGCAGTGCTGGTATTGAGAAACTGGAGCCGAATAGAGTTTTCATGACAACACAGATCCAAATACACAGCTCAAAGATGTTTGCTCTGCATAGGATTATTTTGGTTATAGTCATTAAAATCTAGGTTAGACGTTATACCTCCTATTCGAGGTATAATTCTTAACTAAAAAAATACCAGCTTTTAGAATCTATTTTTGTTATATTTTTTTCTGTCAATGTATGCATCTTTCTTACCTCTATGGAAATCACTTAAAAAAAACTAACGTGCATAAAATGCACAATAATAATAATAAACATGCTTCTCCAATGCTATATGCAAAAACAAACGCAAAGCTTTGCATATCCAATATTTCAGTTGCATTTAGGTTAGAAAACATTTCTTTTGGAAAATATAGCTATTTAATCTGTAAATGTGTGTTCTAGGAAATAAGTTTTGCTCATAGTAAATGGAGTTTATGTAAACTTATCACATGATTTGACACTTATCTGGATTTAACTTCCATTTGTCCGGACAATTTATTGGCAAAAGCAATCTGAAAATCTAGAGTTCAGAAGGAAACCCTCAGCAGAGCTCCTTCATCTCTCTGTCTTCTTTTTAATAAAGTCTCTCATGGTCCCAATAACTCATCTTATTGCATTTCAGGGTCTTCGCTAACCGGCCGATGAACAGAGGGACTTTCCAGATCGCTGGAGTCCATCTGCACATTAGTCATCAGAGGCGGACATTTTTGGCGGGAATCAAGAAAGTAAGGGGTTCACTCTGAGAGGGGGGTCTTCACTCTAGCCAATTAAACAGGGGTGCAGGGGGAAGGTAACAGGATCCACCGGAAATGATTCATTACCTCACGTGGTTCATTTTGCCAATATTTGTGAAAAGAAATGGAGAAATGCTGGAAAACATTTTTGCTTTTGCCAAACATCACTTTTATGGTTTCCACAAATGAGACTCGTTTCATATTTGGGATCAAATACACCAAGCTCTCTGAATCCCCACAGAAGGAGATGTTTGTCAGGAGAGTGCTCCAGCTGGAACACTTGTTGGCGATAGATATCTCCAGGGAGTGAACCCCTCCAGGCAGCCTGCCCTTCACTCACGCAAACCATACTATCTCTTGAGTGGGCTGAGAGTGTTCAGAGTCAGCAGTGGGAGAACAACAGGGCTGGACAAGTGTAGCACAGCTGCTGGTTGGGTTCAGATTACACAGTCTACTTCTCTTCTCCTCATTGTCCACCAAAGGTTTCCAACCAACCCAGAGAAGATCACTCCATAACAAAACAAAACTATTCGAATTTTCATCCCTCTATAGACCATGCTTTACTGGTCTGAGGTAAAACACCTCGATTCTAGGGAAACCAATTCTTTCTAAGCAACTTTTTCATGATCACTGAAAACCAATGGTGTAATGCATACATGCAAATCTAGTGGGCCGATCCATTTGAGATAAGGAATGTGATTGGATCTAGTATTTCACATTGCTTGAACATCAAGTCCATCCACGTCTGAACATGTCTGAACAGATATATGAGGGCCCAAGTGTGACACGCTGAAGTAAACCTGTCTTTCCTTTTGGTCTGTTTCTTCACAGTTTTGAAGGACTGCACAGAGTTTATGGCCTTTAGATCCATGGCCACACAGGAACTGGCCATTACAAAAACCAATGGGTGGCCAATATGCAGAAGGTAAATTGATCATTTTTGGAAATATATCCTTTATGCAACAGAGTTTCTTTGGGTATAAAAAAAATAAGCAGATAAAAAGATGGGTCTTCATCTGCTGCCAAATGAACTCTGGTAAAATAGCTCATTGGACCAAAAACAGGATGTGAAGAACCCCTAAAGATCACATGGTAAAACTAAAAACCCCCCATCTTTTGCTTTTATTAATCAACTAATGGGAGATCACAAAGGGAAAAGCGCAGCCTGAGATCTGTGTGGGTTCTAGTCCCAGCTAGAGGGTTGTAGAAAATCCCAAGCTTTGATGGAAGGTTTAGACATTAGTAGAGAAATGTTTTGTGCTCTGCGTAAGTACAGCAATTTAAGGCCGGAAATCATTTACCTAAACCATCAGATGGCCATTTAATGTGTCCTGTATTAAATGATATTAGTGTCGTCAAAGAGTTTACTTTGTCAACATTCTGATCAAATTCATATTACCCCTGGCTTTCATTCCCTCTCTGTTTAGCTGTAATAAATTCTACTCTTCTCCTCCAATAACTTCCTCTGACTTCCTCTCTGGCCCGGCACTCAGGAAACAATCAGAGCCACTGAAGAGTCTGCAAGAGAGGGGCAGGGATGGGGGGTTACCGAAACCCTAGAGAATCTGGAAAAGTAAAAGTACTATTTTTAGGGGGGGGGGATGCTCTTTCTCAAATAATGGTAAGTGAAAAGGAACCTTTAGTTAAAACGAGTGTCAAATTTTGAATGGAACTAGATTTTTAATTTTGCCCACTGTCATGACATCTAGAATGAGTTGAATTCTCAGCTTTTTATAGCTACTGATAGACTTTGACAGCCACTTGTCCACCCAGAGGGACTTTAAAAAGTGAAAGTGGGACTTGTGTAAACGATACAGAGCCACACGAACATTAAGCATGTTTGTCTATGGACGTATGATCAAGTTTTGAGTGAAATTTTGGTAATCTTCCTGATAAAAAGACAAATAACGAGAGAGACATGTTCTACCTCTGAGGATTTAGCACCCATAAGGAAATCTCTCACTTGGGGAAGGTTAAGAATGCTTGGTTTGCTATTTTGCTTGCTATTACTGATCGGAATATAAAGCGGCACCGGAATGCAAATATCAAGGCATCTTGATGTAAAGAAAGTAGCTTTCAACAACTGAGGATCAATCTGTATAAACAGTTCCCATACGATGTCACAGGAGACGTGCATATCTGCATGTCTTGGGATTTTATCACTTGTAATGATTTAGGCTCAACTTACTATTGAAAAAGTATGTTTCAAAAGCATTCTCTAGAGAAAATCATGCATGCAACAAAATGCATCCCTGTACGATCTACCTCTTCTCGACATTCACCATCTTCCAATGTTGCCGAGTTTCCCGGACTATGCTCGGATACATCTATATTCTCAACTCTGATTCAGGCAGCAGAGGAAAGACTGACAAAGAGCTCTACGTGTGCCAGAAGACTAGCTTGAACTTCTGATTCAGCACTTTCCATGGAAAACAGTCAGGCGAATTTCTGAAGGAGGAATCGTGCCTCAGTTGGTCATTTAGCGGCAGAGGCAGCAGCCCATGCCAAACCTCACAAAATCTGAGACGACATGCTCAAGAAGACAAACTCTCGTAGGACTCTGGGGACGGAGAAGAAAGAGCTCCTGAGTGCTGCTCGTCTCAGAGTCACACGTCTCTGCCAAAAACAAAGATGGACAGATACACAAGCTCCAATTTATAAATGGACTTGTCCTTTCTTTCCCCCCAGCATGAGCTGATAATACTCCCATCGGGTTAATGTTTAAATAATATGAGCCATTATGAATTTCTTAATGTTTGCTTGAATACATACATGGTTCATTCCCGAGAATTCTAAATGTGAACAGGATCCCTAAATAATCTCAGGCGGAAATGATCCGATAAGAGACAAAACTGTAGCCATTGTCCAGAAAGTTCTCTGTACTCTGAATTGGAAGAAATGTTTCCTGCAGATATTAAGCTTTGTAAGAAAGAAGATTATATTCAAATGTCTGGTATCCATTAGGAGGAGATAGTGGGCAGTGTTTCCCTTACCATTATATTAGGGGGGCGCCCCGCCCCCCTTGAAGGTCAAGTTAATTTTATTTTATTTTCATCGAAAAACGACAGAAGTAATTTATATATAACAGGTCTTTACTTTTTTCTTTTATTAAACTAAATAGCATTATGTTATTTATACGATGGCATGTAATTTCTCAACGTTTGCGCGTTTACAATTGTCCTCCGTATCGCGCACGGCGGAGTTCCGCCCCGATGCGAGCGCACCGCGGAGTTCCGCTCCGATGCGCGTTGACACACATACCCATCAGCGGACATAGACCGCGCGTCGGAGAGTATGTCGCAGCAGGCAAAAATATCCGCTTTTTTAAACGCTCCCAAGGTGGTGACGATGACAGCACGTGTTCTGCTGCGAGCAGCAGCCGGTGTAGCTTTCCTACTCCGAAACAAAGTACAGAAAAGAGCCCAAGTGCTGCATGTCTTGCCCCTGACAAGCAGCAAAAGTCTAGCCACCACAGAACGACAGGTTTTGACCCAGCTTGGCTGTCAGAGGCGAAATACTCCCCCTGGCTGTACAAGACTGATCTTGGTAAGTAAGTAAATACACACAAGCATGAATGAACGAATTGATAAATAAATTGCTTAATTAATAGCTAGCTAGTTAGTTATACAATGGCATTTCCTGCTTTAAACTATCACTATGTTAAGTTGATTTTTACTGTTGTTACTATCAGTTATCACTTTTAAAGCCTAACAGTTAATGTATTTACAGGTCAAAACAGACATTCGCAATAGGCTGCAAGGGGACCATCTTGCAGCCTGCATGCGGATCTCAATAAATGGGCCAGAAGTTTCAGACTATCCATACCAAGATCAGAAGCCCAGAAAGATACACTGCAGTGACAAAAGCTGCACACTTTGTGAATAATTAACATATTAAAATAAATCTGATGTTTAGTGTTTAGTTCAGTGTACAGTTGTTTAGTTATTGTACAGTAATTGTTCAGACATTATAATATATTGGTATACTGCAATTAAAAGAAACATATACCGGTAAACACTATTAAGTGTTTGTGTGAGTGTTTTGCCGCACCACCCATAACACCACAACCCCCCCAAGGCCATGATCCTAGGGGAAACACTGGTGGGCACACATTATATTAAAGCATTACTGAAATAAAGCATGCAAACAAGTTGGTTCAGTTTGTCACTGGAGCCATCTTTAGAAGCAGATTTTCTATGTGTTTTCAATTGTGTTTGTTGTTGATAAACATGTGAACATGCCACTTTTCTAAAAGTCACTTGCACATAAATCAATGTGTTTGTACAATGACTTCTTTAAATGGTTAACATTTATAAAAAATATTGAATTTTGTCTTTATGAATAAATCATTTATAAAGGAATAGACAGATTAATAGACAGATTAATTAACAGCATTAAACTTTTTATTGAGAAAGAAGTTGAATATTGTAAAACTATGACTAAATCACATTCTCTCCCACACCCAGGTTGTTCAATACTGTTACATACTTGTTAAAAACAGTCAAAAAACATATGTAATTACTAAAGAATTTTTGTAACAATTGGGTTTACATTTTATAAGTGCACTGAAATTTATCCAATAACACATTTCTTTTATGTTTGCATCCATCCATATATATTAGTGGGTAACGATTCACATATTCATAGTGAAATCTTCACTATGAGGAATTCAAGTTTATCTTGAAAGTTTTCTATTTAAAAAAAAAAACATTTTGACATCATTTTGAAGAGAAAGCAAACTAGAAGAGAGAGAGAGAGAGAGAGAGAGAGAGAGTGAGTATGCCTTGTGTGTTCACTGTGATCAGCATTTTAATATAATCTTTCTGCACAATCGAAGGGTGAGAAACAATATTCTAACAATATATTGTTTACCCAAATATTTAGCCTCACACAGCAGCCACATGTTTCACATAACGTGTCTATTTTCCTCGCAAGTGTCATCTATGCACACACCCGGCATAATATTGCAGTGTATAGGTTTATGTTGAGCAGATTATGTTTTACTCATAAAGTGATGATAACGCTGACAGAATTGACACAAGGTTTAAGAGGATAAGTGTCCCAAAAGTGGCCAAACACTTCTGATGCCACATTCTTTACAGCATATGAGAATCATCTCTGTACCTGGATCATATGAAAACACCAATGACCTCCACATTTCCGTTGACTAAGATCTAAGATTCACTAAGATTGATTTTCGTTTTCAGGTTTCTGATCATTTGATTAGAAGCCACTCGGTTTGTCCATGTGGAGCGAAGCCGACTGAAGTGTGAACCCTGGAGCAGTGCCACAAACAGAACAACTGGAAAGTTTAGCAACTTCAGACAGACAGAAACAAAGCCTGCACTGTTCCAGACCTCTGGTCGCTCCTCCCTTGAGTGAAAACAAAAAAAAAATCTGCCAAGGCCTCACGCAGGAAACACAAGTAAACAAGCGTTCAGAAAGCGGGCATTCGCTTCCATAGACCGCAACTTATTTAGCCTCAGTCATAATTAATAAAGAAGAGCGGCAGGTTGTGTTTGCTCTGGCTCTAGTCTCAACCTGGGATCCTTTGTGGAGAAAAATAAACCAAAAATGTTTCCAAATGCAAACACAGAGCCCAGAAACAAATGCACCATCGGGATGCTCTCTCGCTCTCCCACACGCAAGGGCTTGAAGCTTGATGTTTGTTCAGAGCTGTGTTGACAGACAGGTAAGTGGTCACCATTTGGAGAGGCACTTCAGCGGCGGGTGCTAAAAGGCCGCTTCAGGCTGCACAAATGGAAAGAGGTTCATTACGCTCTCAGCTGGGCCCTTAACACAAAGCAGCTAAAGGAACTGTCAACTGGCCAGAAGCATAAACACATATGGCACAAACACACACTCTTTCTCAGAGAATTCCCAACGAAAAAGTCATTTAAAAACGTTTTTAAATAATGAAAGCAATCACTTTACGTTAGTTTTCAAGTCCTAGTTAAATATAAAGGATATATACAGGAATTACCGGTAATGCATTATTAATTAGCATAATGACATTAACATAACATGTTAGGCTCTTATATGACATGCCACATACTCATTTGATTAAGTTCATGCAAAACAAATTTAACATTTGCTAATCCATCAGAACCATATGCCTGTGTATTTGCATCTCGATTCTTAGGGGCATCTATTCAGCCCTTCAAGGGTCAAGGGGTAGGTGAGAGAAATGGATCTCTGTCTAAATGCCATGTACAATAAATGCCAAACTTGAACTTTTCTGCCTTATTCATGTGCAGCGACCTTGCAAACGTAATATTTTTTATAAATTCGTACAATTTTTAAATCGGACCAAAAGTGTACAAAAAAAAAACTTGAACCTGAACTAAACTCATGTAAAAATGAGAAAAACATGCTTTTTGAACGAATACAGCCAGAGTACTTGCTTCTACATAGCATTATGGGTTGGAGTGTGTCTGTTAACAAAGCAGCATTTATCATGACAGCTCAAGGGCAAACGTGGAGCAGTTTGTAATGCAAGCTACATTTGCAATGTGCATCAGAAGCGTATGAAACAAAAGATATCGAAGATGAAGATGCCAAGGATCACAATCAAGCAGCAAAGTCTTCAGGCATTTTCTCTTCCATTTTTTTATTCCATGTTCAATGAGCTAACAAATCTGTGAGCAATGAGTGGCCAGTATTACGTCACATTTTCAGCATTTAGTGTGGATTCGTGTGACGTGAACTAAATCCACAGAAAATGCAACAATGGATCAGTTGTTTCTCTTGATCCGAAAAAAAGTCTATTGAATGCTATCAATCTGCTTTACAATTTAATGCCTACGCCTTAGGGGGTCTAAAGATATACTTATGCAAATATACAAACCCCGATTATAATAAAATGAACCTTATTAAGGTTAAGGGTCCCTTCTTTAGGGTATTCATTTAAAGTCTACATCAATCCAAGTTTATAGTTCTCAATGGTTTTGTAAAAACACAGTAAATACCACATAAAAACAACTTCTTGTGTTTTACAGCATCAAAATTCATTAGAAAATCTATGAATTCAATAACATCTCAAAGTGATTATTGGGAGTGAGATACATTATGTTATAGTATCACAATATAAAATAGAAAAATGTTCATTTAGGTGAAAGACAATAATGTGTGGAAACAAATTGCAAAATAATGAAAACATTTAGAAATTACATTTTTACCTTCTGATCTAAAATCCAGAGTTTAAACGGTTTTAGCCACCCTTCACCAATTCTGTAGTTTCTATGATTTCAAGATCATCGTCTCTCAGTGTGAAGAGAGCTGCAGACCGGTTTGGGGTTTGAGAGCTCAGTGCAAGGACAAACAAATCATTAAAAGAGATTTGTTAGCTTATTAAACACCGCCGCTCTGTTTAGCACGGGAGAGCAAATTCTGCCCTAGCTCACAGGAGGGAGTTCAGATTTAGTTTGGGATGTCTGAAAAGATTTGAGCAAATGCAAAGCTGAACAGCGATCATGGCCCGTTTCAGAAGCCTTAAAAGGCAAACAACATCTGTTTAAATTTAGCCAACAAAGAGTATGTTTGCTTCAATGCAATGCACAAGTCGCTGAAAACCCCTGTGCTCCGGAGGAAAGGCTGCATTAATACAAACAGGCAGAATGAACAGGGATCACTATTTTATGCCTAAACAAAAATACATTCATTCCTTTATAAAAAGTGAGTGTGCTTACACAATAAAGTATTTCTGTGTACAATTTTGGATTATATTAAAGTGATCACAGCGTTCCATGCATGTTATTTAACCACAAATTAAAATGATGAGGGTGGCGCGGTTGCGCAGTGGGTAGCACTGTGGCCTTCCAGTTAAAAGGTTGTCAGTTCGAGGCTCGTTGGTGCCCTTCCTGGAAGGATTTTGCATGTTCTCCCAGTGCTTGTGTGGGTTTCCTCCGGTTTACCCCACAATCCCAAAAACATGTGGCAGGTTAACTGAATAATAAAAACCCACCCTTAGGTGTGAATGTGTGAGTGAATATTGCCCTGCAATGGACTGGCGACCTGTCCAGGGTTTACCCCTGTTTTGTTTTTTTTTTTACCCCTGCCTCTCACCTGGCAGAGAGTGCAAAAATTCAATGTGGGCTGGAGATAGGCACCGGCAGACCCTCGTGACCCCAAAAAGGGAATAAGCAGGTTGGAAAATGAATGAATGATTTGAAATGACTCCTTGCATCTCACCAAGGGAATTTATCCCTGTTGGTTTTGCTTGATCTTAGCATTTGATACAAATTACCATAACGTTCTGAGACTAGAGAACTCAGCTTTGAGATGCTTTAACTCTCTGCTGATGAAACTATATACATCATCTCAAAGAGACCAATAGCAAATGATGCTACTATAATATCAAAATATACATTTTGAGCAATGTCTTTAAAATCTTTTTTGGATAGGAAAGACCACAAGATCCAGAATCAATCCGGGCCGCCCAGAGCAACTGTGTCTTTTATAGAAGAGCTGTTCTACAAAAGAGCTGTTTTCATTTTATATCGTTTACATTTCAAATATATATTCAAAGAAAGGAAAGATTTGCAAATGTAATGTTTCCAGGCAGAATATTTTCATTGTTCACCATGCAGAACAAATGAAAAGTCTTATGGAACAATGTGATGTGATGATCATCTAGTATGAGTTAAAACGGCTAAACAACACCCTTGTGCTTCAGTTGAATGTCTGGACACACAAATTCCTGGATGCCATTTCAAAGTAGTCTCCAAATAAAAAAAAAAAATAAATAAATTAAAAAAAAAACACTGCCATTCCCTGTTTTCAAAAAATGTAATGGTCTCATCTTTTTTGACGGACATTTCCATTGGGCAGTGATTAACAGCAAAGGCACATCTCAATTAAGTGGCAAATACCAGGACGGGTTGCAAAGAGTTTATAAGCCACACAAGTCCAAAACTCCAAGAGTGCAGTTCCTGTATGTAAGAAGCTAGAACTATACGTCAATATTCTGGATACATTATAGAGGTACAGAGCATCCAGAGTTTAGCTTTTAGCTGGAATTGCATCCTCAACTATTGTGGATATAATCCATAAGCTTAGGCAGTTCCACCCATCCATCTATTCAGGAGGTTGGATGGTCATCATCAAAGCTCAACCATTTTCATACCTGTGCAGAAATGGGATTCAAGTCTGGGTTCCACTAACAGGCATTCACAACGTTCTCCAGAAGCAGCCCTTTTGATATCTTGGTTGTGTGCTCATGACCATTGTAATGCTGATGAACAGTCACCATAGTCTAGAGCACTCTGCAACAGGTTTCATTCCAGAAAGACTTCCACTAACTTCCAGAATTAAGCCATTGCTTTTGTGTAACTAGCAAATCCTGACTTCATAAGGCTTCTGATTCAGCAACACCATCACCAGAGATCTGCCTAAATTTGTCCATGAATCAAAGTGACTGGTAGTCGAAGTGGATGGTCCATTCATCCATGGACCTCAATAGACTTGCACTCAAAAAAAGGAGTAGATCTCGTAAACAACCCCGGAGAAGCTTAACAGCAGAATAAACATACCAGAAACAAGTAGGTATTTTTATTTATACCACTTGTTTTGACTATCATGAGCATTAAAGCAGGTTTTTTTAGGAAAATAAACCATAAAATTGTGTATAATTAAGTGTGTCTAGCTGAATCCAGCGGACACGTGCGAACCTTTGTGTTGCAGCATTGGTTACGTCATTCCTTTTTTAATAATCTGTCATAATGAAATACAGAAGTGCACATGCAGTGATGATTTTTTTCTGGCCAATCAGCAAGCTCAACAGCTGACCAGTCAGTGATCAACAGGATGTTGTCATGAATCCTGAAATGCTTTACATATAAAGAAAATATTATGTTGTGTATGACATTTAAGAAGAGTGTTCTCTGCTTTTTAATTCACCGGAACAAATAATCATAAACTTTTGGAAGGAATAATTGTAAATGCTTTAAGTATTTTTTTATAAAACAAAGTACTGTAACAGTACAGCAACTTCAAAACAAACTTGACTCACAGTCCCTTTTCTTGCCCAAAACGAGAAGCCCAACCTTTCATGAAACAGATAAAACACAAGACAACCAACCTCTGCAAGCGGCAGAACTTGAAGAGGCTGTTTGGGCTGAACTGATAGAGATGAACCAGAACGACAGCATTTCTTTTCAGAGAAACCCAGCCATTAACAGTGAGTCAAAAAAAACTATGTTTTAAGTTAGCTAAAAACCCAATTACACTCACCTCTCACAGATGCAAATTAGACATTGTTACCTACTTAATATCTAGCTTAAAATTAAAATCAGTGGACAGTCAGGTTCTTTATAAAAACAAAACACACATTTCTTTGCAAATGTATGAGAAATGGCAAACTGACATAACACTTTGATTTGGAGGCAAAGAGCTGTCACTTCATGTCCCAGACCAAACTTTTTTTTAATATAGAATTGATGCTACAAAAGGCAGGCGTCTACAAAAATGAATAAAAATCAATGGCATTTTTATTCGTGAATATTATAATTTTAGTATACAAAAGTGTAAAAGACTTTGGTTTTGTGAATAGGAATCACTGAAAATGTCAAAAAGAATCAAAACACAATTACAGAAAAATTTTGCACGTTTTATTAAACTAACATAATATTGTAATATTGTAAGGGTCATTTTGAGTACATTGCTTGCGCGGTAAGATCACCAAACGTCAAGTTACTTGATAAAATCTATTTGAATATTTCAAAATCTACATAAAATGAAATAATTCATATAAGTGTATGTTAAAAGCATCACCATTTCTTTTAAATAACGGTTATTTAAATGAAAAAAAAGTTTTAATTTTACAATTTAAAAAGTGTCCGAGGGAAAACTTTCACCCTTTTCTTCAGAAACCAAATTTGAATTTTAACGGTTTTTAATGCGCCAACAGTTTTTACATTAAAAGAAAACATAAAACATGTATTTACATGTAAATGTTGACAAACAAACAAAAAATAACATTTGCCCAAAGGTTGAACTTAATAGCAAACAAGATTGTGTTTTTTAACGTATCACGTACCTGATAAAGCAGAAAACAGTGTGAACGATCTCTCCGAACGCTTCAGTCGCTCCTCTCTTACAATTCCCTACAAAAACAAACCCCGTTTTCTTATTTTCAATCACTGGAGTTTGAGAAATCATCATGAGAGAGTAAATAAAACCCATTGCAAGCGAGCGTGACATTTTCGACCCAACTCCCAACATGCACCAAGGGACTCCGTAGCTTTATTAATGTTTCCAAAGTTTAAAAGTCGCTTTCCAAAGAGTAAACTCCAGGTTATTTCTCGAAAAGTAGCTTGCTTGCTCTCACACATGCAGTTAGATCATATCCACATGGAAGTGAGTCCCTCATCCCACCCAACGCAGGGAGTTCCGAGGAAAAATGCAAAATATGACAAAGATCCGAAAACTTCGGCATGAAAAACGCGATCAGACAAAGGGAACGAGAGGATGTAGAAACTCACCTTTATTTAGCAAACACCTCTAGCGAGAGAGCAGGACGAGGCTTATTTCTCTCAAAGTTATGTTTATCTTGGTGCTATATTGTTTTCGGTAATATTTCTCCAGGTTTGACAGTAAAGGTGGAATGCGAAGTATGGGTTTGGTATGAAATTCACGCACTTCAGTGGAAAACGAAGGAGGGAAAAAAAGTTTAAGGAGGGGCAACTGTTGGGCGTCAATCAACACGGAGAGGCGGGGATTTCCAACAAGCCACGCCCACCTCGAGACTGCTGAGAAACGAGGGATATTTTTCCTTCAGGTTTCAACTAAATGGATATTAAATTGACTAATAAGATATATTGTATTTCACCTCACTCGTTAAGTTATTTTACCTTATAATAAAGTACATTTATTTAAAATAGAAATTTTCGTTTCACGTACACAGCAAACATTGGAGTGGAAATTTAAGTGTCTTAAATGTTCAGCTATTTAGCACGTATCAATTTACTTTCAATTTCCCCCAAAGCCACGCCAATGTTAAATAAACGTGAATAAGAGGGAAGACGATTTTTCCTTTACATTTAAGCTTGAATTTACAGGATACATCGATATAAAAGATGTTAAACTGACAAAAAACTTTAACATTGAAAAACAAAGTTTAGCTAAAATATTAATTCAAGAATAAAATAAATAAAACTCCTATCAGAGGTTCCTTTCTAAACTGAAAAATGTTAAAAATTACCATTCACCTTACACTTTAAGTTAATGTTTAAAATACAGTAAATCTGTTTAAAATATAACTTATCTTTTTGTAAATCTTACATTTTGTATACCATAAATTTTGTACCTTAAAATCTTTTTCTACTATTTCTACTATTTTGAATGATTCGTTAAGGCTAGTCAATATTGGCCGTCAATCAACACTAAGGGGCGGGGTTTTCTCCTAAGCCACACCCCTTTTGATGACGTTGCCAAACAAGGAAAGTGGTTTTAAACACAAATTTTACAATCAAGTACTATACAAACTCAAAAATGGTTTATGAACTTCAAACAGACTTTTTAAAATTATTTTAATTAGTTTTATTTTTTTAATAAATCATTAAACTATGGAAATAATGATAGATTAAGAGCATAGACAATTTATTTGGGTGTGGACAAATATGTCATTTGAATTACAGTTAGAAAGAGAGTTAATAAAATAAAACTCAAAGAAATAATAATTATTTACTTTGCAGTCAAGCCTAGTTAAAAACATCAACCGTTTTGGGTTCACAAGGGCATGCTGGAGCTTATCACATCCCTCTTTGCATGAAAAGCAGAAGTCTACGAGTCCTTTCCACGACCACACTTAGTACCAGTTTAGAACACCATACCCTCTCAAATCATGTTTGAGGACTGAAACCTAACCCAGAAAGACCCCTCAGAAACACATGCCCCTGCAAGAGATGTAGCACCAACCAGAAAGCCACCGAGTTTCCACATGATTCTCATATTCGCTGGTTAAATACTGCATCATCAGCATCATGTTCATCGTTGAGGAATCTTCACAGAATTCACTCAGCATTCCAGAGCGATGAGAGCGAATAGCGAAGGCTCTTCTGCAGAGCCAGCGTCTCAAGGGAAGAGAGAGTCTAGCTCAGTGATGTAATACAGTGGAAAAAGGCCTGAGATTAAACTGTGTCTCAGTTACATATACATTACACTTTTACAGGCAAAGACCTCCGTCTGTGGGTCAAGCTTACACTGTGAAGAGAAAGAGCATCCATGAGTCAAAGCAAAGCTTTTATGTGAGAAAAGAAGTGGGATAATGGAGGACAGACTCTGAGACTCTTTCTATGTCTAGTAGTGCACAAATCCTACTGAGTGTGCAATTTTGAACAAACCCTATGCATGTCTCCAAAGTGGTGTCCCCCTTATTTATTCACAATTCAAAATTAATGCAAAATCAACTCAGTTTTTTCTGAAAAAAAAAATAAAAAAATAGTTAATGAGGCATCAAATGTTAGTTTCTCTAATATTTTTTCATCTTTATCTCTAGGTACTGCAAAATATGCTTTTTACTTTGTCAAAAAGGCTCTGTTCAGCATATCATACTGTATTTTGGTGTCTGGTCTTTTAAAAGATCCTGAGCTACTGCTGACCCCGCCCCCTTCCATTAATTTCTGGGTACTTGGCATTCAATGCTTTCATGTGTTTAGAATTGGAACATACGTCACAGTTTGTGTACGGTTTCCCCTACTGAGCAGTATAAATTTACCATTTCAAATAGGCCCCATGCATGTCTCCAAAGTGGTGTCTCCCTTATTTATGAATATAATTGAAAAATAAATAAATACATGAATATACTCAAACTGATATTGTCTGCTGCAAATCTGCTCCCTTCTGACACCTAGTGGCCAGTCTATGAATTGCAGCTTCTATATTGATGTAATTTGCCCCAAAATAAATAAGATGAAGGAGTAATTAATGAGTTTTAATGTTTATAAATGATTTCATGTAGAAATTAATCTATGGTTTAAAATCAGGTCCAATCCGCGGCTTTCAGTGTGTGATTTTTAAATAATAATTTTGAGAAAGCAGGAGTTCCATTCTGAGAACAATCTTAAGAATGTATTCCTTAATGAAATGTCTTTCATCATTTAAATCTAACATATTTATATTTAGTTTGAGCATCGGGAAACATTATTTCGGACCCAAACGATTTCACAGAGCGCTTTCACACCTGTAAGATTTATTTTCTGTTCTGGTTCAGTTCGTTTTGGAAGGTGAGACTGCAGCAACTCGAGACGCAAAGTGTACCGAGACCTGTTTGCAGAGGTGGTCTCAGTAGAACTCAAACCTTGGCCACATTCACATGGATATGATATCTTTCTTTACATTATCTTGCATCTTATCATAGCCACTCACTTATTCAGGAGTGTGCCATATATACGTCCTCAGGGAACAGGTATATATATATTTAAAGAGATCCATTTCAGCACGGCAGAGTCGACTGTATATTTCTAAAGCAATAACTATATGTTTTGATTGACAGTTTTGAACAGACTGAGATTATAAGCAAATTTCCACCTTATTCCAACACCACAATATTTTTTATGTTTTATTATGCTCCCACTGTTAACAATGATCACTAGAGACCATAATTAAAAAAATATGAGAAGCATCTGAGCAATCCCACTCTTCTACGCTGCTTTTTAAACACTCTCAGAAGTGAATGATATGCGTCCTGTGCCGCTGGCTAGTGGTTAGCGCGCAGGACACATATGTATGCGCAATGCGATGCCAGTTTGAATTCCGAGCTCAAAGTCTGTTTGCCCATCCCGCCGCAGCCTCTCTCCATCTAATTTCCTGTCTCTCTTCAGTTCCTCTGCACTCGACACGTGTGTAGTGTTTTATGCACACATTTTTATGCAAATTCCATCCCAGTCATCTACTTAATTCATGGCTGACCACGCCCCCTTTCCCTAAGTTTCTTTCTGTTAAACTAAGGTGTGAAAGCACCCTGCATGACTCCATTTTGGTTCATTTAAACTGCTTAGAGAACAGCGATCAGTGTGGTGAGAACCAAAAGCCAGCAGAGAAAGTACCAAAGAACCAAAGCCACAAGAATAAAAGCCACAACGCTCGTCAAACTTGTATGTGTTTGTCTTTCAATTAACATCAATGAAATAATTTAACAGTTCTTTTGTATAAAATGCACAAGCCACTTTTATTTTCCCTTTCACACATGCAATGTACAAACCTTACCACCAGAGGGCGCATCCCTTTCAAATCAACCATTTGAACAGCAGTTTGAATGCACAAGTGTTTCCTTTTGTGCCATTAACCCTGATAAACACCTTCTCAGGATTTTACCAAGACTTTACTCGCAGGCAATTTTGCCGTCAAAGCTGGAGAGAGCGATGGCGAAGGCCTGGACGGCACACAGAGGGTACTTGTAGTCCAGAGTAAAGGCATCATCCGCCACACGCCCAAACTGCATCACAATATAATCCTCTGAAATAAGAGCACCAAACAAGCACAAGTCAGAATTGCTATCCAGGAATCAAAATCCTACATTATCATAACAAAGTGTGTGGGGGAGGGGCTAAGGGCATGGCACACGACTCACGGTCTTTGCTATGCACGATCTGGAAGTTTTTGATGGAGGCCTGCGTGACTCTGCCGTTGAAGTTCAGCACGTGAGAGGCTGTTTCTTCGTTCCACACTGGCGTCTTATTCCGCAGCTCGATCAGATTTTCCATGTTTCTGTTCTGGTATCTCATGAGGAGCCCGTCATTGTCCTGGTAAAGCAGAATCGAGGAGATCGATGTCACAGAAACACAATAAAAGCCCTGAAGCGTGTTCTACTCACATTACGTGGTCGTATTGCAGCTCGATCGCCATCTTTGGTCATACCGGGAATTACGATAATCATCCGCCGGGGACCTTTCATGCCCAAGACGTTAGTTTCCTAGGAGCATGATAAAATAGTGTCTTAATTCTGTTATCACTAAAGAGAAACTCACGCAGTAGACTCACGTAGATGATAGCTGCTAATTCCTGTCGGGCGTTGGACATGTCAGGAAGAGCTCTTTCCGGTGCCAGAGCGTTATCGAACACGGTGAACTTCGTTCCCATCATGTTCGACCTGGAATTGTTCGACAGAAAACATAAAGATTTAAACAAGGCTCTCGCTGATCTACTTTGCATTTTAATCTTGGCTGAAACCAGTTCCATTAACCATGAAAATCTCACATCTTTTACTTAAGGAATCTTGATGGATCAGGAGATAAAATGTTTATTTAAAAAAAAAAGTTTTTATTCATGTGCCCAGCTCCAGTGGTACAGAGGGTACACAAAGTGTAGCTACACAACGCAACCTTGTCTCGTGTTTGGCAGCTTTCTTTGGTCAAGACCCGCCCATTAGGGCCTTTGGGTGGCATGTCAGACAACCAATCAAATTAAGTGTAATGATTTGGGGGTGTATGTCACCGTAACAACTGATCGATGTGCAACAAATCAATCAGAGAAAAAAAGTTACAGACGCCGAGAGACTCATTGTAACTAGGAGTGTAACGATACTCTGACCTCACAATTCGATAGTTATCTCGATATTTGAAAAAAAAAAAGCTATTTAAAATTATTTCATTTCGAAAACAATCACAATGTTTAATTTCAGAAGCGTTAAATTAGAATTAAGTCTGTTAATTTAAATAAAGAATATCTCACTGCAGTAAAACTGCACTAAAAGAAACCCAAAGTTCTTCAGTCCCCTGAAACACTGAGTAAATCGATGGGAATAGAAAATCTAAGCAGATTTCGTTGAAAGCGGCCTCTACACACCGAAGTGGAGCGTTGTTGCATCAATATTTCCTCGACCCAGACGAAGAGAAGCCTGCTGAGACGCCATCCACAGATTCTTGCGAATCTCATTCCGGATTGGTTGAATACTGGCCTTATTAAATAAGTGGGAATGGAAAATCTATGCCAATCGAACACCGGTTTTCTCCTGGACATGACAAAAAATCTGCACATCATGCCAAACTTTACTAGCAAGGTACAGTAACGCTTCAAAAGAAGTGCGACTTATCAATGAACGCCACGACAGAAGTGATGCGATCCATCAAGAGCAGAAGAGATTCAGCGTTTTTCACTGCGGTGCTGCAATCGGTGAACTGTTTGATCAACCATGAACCCACATATACCAACATCTGTACAGCAAACTGATCGCGAGGAAGTCGTCACGGAAACAGAGACTCATCAAACATCACAATGCTTTAGCAAAGAATTGAATGGAAAACAATGCTATTTTCAAAACCAGTCGGCAAACAGGCCAAAACACCTCTTCTTGACTTTGTTCTTGACAAAACTCCTGGACGCCTCTGAAGAATGCATGCAGTGAACTCTGCACTTTTCCGATGTTTTGTTGTTCTTTATAATCACTCATTGCCCGTGATGTTTCGACTGTACGGCTGCACTTTCCCAGTGGAAAAAAATAAACGCAACACTCGCTTCTCCTGGAAATCCGGTTGAGGTAAACCAATCAGAAAGCAACTTCAAGATTTTCAAAGTGTTTCCAGAAAATTAACGATTAACCAAAGATCCGTCGATGGCTGAGACTAGATTTCACCAGTCCTCTCCTGCACCCCCCCCCCCATCACCCTCTCTCTACTAAAACCTCCAAATAAAGGAAAAATTTACAAAATAAATGTAAAAAATTCAAAGAAAGAAACGTGTAATTTAGAAAAGAACAGATAAGGAAGGCAAGGGTTTACAACGACTCACCTCAGCTTCCCCACAAAGTTCTCCCCTCCTCTGGAGAGGTCGGTGGGGTCAATGGAGATCAGGTAATTCGAGGTGGTGCTTTTCTTCCTCTTCCGTCCCCCCAGCAGAAACACCTGAAGAACAATAGAGATGAGAGGGAGATTTTTAGCTCATTCTGTGATGTTTTAGTTCACGGATGTTTTGTTTCTGAGATTATTTGTGCTTGCGTTGAATATCAGAATTGAAACACGACAAAACTAATCAACAACCGATAAAGATCGGCCTCTTTTCGGGAGTCAAAGATATTTTTCAAACGATTTAAAACATTTTTAAACATTTCTCTTCATTTTAGGATCCAAAAATGAAATCTGAATCTTTATATCTCATACTTTCTTGTCGTTGTCGAGGTGCAGGTAGTAAGTGGGGTAAAGGCCTTTGTCCATCCCGCGCTTGTCTCGGGTCACTTTGCATTTGACCGTGACTCCCTGCTGAGCCGGCTGCAGCACAAACTCCTCCAGACTGTCAAACTCGATCTCAGGAGACGGAGCTCGCTCCTCCTTCACAAGATCATTGAACATTATTCAACAAGAGAGAGAGAGAGAGAATCATGTGAAGGAGCATCACTTCACCTTCTTGCCTTTTTTCCCTTTGCCTTTTTTCTTTTTCTGCGTCACTTCAGAATCCGAGTCTTCACTCTCTTCTGCTTTGGCAGAACCTGTGGATAAAAAACAAAAACCACAATCAATATTTTAATCTATTTTAATGTATTTCATTAATCTATTTCACGATTTTTTTAATTCAGCGAAAGGTGCTTGAAAAGTCACAATATTTCACACAAATGTCAGAACTGATCAAAATGTATGACTGATTCTGGTTTGAAAATTGAATGTGGCAAAATAGCTCTACAGCGCCACCTAAAATGTTGCCTAGGTGAATGAAATTCGGCACACATGTGTAGGATACCAAGACTGAAATATAAGTAACATAGATTGCGTTAAAAAAAATCAGCAGGAAGTTGGCAACTTTGCAAAAACCTCTAAAAACGACCACTTGCTCGCATCCTCCTAGAAATCCAGCAGGATAACACTCCACGTCATGAAGCGGGAATCGTCTCTGACTGGTTTCTAGAAACTCCCTGTGCTCCACATTGAGGTGGACTAGGATGTGCAGCTGACCAACTGCAGCAACTCCAGCATCTCTACATGGAGCAAACTCTCTGAGGAATGTTTCCAGAACCTCGTTGAATCTATGCCAAGGAGGATTAAGTCTTGAAGGCTAAATGGGTCCAGCCCAGTACTAGCAAGGCGTACCTAATAAAGTGGCCGCTGAGTGTATATATATGATTACAAATTAATTTCACCTTTGCCCTTTTTCGTCTTTTTGTCCTTGTCCTTGTCTCCTCCGGTCTGAAACATGGACGCTGTGTTTCCGCTACTCTTCTTCTTAGTCTTGGTTTTGGTTTCAGCTTCGCTTTCATCCTCACTCTCAGATTTGGCAGCTGAAAACACCGCATTAGCAAAAAAACATTGTTCACCGAGGATGAGCTTCAAGAGAAGAATGTAAATGCTACCTTTCTTTTTACTCTTGCTTTCAGGTTTGTCTCCGTTAATCTGAAACATGGAGGCCGCTTCCTTCTTCTTAGGTTTGGATTTTCCTTTACTGTCAGCATCCTCTTTCACATCTTCAGGAACATGAATAAACAAAACATGACTTCATAGAAATATGAATCAGTGTTTGTTAGGAATCTTGAATCGTGCACCTTTTGATTTGGTCTTCTTGTCTTTTTCCTTCTCTTTTTCTTTTCCATCTGAAGCTTCTTTCGTCTTTTTCTTAGTCTTCTTTTGAGGAGCTGTCTCTCCATCATCCTCATCATCGTCGTCGTCATCTGTAGAACCTGTTATGCAAGAAATACATTTATTTTGCAGCTTTAACACAACTATGATGCGGTAAAGAATCCTAACCATGGGCATACAAAATAATAATAATAAGTTATATTGTTATATATGTCAATAAATATGTCATTATGCTAAAAAAAATTTCCATTAACTAAATGGAAGGAATAATATTTTTTAAAATATCTTTTAGAAAGGTTTGCGGCTATATCCAAAAGTAAACACGTACTGCATTTTAATTAAAATGTAATTTTTTTAACCCTTCTTCTGTTTCAGCAGCCCTTGGATGGAAAAGATTAAAAAACCCTGACCCTGACCCTAACTCAGCATCACTTTCATGTAAACGAGTATCGTTTTCATTTAGAAAGTGCTACCTCTAGTGGGATATTTACTATAAACATAACTCACTCTTCTTTTTCTTCGGGGCACTTTTGGTTTTCTTCTTGGTTTCTTTCTCCTTTTCAGTTGTCTCTTTCTCCTTCTCTTTCTCCACTTTCTTCTTCTTCAGCTTCTCTCCATCTAATTGGTGAGAGTTTGAATAAGACCTTGAGAGTAAAACCGAGTGAAAATGGAGCGAATCTCTGTTATGTTATACTGTGGTTGGCGGGGCTGCTCTCGCTCGACTGGTCGCTGCTCTTCTTCGTCTTGGTTTTTTTGGGTTTAGCTTCACTTCCATTTGTTTCTGTGGCTGGAGTCGATTCCGGTTTCTTCTTTTTGGGCTTCTACAGTTTTTCTGGAGAGAAAATACACAAATCTCATTCTTGAGAGAAGCTAATTCAAAGGGAAATTCACTGGGAAAGTACTAAAATACACCTTTAAAGATACAAACATAACAAAAATGTTTCTGGAAAGACGAATTTGACCATCCCAACTCTCCAGGAGACTTGGAGCTTCTCTGTAAAGGAGTGGTTGTCCACAGAAGCAACCAATTCACTTCAACGTGGTTAAATACATGGAGCTGTTCAAAGATTGTAGACCTACTACAAGACCATCACAAGCAGGTTGGCACAGAACCAGCCTAGAACTCCATCTCCTCCATGATACCACGACTTATGGGTCCACAGTCACCATAAAACACAGATGGAGGGGCTGTGTTCTGTTAAATCTTGTTTGAGAACTTCCTTCAATCATCCAGAACATGAGATGGGTCTTCCAGCAGGAAAATTACACAAAACAAACAGCCATGGAAACAGAAGTGGCTCAAGAAGACGCACATTAAGGTCTTACAGTGTCAGTAAGGCCGGTATCCAAGCCTTAATCCCACAAATAATGTACGGAGATCACAGTCGCCACCCATAAAAACTTTAATGACGTGTACCTTTAAAGAAGATGTGGACAAATTACTCCTAAAATGTGACAAACTTGGTGCCAGCTACAGGTTTTTGCCAGCAAAGTTGTAACACTTTTCAGGCCACTCATCAGATGTTAGCTGGGGTCAAATACTTCTTTCCTTCACTGCACCATTTGCTAAATATAAACATCAGTCATCCATTTTTCAATTTCTGGGGGTGGAATACAGACAAAAAGTAAGATAACTCACCAGTAAGCATGCGATGGAAAGCAGAAAAGAAAAACATATCTGAATATCAGACGACCAAAACATTCTGCATCACCGAACAGTAGACTTTTGTTGTAAACATCAAACAAAGAGCATTTAAATATACTAATAAAAACATATACACAAACCTAAAAGTACACTTATTAAATCAAAAACAACAACTATTAATTAAGAGAGATAACAATATGTTGGCTTTGCAAGCAAGCCAACATAATTATGAAACTCAAAAGAATAGTTAACTATACAGAGCGCAGGGTCATTTATCATAACAGATCTTTAATAAATCTACATTTTATTGTTACATTTGTCATGTATTTGAATGTTTTTTGTTTGTAAAAAAAACAAAAAAAACTCTGTATGTTGCTCTGTATGCCTGTCTCTCTCCGTTCGAGTGTGTAAAGTGTGTGATCCACTTAAGCCTTTGGTGGAATAAAGCTATTAATACCGGCACCTCAGTCAATCCACCATGAGGAAAACACAAACGCTAAAATTAGCATTAAGAAAAGAAAAACATTTAAGAAAATAAAATCTATTATGTATTAACTAAACACATACTTAGATTAAAACTTGTACATTCACATCTTATTCTACTTAAATCAAGATTTTTACTTTTTACTGATTTGCAAGGTGGTGATAAATTCATATAATATTGATTTCCAGGGTTATTTGACCACATATATTGAACAATGTTAGCATTTGTGTTATTTGCTGCAACAAAAATGCAAAGTGCACTAGCTTTAAGCCAGATTTTGAATGATTTATCATGTATTATTAGCAACGCACAAAGAATTAACAGGAAACACCATTTTAGCTTTGAAATAACCTAATTGTGACTCATAAATCAAAATTGTAAATTGTAAATCAGATTTGATAAAATTGTAAAATCACATTTGATAATTGGCTAAATATGTTGTTTTTAAGAATGTTTTATTTTCATTTTAAATTACAAAATGTTCTTCCATAAATATAAACTATAAAGATTTCACTAATTAAATTATTTTTACATTTCTAAAAACAATGTAAACTGTAAAATCTCCTTCCATGATTTTGTTTCCCAATAAAATAAACAATTAAAAATTTCTCAATAAAGTAAACAAAAAGCTACAATGACATCGTTTTAGCGAAATACTGTGGTGTGTGATGTATCCACAGTAAAATATTCTACGTAATAATCTACTTTGTAAGAAGAATATTGTCAAAAATAGCAGTTTGGCTTTTCAAAAAAATATTATAATCGATAATAAATCACGACAGCTCACCTTTTCAGCAGACATATCTGAACAATTGAAACTATATCCAGTAAATGTTGTGAGAGGACTTTTGCGATGCTAGCATTGAGGAAACGTTAGCGTTTAGCTCTGTCTGTTCAACGGAGCTCCATCAGCAGAAAGTTTGCTAATCGGCTTTTCTCTCTGAACCATCTGTTACCCTCAGATCCGCACACTGCGACGGCTTATTTGCCACAGTTTCTCATTAATTACCTAATAATATTGCGATAACCATTTAGCTGGACAGAAATTAAAGGATCGTTAATATCATTTATAAGGTTTCATGAAAGAAACGTTTGTGTTTGGGTTTCTTGTTTTAAATGTGCGCCAGTTTTTAACAATATTTTCCATTTACTGTTACTAACAACGTATAACATATGAAAAACATGCCGTAAAATAAACCAATCAATAAATAAAAAGCAGCCTTTATTGGAAGTTTTCTGACGCGTTATTTTTAACCGTTGGGGTCCTCAACAATCAACAACATGTCCGAAAATAATGCCTGTTTAGAATTAAATCTGGGAGATTATATTATTTAAGAGTTGAAAAACGTCTATGTTGCTTTTGTAACCATATACAAATTTGATCATTAATTTATAGATATTGACTTTTCTCAGTCAAAAGAAAACCATGTAATTTCTCGGTTCGATTGATCCGAATACAAGGTCTGGTTTGTTTTTAGTCAAATGATAAAAAAGAAAACAGATTATAATCAAATATTACTTTAAATCAAAGATTGCAGAGTTTTTAAATGTCAATAACACAGAGGTAGAATGATATTCATTATTAATGAGAATAAGTATAAACAAGAGTAAAAAAATGGGTTGTAAAAAAAAACTTCTACGGGGCCTATGTTTTAAAATTGCATTTAAATATAATATAATTCTGAAAGCAAATGAAGTTTAACTTTAATATTTTATCCATGTTAGCAAGCTAACAAAGAAGTCATTTAAACTTTTTCCTGCATATTTCGTGGCATTGAGTACTAGTACCCTTTTGTCTTTTAACATAGTTGATTCTGAACAAGACGGTAAAAGTTCAGTTTCAACAATAGTTCACGATTCAGGTTTGTTTTCTTGATTGTGTCTCTCCGGGTCTAAAGTCCCACCCTCCTCTGCTTCTGATTGGCTGGATTGCGAGTGTCCACCAATCATCAGGGAAGTACATGAGGTAAGATGCTTTTCCATTGAGAGTTGATTGGTTTGGAACCGATTCGAGTGAATCGAGTTGGGGCACAAACAAAATATCGGACAAAATGTGTACTGTATCCATTTCTGGATAGACTCTCACAATTGTCAAACAGGAAAACAGTAAAATGTATGAGCCTTGAGAACACTGATAATGTAAAATCTGTTCATCAAAACGAACAGATCCCACAGGTTAACGTTTGGCCACCAGAGGCTCACTCCAGAATTGAGCAGGTTTCCATTGACAGCCATGATAAAAATGCCCAACTTTACAGAAAACACAAAAAACAAAACTTTACTGATCTTTTGTCTGTGTTATATACAGACAATGATCAATTCAAGCAAAACAAAATCCCACATTAAACATGTGAAGGTTATGATAGTCACAGTGCTCCTAAATCAAAATATGACGATTTCTAACAGTTAATTAAGTTCTGTAGTACAGGTTTGTACAGTTCACAATTATTCATACGATGTTCCTGACACTTCTCTTGCTAGATACATTCTATTAAATTAGCATTATTCACTAATATACTAACTTTGATGTGCCATCATTGGGTGATCATACTTAAAACTGTGTTATTATAAATCATTATAAATAAATCATCCTCAGCACACATAAACACGCTTATCAGGTAATCAAACCATTTTAATTACACAAAAGGGTAATTACAGCAGAAAATGTTCTTAGGATTATGAAAAGGTTCCATTACTGAAGAGTCTATAGTTGGTTGAAGTGTGTGTAGGGTGTGGGATCGGGGAGCTCAGGGGCTCCTCTGATTATTGGTTTAGCTGAACTCGGCCTGAGCAGGGGTCACAGCGGCTGATCTGCCATTCAGGAAAACTACAGCCAGAACAATGTATTTTACATATAATAATATCTTCAAATTTGTATTAATTATTATTCTTAAATCCTGCACCATTGTCGTGAAAACAGATGACTGTAGCCATTGTGACGTTGGTAGAGTTTTAAGTAAGCAGATGTTTTAAATAGTTCAATGTTAAAATCATAATCTGGCACATTATCAGATAGCACCACCTATAGGCGAAAAAAGACACTGCATTGATAAACATGAAGCATATGCTGCGCCAATAAGACCAATGTAATTTCAGCTAAAATGAACAAAAATAAAGTAATAACAAAGAAAAAACAAATCATCCTGAAAACAAAAATAATCAAGTAATTAAAATAAAAATCGACACTCCATTCTTTTTTGGTTCCATTTTCAGCTTCGGTTTCGCATCTCAAGAGTTTTGATCAATGTTGCTTTTTTGGAAAATTAATTCCATAGTACTACAAATAGGTCTGTATAGGTAGATAAATAAATAAACAAATACATAATATTTTATTCATCAGTTTTTTTTCATATTACTATCAGCCTTATCCTTATGATGTGCAATATGAATGTATGTGGGTGTTTGTGTTAAGTTCGTTTAAGAGTATTTATATAAATAAAACAAGCAACTAACGTTGTATCATAAAATGTCTGACATATATTAGTATTGTACTTTTATTTTAATTTTTAAGTTCATGTTAGTAGAGGATACTGTTTGAGGACACCAATTTACACTTGAAATCCATCGAATAAAAAAAGATTCATTTTATTTTCTTTTAAGATTATTATTATTATTTAATAATAGCATGGTGTTCAAATACTTTTGCACAGTTATTGGTTCTCAGTTCAAATTACAGCTTTCAAAGTCTGACCCCATGCTAAGTCAACAGAACCAGTGGTACCAGCCTGAAAAGATATAGCAACCTGACTCAGACCAGTTTGGGTATCTTGCCAAACGTTGGTGGCTGTTGCTTGAATGGTGGCTGTTGCTTGAATGGTCTAGGAGGAGATACGTTAGAATTTTTTTGTCAGAAGCAAAAGACTTATAACAATATTTTGACTTTTACTAGCCAACATAATGACAGTTAAATCCAAGAGGGAGAGCAGTCCTAGTTTAGCTCCTACATCTTTCCATCTGAAGATCTGCTCTTTCCAGTTTGCATGAAAATTGCAGATTTCAAAGAATGTCCTCTTAAGAGTAGCACAAACCTTTTAACTTGGAAAAGTGTAGGAGTTGCATTCCTAAAAATAAAAAAAATAAATAAATAAAAAAACTTGATTATCCTTTTAAGATCATGAGCTCAATCCTGTGGGTTTCCTACTGTCTTTACATCACAACCAACAAGGGCAACCGGTGAAGATGTGGGTCAGATGAGTCCACAAACTCCTGAGGGATGTGTTCAAACTAAACAAAGGCTACAGGATACTGTTAAACAAACACAGGCGCACATGAACACCCGGAGGAGCGCTCCGTATGAAAGTGTCCCGCTGACCTTCTTACACACAATATTCATTCACCTCGACCAGAACAAAAGAACAGGAAGCAGAGTAGAGTATATAGCGTTGCTCGCCTGCCCTATGTTTAAAACTGCTACCAGGGGGATGATAAACTAAAATATGCTGCTTCAAAAATCATAGAACTCCTTATTTGATCCAAAGCAAGTTGTTCACACCACTGCCAAACTGCATGGAGAGGAAAAGGGGTCATCAAAGTTTGGGTCATTTGCAGAGTTGCATTATAGACTCCAAAAAAGTTCACAAGTAGCAAATTGCCACAAAACATTTCATGAATACGTTGATGAAGTTAAAGTTGGCAGTACTCAAAATGGCAATTTGTCTAAGCGTAAATTACTTTAAAGTGCTTCTATTGTGCATAACAAATGCTTTTCAAGTGGTGTGCAACACAGGTTTAAATAAATCGAAACATGTTTAGCAGATATTAGCAAAATGAAATCCAAAGACACTGCGATATTAGCAGAATGAGAAACTGAGACATAAGCAGAACGAGATACAAAGGTGACACATTGATGCATTAGCAGAATGAGATAGTGAGACAAGACTTTGGTAGAATGAGAAACTGAGATGAGACAATGAAACATTAGCAGAATGAGATAGTGAGACAAGACTTTGGTAGAATGAGAAACTGAGATGAGACATTAGCAGAATGAGATACTGAGATGAGACAATGAGACATTAGCAGAATGAGATAGTGAGACAAGACTTTGGTAGAATGAGAAAGACATTAGCAGAATGAGATACTGAGATGAGACAATGAGACATTAGCAGAATGAGATAGTGAGACAAGACTTTGGTAGAATGAGAAACTGAGATGAGACAATGAGACATTAGCAGAATGAGATACTGAGACAAGACTTTGGTAGAATGATAAACTGAGATGAGACAATGAGACATTAGCAGAATGAGATACTGAGACAAGACTTTGGTAGAATGATAAACTGAGATGAGACAATGAAACAGCAGAATGAGATAGTGAGACAAGACTTTGGTAGAATGAGAAACTGAGATGAGACAATGAAACAGCAGAATGAGATAGTGAGACAAGACTTTGGTAGAATGAGAAACTGAGATGAGACAATGAGACATTAGCAGAATGAGATGACACTGAAAAATGTTTACCCCATGGTACACTGGGGTAAAAAAAATGACATCCCTAAGAGGTTTAATCATCTCTCTCTTGCTCTTCAAATTGTCTTTGTGCAGTAATGAGTAAATATGAACATGTTTCATTCTGGGACAACATTAACATTTTAGATTCTTTTTGCACATATTGGATTTTTACTTCGAGTTTACTTCATTTACTTCATTTTGACACATGGTCAAGCACTTTGAGATTTCTTCAGCTTGACCAAACTCCATGAGCAGATGCGTTGGTGCATGTGCCACCTCTGATGCCTCCTTTGCCCTCCTCTGGGGGACCAGCCGCCCCCTTTCTCTCTCTCTCTCCACACGAGCTCCTCTTCCTCCGATGCAGTCAGCGGGAGTCTGGATGCATCTTGAACTGATGCCAATGTAGGCGGGCGGTCATGGACGCCGCAGCTGAAAGTTTTACTGGCGCTCAGGTCGAAAGGCAGGAAGACAGATGGAGAGAATTGTAAGGGCAGCAGCTTCTCTTTCTCCTAGTGCTTTATTTCTACCCATTCTCTGAGAAAATGGGCCTTTTTTACACTCCAGAGAGCAAGAGTGGGAGCTAAAGCTAAACGAGGACAGCACTATGAGGAATAAATAGATAAATAACAGAAGGACGATAGAGGGGTGCTGACGTCACATACTGTGCTGCCCGCGCCTGTGCCTGAAAGGAGAACTCTTTCTCTCCTCGCTCTCTGCCACAAGAAGCTCTGCTCTGTCAGAAATGGGGCGGTAGACTTTTTGGCAGGGTGACACTGGATTATTTTCAAGCGGTCTGGCTGGGATGTGCTGTTTCTACAGCTGAGCAGGATACAGAGCACTCTTACCACAAAGTTTCACCACCACAAGCCGCTGTGACAAAACATAAAGGTTAACTTTCTGATGGTCTTGCTTCAAACTGCACAGAACTGCACAGTTTACGAGGGATAAAACCTCTTAAAAAGCAAGATCTGCTTTGATTTTGGGAGGAAATGCTCTCGTTGTTTGTTTTCCGGACATTCGAAAAGCACCCAAAACTCTCAGAGTGACGCAGGAACATTTCAGGGCAGCTAAAGAAGATGTTGAGAAGATCTCTGTGCAACAGGAATTCAAAGACTAGTCGAACCCGGGACAGACGCCAAATGCTGACTTCTTTGGGGAAACTTAACTCTTTACCATGTTACACCTTCAACCTGACTGGACCTAGAGACCGATGTTTACACACTTCTGAGGGATTGCTTAAGATTCACATGTTTCTCTTGGTTTTCACCCAACTTCCACACCCCGCCTTCAGGCCCGAACCAGGTGACGCTGTAAGATTTCATGCCAACTTCCTGTGAGCGATTCAACACGATGGACTGACTCCAAGCCCAACAACAACAGACGAACAGAGGAGGGATGTGACAAAAGTGGCTTCCTAGCTTTCTTTCCACTCTCAAGCTGTTCTGACCTCCCTCTCCCTCGTTTCTTCCTCCTCGCTCTGGTTTTGGCTCTTGGCAGCGTGGCTGAAGTGGGCAGGCGAATAGGAGGGCAAAGCTGGATCTGCTCAGCATTGGCAGGAGCTTGCGTTCGCTCACACACCTCTCTCTTTTTGCTTTTCGATGTGGAATGGTCTCTCTTCTTCCTCGTATTTTGCAATCGTCGATTGATGCTTCTGCTCGTCTGGAGTTCCATGTGGCATCCTTGGAAAATCAGGTACATCACGGGTTCATTATTTTAATGCTAACCTATTGTGTTAAACTTCTCGTGCTGCAATAATGTCGACTTTTGTGTCTCCTAACGTTCCTGCAGCACGTGTCGTTTCCCTACCGCCGCCATTATTAAGTGTTCTTTCTGTTGGGTCCGACTTTTCACTGTTTTTAGTAAAAAAACTGGTTTTGTTCGGTTAATCTAAATTCTTTTAGAGAGAGCTAAAGATTTAGCTTTGACTCGTTCCTTGTTTTTCTGTATGCCTTTTAACATTGAACTCAGCAAAGTTGGTTTTTAAATTGAACAAATACAAACATTTCATAAAAATAAATATATTTGAATTTCTGTGTGTACGAATAATAGATCTGTCATTTTTCAGAGGCCTTTACAACAACCAGCGCTTCGTCTACTGAGCTAAAATAAATAAAACCACATCTTTTCTCCAAAACAAACACAACAATATTCAATACTCTGTCTTTGTTTCTGTATTTGTTTAGTAATAAAGTCGTAAACCACCGTCGTTTCTATTCTAGCTGTGCATCCGACATGTTTGTCTTAGAAAATGGCTGAAACGAGACCACAGGGACTGAACAGGAGAACACTATTCAACAAGGGAACAACTAGTTCGAAAACCAACTAGGATATATTTCCAATTGGCGTTAGCCCGTTCATCTTGTGCATGCCGCGTTTATTCCCACGACCCGAAAACATGCCTCTAGTAGAAGACAGTAGTCAGGATTCAATAATAATTTAACAACAATCACAAAATAAATGTTATGTAAATATGTATGTTATGTGACACTTCATAATGAAAATATAGACACATTAATTACACGTACAATCCAGATCTTAACAGCAATAGGGCTATTTTCACCACTTTTAGTCTATATAGTATACATACAGTCACTATACCGACTCTATATAGTCTCTATATCCTGGATCGACCCACAACACCTTCCAACACTGACAAAAATATGGAGAAAAGAGAGGTATGTGGTGCGCTATTTTGTTCCTGTCTCCTCACGTCATCAAAAGACCCAGCTGTCATTGGTGGAAAATCAATCCGATACGGCGATGCAAAGGTCTTTTTTGTTGGCACCACTCATTCGTTCAGAAGTGTAAGCTCCTGTTGGTGCCCATGGTTTTCAAGGTGCGTTGTCCCAACTTGTTTTTTTAATTTACCACCCTATCTTCGAAAGCCTTTCCTGCACAAATCATTGTTTTCTCAGGGAAAATATAGAACAATCAGGCATTTAAGTTTTAGAATTATCAGACGTATTTGATCAGAGCTCGTAGCTTTGAGTGTTATCTGCCAACCTGGATGAAGAAACCTGGCTAAGGGTAAACATTACTTGCAGGCTGCAACTCAGCTTTTCAAGTCGGTGTCACCATTATTTGAACGAACACAGACTCTTGACACATCTGGGTACATTTCATGAAACCATTCGTGTCTTCAAATCTTTACTTTCAGTTTGGTGTTTGTAAGCCAGTTAGGGTTCCACCTGCAGAACATTCACTGAATCTACACAACGACCCCCTGAGCTGACATGGTTTCATTTCATGAAAGCAGCATTAAACACGACGCAGAGAGAAAGCAACGCTTGAAAAAAGCAATAAGGTGGTGGGTGGAGTCGTGGACATAAAAAATAAAAACACTTCCTCCACCCCTCCCTCGCTATCCTCGGATGAACTCGTCACATTACTTGATGACTTTTTTTCTGGCCTGCCCTCTCTACTTCCTGCTATTTTTGTGCTCCCTCGCTCACTCCCTCTCTCTTTATCTGTGTGTGTCGGAGTGCTAACCAGGAACAGAGTCACAAAGGCTTTAATATTTGAAAAATCACCTGCAATACAGACGCAATATTGTGCAGAAAAGAAAGCCTTTGGATCATGAGTCTTGGCCAGACAAGGTATTTGCAAACAATCTTATATTTTACAGCAGAACTCAATGGTTTTAAAGCTGAAAATGTACAGCAACAAGTTTACAGGTGAAATTATTTCAGGATTACATGAAAAACAACATTTTTATTTACATGTGGCTTTTTTTGTTGCAAGAGTCAACTCATATGCTTTTATCGGAGGGGAAATGCTGTTATTTTTATAGCACGTCATTCAGCTGTCAATCACGTTAACTTGAGAAAGACCACACTGTTGTTACTGTAAACCTACTGGATGCCTCATCTATCAAGCTGTGGTCAGACTAGTACCTCTTACTTCTGATACATCACAAAGAAAACTTAATTAACACGTGGTCAAACTTTAGCAAGTTGCATTTTAAACTCAGAATCTCGTAAAAAAAAATTTAACTACCTGAGCAGGTTGGTCACCATAGACTTATAATAGCAACTAAGAGGTAGATCCTCCTTACTGGGCCACTCACACGCATTTAACAACCATTAAAGAGTATAAGCACCGCTACCTACTCACAGGGCATTATAACCTGCTAAACATCCGCTAAAACTTGATTAAGTCATGCTTAGAACACTTTAGCTCTTCATAGACTGCAAAAATGTCATGCTAGCATCACTCTCATAATGTTAGTTCACTCATTCCTGGAAAGCATGTTCATTTTATTGCCGTCATGTGATAAAGATGTGATAAATTGTGCTAGCCTTTTGCTAGCATCATGCTAAAGGCCCGATATAAGTTGTGGCAATGTGTTAGAATGTTATGATCATGCTAATGACGGACGTTTAAGCTATTAAAATGCTAATTCTAATTATGTCTTGCTAATGTAATGTTGGTAATTGTGAAACTGTTGGAAACTTTTAAAGCTTTTTTTTAAGCTTATTCCATTTGGTTGAAATGTCTTCATTAAAAAAATATAACCTTTCTGAAAACAAAAGCCAACAGTTTTACTACCAGAAGTTCAAATACCATGGAAACTGTATCCAAGATAGCATCGTGCTAGCTATATGCTAAAGTGCTAATGTGTTAGGATGTTATAATCATGCTAATAATGGATGTTTATGCTATTAAAATGCTAATTTCAATTTCTTTCTTGTTATTGAAATGTTGGCTAATGTTTCTTCAAGAGCTTTTAAATTATTAAAACTTTTAAAGCTTTATTAAACTTATTTAATGTATTTAAATAATAAAAAAGTCATCTTTCTGGAGAAAAAAGCCAACATAAAGCTTGAATACTAGACTTTAAATCAAGTTCAAAATGCCCAAAAAACAGATTACAGATAATTAATGAATAAATAATTCGATAAATAACTACACACTGTCATCTTTAAACAACTTGACGCTCAAAAAGAATTATAAATGAGTAAATGTTATGTTTGGGTTCAATTATATTACTAAAATGTTAGGGGACAAAATGCAATAATTTTTTTTTCAATCTTAACTAAACTTATTTTTTACACCTGCACCTTTAAAACCCCAAATATCCGGAAAGGCGTAACCCTTTATTCTCAGCCTCCGTTTGTATTGCCCTACATAAAGATCTCTCATGCAGTAGCAGAACTTGCAGAAGGCATCAGCCAGCTTTGCAAAAGTTAAAGGTTTCTTATTTTCACAGCATAATCAATAAGTGAATTATAGTTTAAAAGGATATTAATGTTACTGCTTAATTAATTCATATTTACAGCACAATCAAACCCCATAAAGATGAATGAAAATAATTTACATCAAGTTAAATTTGTGGATTCATGTCGATGCAGTCGTCTCATTAATGTTTAATCTCCCCAGACCATATTCAGCACGAATAAGGTCAACATGCAACAGGCACTTCCTGTTTATAAGAGCTATTTATACAAGCAGGGTGTGAAGCAGAAGTTCATGAGTTGCTGCGAACGATAAGTGTGCTAAAAGGCCTTTGATGAGCGCAAAACTTTGGCTTTGGAACATTACATAAAAGGAGTTGATAACTTAGAAGGAGAAAGAGGAGTGTCAGCCACGGCTGTATCTGCACCCTTTTCTCAGAGTCACGGTGAGTTTAATTGATGGCTGATGTGCGATGGTTTTAAAAATTGTACTTTTGCAAGTAGATTAAGATAAAAAAGTGTCATACTAGTTTACATTAACAAAAACATTCTTGTAAATGTAGTTTTTGTTTCCTACAATAGTCTTTCAAAACGTCATGAATTATAAATGAACCCATTTCTCCGTCTAAAACACTGTTGACTTCTCAGCACTGAACCGATGCAGTATCTCACTGATGAAACTTCATCCTCCTCTCCATCTGTCTCGTTTGTTTTTTTCCAAACTGCCCCGCTGTCTCGGCCAAATGCCAGGGCACAACATTTCAATCCCTGCCATTAATTAGCCCAGAGACATCCAGAATGTGAATGGCCTGCTCTTTCAGTTGCTTCTCGTGATAATTTATGCAAAGAGACGTCTCTGCCCCTTGAAACAGCGGTCTGTTATACGCCCTGCGCTGGGGACCCTCCAAAACCAACCATTAGGCTGGAATCAATCTGACGACTGAGCGATGAAGAAACTTAACGAATTATACAGAGCTCCGTGTTTAGTGACGCATGGATGGAGAGATGGAGGAACAGGTGGACGGATGGATGGATGAATGGAGAGGAAGATCAGATGAGAGGACAGAGTGCCACGTGGACAGAGAGATGGATGGATGGATGAATGACCAGCTGATGGATGGATGGACAGATGGAAGGATGGGGAGGAAGAGCAGTTGAAGGATGGATGGACAGAGTAATGGATGGATGGATGGGGAGGAGGACCTGTTGACGGATGGATGGACAGAGTGACGGATGGATCGATGGACGGATGGATGGATAGATGGAAGGGGAGGAAGATCAGTTGAAAGATGGATGGACAGAGTGAAGGATGGATCGATGGACAGATGGATGGATGGATGGATGGATGGGGAGGAAGATCAGTTAAAGGATGGATGGATAGAGTGATAAACGTATGGATGTAATGACGGGGAAGAGAAAAAGGGGGAGATTGACCAATTGGAGGATGGATGGGGAGGGCAACCAGTAGAAGGTGGAAGGATGGGGAGGAGGACCAGTTGGCGGATGGATAGATGCATAAATCATGCATGAAGGTACGGATGGGCGTGCTTGGATACACTGGGAGACTGATGGAGGGTTGAAGGTACGGATGGTTATCTCCAGTCACTCTAAAGCGTCTCCTGTCGTTGCAGATGGAGGAGGAAGCTGCCGGGGCTGCAGTCTGTCCCTGAAGCTGAGGTAGTAGATTGAATAGTTGTGGAGAGGAAACGCTCCCTGTGAGATAACTATACAATCTACTGTCTTTCTGATGGAGACAAGAGTCACTCGCCGAGGACAAGATGAAGCTCTGCATTAAACCTGAGGTTGGCGTCTCCTCGAGGTGAGGTAGTAGGTTGTATAGTTTGTGTGGAGGATCACGCCCTCTTCTGGTGATAACTATACAGTCTATTGCCTTCCTTGAGAGACACGATGCGCACGAGAACTTTATCTCGCAGTACAAGAATGACCAGACAGCAGCATGACTATAAACAGGATGTCTCTGTTGAATTTCGTTATATTTTCTGTGTTTAAATGCTCTTTTCTGGTGAAATGCACTGGAATGTAATGTAAAGTATTTGCCTTCATTTACTTATAGTGCATTTTTTATTGTATTTCCAGTACTTTGAAGATGATGTAGCTTTATTCTCATTTAAATAAACATACAAGCTCTCATTTAAGGGACGTGAGCATTTTTTTGGTGACTTTGAACTTTTTAATTATATGTAAGAATTACAGTTTTTGGGTGTAATACCTAATTTCCCCAACAGCAGGAGAAGATCGTGAAACCGTTCTACGCAGTTTAGATGCTGGAGAACACTTCTGCATGTTGGTGCTTGGAGGAGCCCTACTGGTAGAACAGTGGAAATGCAGCTGAGCCATTTCACCGAATGGGTGCCATTTCTGTCCCTAGGACTTTCTATGTATAAATAAGCATTAATATGGCTTCATAAAAAAACATTTTATTACTGTCAAAGTCAAGCTAGAACATTTAAAATATTGATAAAATCAACATAAAACACTGAAAAATAGCATTTATTGCTTGTCCCCAGTGTCTGATGCTACACCATAAAATAAAATAATTAGGATTTTTTCAAAAGAACCTTTCTTTTGCATTATATGTTTGTTTCAAATACATTTATTGACACAAATATCTATAGTTTTTAGTCATGTCCCAGGCTTTTTCCTCGAAAGACTGGGGAATTTCCATAAGTCCATTTTTTAGCAGGAAGTTGCATCACTTGGATCTTTAGAAATCCATCGGAAGAACAAAGGAAAGTTCTCTCAATTCCTTATTCACGTTTATGATTTTGTGATCATTTAAGAAACACTTTCCTGTTACTCAAATTATTTCAAAGATTTAATTAGTTTAGGGCAGGGGTGTCAAACTCAATTCCTGGTGGGCCGCAGCCCTACACACTTTACTCCCAACCCTGCTCAGAGAGACCCAGACCTGAAGCTTATGGTGTGGTTAGTTGAGGTTGGAGCTAAACTGGGCATGCAGGGCTGCGGCCCTCCAGGAGTTTGACACCCCTGGTTTAGGGTAAAACTGTATATATTTGGTAAATAACTGAATTTCCTGGTTCTATAATCATCTGCACCATGTTGCTGTTTAGCATGTATTTGCTCATTCTTTGCTAAAAACTCCTGTTACTTATATAAGGAACAACAAGAGGTTTAGTAACGAGAAAAAACAAATGTGTCAACAAGCAAATGGCACATATTTGGTGGAATGGCTCAGTTTTTATCCTTAGATTTGTGACAGTTATGTTTTATTCAAACTCTTCATTGGAACTTAGTTAATAAACTAAGTTTATTCATATTCTTTACCCTTTTATGAATTCTACAGAAGGGCAACTTCATCCAATGTTTTGTTTTTATTTCAAAAACGTCAAAACCACGTCTGTAGTTCAGTAAGAAGGGATAAACTCACCCTGAAGCGTGCCAAACAACCCCATCATCGGTCACCAGCGATGGCAGATGGAGAGTCCCCTGCAGAGAGACAAAGCTGGTGTGAACCTGTTCCATCGTCAGGTAAAGCCACAGCACCAACAAATAATTACCATTAAATAACCATTACTAAAACACTACTTAAAATACAATATATATATATATATATTCAGATCATTAATGGTGGTAGCACTGTGGCCTTCAAGCTAGAAGGTTGTCGCTCCAGGGAGTACCCCTCACCTTTCGCCCAATGGGAGCTGGAGATAGGCGCCCCGTGACACCAATAGTATTGTGTAAAACAATATGAATTTTAGAAATAAAGCACATCCAGTGATAACAAGAGGGGCTGCAGCTTTGTTGCCTTTGACAACCTTTACCTTGTATTCAGATAAAACCTGTGGGGTTCAATGGTGAAAATGTTTTCCATGTTTCCTTAAAATGGAACAAAGAGGAACCTAAAACTGAACCCTGTTAATCACCATTTAATAAAACGCAAATAAATATTTAAAAATAACCATTTGATTTATGATTAATTTGATTTTGCAACAGGGTGTGTTTTTCAAGAGAAAGCCACCCTTGCAGGAATCAAACCAACTTTCAGAAAACCAGCAAACCACAAGCTCACAAAAAAAACACTGGGGTATTTTTCAACCAATAAAATAAATGTGGATCAAACCGAAATGGTGAGCCATCAAACCAACAGCTTCCTGTAAAAACAACCCATGAGCTCGTCCAGGGCTTTACTAACAAGTGATGAGTTGAGATGAGATGAAAAGAGATAAGGTTAGGCAACACAAGACAAAACAGGACAAGATAAGGCAACACAGGACGAGACAAGGCAAAACCAGGTAACATAGAGCAAGACAAGTAAATACAGGACAAGGCAATGCAAGACAAGACAGCTCAAGCAAGAAAAGATAAAGCAACTAGACAACATAAGATTGGATATGGCAACATCAGACAAGACGACACAAGGCAACACAAGACAAGAAAAGATCATATAATGCACCACAGGACAAGACAAGTCAAGATATGATGTGCATAAGAATATAATTTGTGTTAAAAAAGAAACAAAAAAAGAAACAAAAGCTTTGTTAACTATTTTCTTAGCGATTATTGAAGCGGATTCAACATGGACCACCAGGACCTAGTTTCACTTGTATTAGTGTGCAATTTCATTCAGCCTCTCGGTGGCAGCGATAAAGTTTGTGCACTCAATGCAAGATATATTAAAGAGGAAGATGTCTTTTGGACTCAGAGAGAAATTGAGGGAGAAAGAGAGAGAGAGAGAGAGAGAGAGAGAGAGCTTTAGACGTGGCTTTATGAAGAAGTTGCTTTCTCTAGAAAAACATTTGCTGTTTTTTTGCGTGTTTTTGTGCAGGAACAAGCTCCTAGACACTATTTGTAAGTATTACCTCAATACGTATTGTGACATCTCCTTATGGCAATATATCGTGGCATGGTAGATTATTAGACCTCTAACAAATACAAAAAACGCCTAGAAAAGGGCTCTTTCAGACGAGACAAGTTACAATTGCACCAATTTCCAAAGATAGATATTTGTACGGTTGTTATTGCTCAAACCAAAAACCTTCTGGGCTGCCACTTCAGATCTTTAGAGAGTGAGAGTTGGTCACTGAAGGAGCTGGGTATTCAGAAAAGTCTAAAAGAAGGTGAAAGGTCTCCTCTCCACCAGTGATGGCATTCTTAAATATGTAAAACAATGTAAAAAGTCAAGAAAAGCGGTGAATAAATCAATGCTCTGGACACTGTTATCAACATTTTACAAAACTAAAGTCTGTACCAAGTTTTACCAAAAGATTGTAAATCTATTTATTTCGGTTTCGCCGTCTAGCAATTTTTAGAGCATGGTTTTGTGAGTCTGTGCTCGTAGCCGATGTGTGTTTGTGGGTGATTGAGCACAACTTCCTATTTCAACCAGCGCTGTTCCTGCTCTGTTGCTCTTACCATGGCTGAAGCTGAGACTGTGGTCTACACGCTCCTGGAGGTGGTGTTGGCTCTGGGTTGCTCTACTGGGAATCTTCTGGTGGTGTTGGCAGTCTGCACTTCCCGGGCTCTCAGGGAAACTACCTTCTGTTTCGTGGTGTCCCTGGCCGTGGCCGATTTGCTGGTGGGATGTGTGGTCATTCCTCTGGCTTTGCTGGTGGACGGGCGCATAGGGATGAGCTTCCACTCCTGCCTCTTCATCAGCTGCGTGGTGATCGTGGTGACCCAGGTCTCGGTGCACTCGCTGCTGGCCATCGCTGTGGACAGATACCTGCGTGTTTATAACCCTCTCAGGTCAGGCATTACAATGTACATCTTTTTAGTACATTATTGTCTTTAATAAGAAAGATATGATAGGATAAGGCAAAATAAGACAAGACAGGACAAGATGAGACGAGATGATATTAGATAAGTCAAAACAGGACAAGGAAATATAATACAATACAGGACAAGACAAGCTGAGACAAGGTTAGATAAGATAATGCAACACAAGACAAGGCAAGATAATACAAGGACAAGACAAGTTAAGATAATATCAGATTAGATAAGGCAATGCAGGACAAGATAAGACAAGAAAGACAAGATAAGATTTGATAAGGCAACACAGGACAAGACAAGACAAGTCAAGCTAATACAAGGCAAGACAATACAAGACATGATAAGTCAAGACAGGACAAGATGAGACAAGATAATATTAGTTAAAATGGTACAATACAACACAGGACAAGACAAGACGAGCCGAGGCAAGGTAAGATAAGATAATGAAACACAAGTCAAGACAAGGTAACACAAGACAATACCAGGTAAGACAAGATCAGATAAGATAAAGTAACACAAAACCCGGTAAGGCAAGATAAGGCACAGCAACACAAGATAAGATAAGGCAACACAGGACAAGACAAGTCAAGGGAAGCTAATACAAGGCAACACATGACAAAGCAATAGAAGATAAGACTAGATAAGGCAAGACAAGATAAGATTAGCAACACAAGACAAGATAAAAATGGCTGTTTTTATAATGTTATTGTGTTTAGTAAGAAAGAGTCGACTCTGAGTTGCGGCATCATTACAAGAATCTGCAGTCATGCTTAAACCTCCCAAAACCAAACGTCTCCTCGAAACCTCTTGCTCGCATTTGTAAATTATGTTTGCATCATAACGAGAAAGTGTGTTTTTTGTGAGAGATTTGCAGCTTGATTTCATCTGCAATTGAGGAACCAGTGGTTTCCTGCAAGCCACAGCAGTCTTTTCTTCAGTCAGTGCAGTGAAACATGGAAATGATTACAACGTTGTTCTCGCTAGAAAATGAACGGTTCTCAATCTCTTCCTCGGAATCACACCTCAGTATGATGATATGAGTTGCTAAAGAGTGCACTGTTCTAAGTATAGACTGCATCCTGCAAAGGAGGGGGTAAAGTACGAAAGTCACAAAACAAGTATTTTGGGAGTAGTTTTAAAATACACTATAACACAGTGAAAATGTTTTTGAGCTTCTAAATGCGTCAAGCTGTTTTTTTAGACACTCAAAACCAAATAATAAACTTTTTTGAATCGTAATAGGGTCTTTTTAAAGACAAAACATTTAAATTCATTATCAAATATATTTTTTTAACAGTAATGTCCATTTCATTTTACTGTTTATGTCGTTTAATTTTCTCGACCGACAACCACCTTGTTTAACGGATTATTAACTGGTTATTAATAAGATTGACGTTTTAAATGAGCATTGAATAAGAATAGAATCGAGGAGTACTTGTGCACACTTCTATTTTAACATGCGCACTGCAGAACAATCCGAATATCACAAACCCTGAAGTTTGAATGCGTGAAAACACAACTACCGCCAGATTTACATGCATCATTTTGGAAAAATAATAAACAGGTAAAAATAACTCCCGTGAAATGATAAATTGATGCACAAAAAAATTGTAAATTTGCTACAAAAATATACCAATATATTAAGAAAATTATAAAAACAGAATGGTTACCTCAAAAGTACGAATTCTGTCTTGTTTTGATAGCTCTGGGGATGGTCTGGAGCAGAGTCTTGGACCCACTGCAGAAAACATAATTCTGATGGTGTGAAGCCACTGAGATTGCAGACAAGATAAGCCACACCCACTGAATGTGGAGCCCCACCCATGTGTCGCCCCACCCATTGAGTTCCCTAACCCTAAACCCGGAAGTTACGACACAGTTCAATGTTCATTGGGCGGGGGCTCCACATTCAGTGGTTGGGGCTAATGCCATCGGCAGTCTGCAGATTGGGGTACATAGGTGCAGCTGTGATTGCGGGCGCATGCGAAATGCGCAATCACTGTTAGCGCCTCGGGACAAAACAAATCTACAAGAGCAAAAACAAGATTATAAACCCTTTAACTGCTGTAAACTTTTTTGGGTTAAAGATTAATCGAACAATTTAGATATCCCTAGTTGGACCCAAATTTTAGAATAACTCTAGCGCATTCCAGGAATACTTCTCCTTACAATAGAACAGATGTTATTAACCTCATCACCTCCGGACTCAAAGGCATTGACTCTAAAGGTTCTGGTACACTCCTGGTTTGGTTGCATTTGGTCCTGGTCTAGATCACACTGAGAAATTACCAGCAACAAATCTTTTGCAGGTATCGAAAAGCCGTAAAGAAGCAGCACTTGTGGGTGGCAGTCACGGTGTGTTGGATCTCAGCGACTCTCCTTGGTCTCCTTCCCATGTTTGGATGGCACAAGAAAAACCCCACCACACCCCAAAACTCCACCATGATCTGCAAGTTCATGGATGTCATCTCAATGTCCTACATGGTCAACTTTGTCTTCTTTGCTTGCGTCATCCCTCCCATCATCATCATGACGCTCCTCTACCTCCACCTCTTCATCATCATCTCCAAACAGCTGAAGAAAGGGATCGGATGTGCCACAGAGACCCGATCTTTTTACTACAAAGAGCGAAAGCTGGCAAACTCCCTGTCTCTGGTGCTGGCTCTGTTTGCAGTATCCTGGGTTCCTCTGCACATCATGAATGCTTTGTTTCATTACAGGATTGCACGCATTCCCAAAGTCGCCTTCCACATTGGCATCCTCCTGCTTCACGCTAACTCTGCGGCTAACCCTATAGTCTATGCTTTCAAGGTCCCGAAGATCAGGATGGCGTATAAAAGGCTTCTGAGGAGGCTGACGTGCTCGGAGATGAAGGCGGAGCCCGCCAGCCAGACGATGGATAACAATGTCAGCACCAACTCAAACAGCAATGCGTGCGGCATTGTGAAGAAAGGGCAACAAGTCGTCTTCGATATCAGCCAAGAGTCCATTAGTGCAATCTGAAAACTGTCAAACAAAACCGAAAGAATTGAGCCACACATTGAAATAACTGAACTGAGATTGAATTTTGGTCAAATAACCAAATAAAAAATTGGGCCTACACCCATTTCCACAGAAAACATACACGCCCAGCTAGCAATTCAAATTCTTTTCATAGCACTGACCTGTTACTTTTGACCACTAGGTGTCAGTATTTATCCCATGGCTGTAGCTAGTTCTGTAATAAACTAAACAGATAAATGACGTACAGTATGACATCACTTCCTGTTTTGTGCTCCTGTTCATTGTCCTGCCTCCTCATCCATAAGAGCTCTGTCATGTCTCTACTTCAGGATCTTTTTGCTCCTTCGATGTGGTCTCTGCTTTGGTTTGTTATTCAACTTCCCTTTGATCTTCGGCATTTTGCTTATAAATATTTATTCTTGTAAAAAATCTTTTTTCTGCAGTTATTGTATAAATGCATGTTTTTTTGGTGTTTTACATAAATACTTGCAAAAGCGAAAGGACCTGCGGGGGTGGGGGGGGGGCACATGTGCATAAGAAGAATGTTAACAAAAAGAATGCAATTTAACATATATTGAGATCTTCTTTGTTGTCTTTTGAGGCTTTTATAGGAGGTGAGATTTTTACAGACACATTTCACTGTCTGTAAATACAGTTCTCTGGATATTCCCCATCTTTTGTAATACATCAAATAAAACAATGTATAATCAAATAGATATATATATATATATTTAGGAGGAGGTTGGGGTTCCTACAGTTGATCCGTTAACCAGAGAAACACAGTGACTTGCCACCCTGAAGAAAAGGGGAACAGAAACACAGTCGTGATGATGAGGTAAACATGTAAAAAAAACCACAGACACATGGCAGATGTACTATAAAAGAGTAATAGCACACCATTTCTCAAGACGCCAGTGATTTGATGCATTTACCAAAGCAAATATTTCATAATGCTCTTTCTCTCATCGAGTTAGGATGTAAACACATTGTTTTATATTACACATACTGTGTTTTGTACCCAGTCTGTTCATATCTGTTAATAAAAGTCAAATATTTTATTGTGGTTCCGTAAAGTGAATCTACTAACCCCAGGACATTTACATGTTAGTGTTGGGTACATTTTCAGGTTCCATTTTTTCTTATGGGTGCGTTCAAAAACTCATTAAAGTACATATTATTTACCATCAGAATACAAAGTTTAAGAATATTTTACTGTTGCATTTTTGAGTTATTCCATCATGAACTTTGCTAAAATAAAAAAATACATTTAGTGAGACGCCCTGATGAGGGGGCACCATGGACCATCTACATTTACAAGATCATCTCTATCATAATTATCATCTTTCCATGAGATGGAAAAGAATTAATAGATGCTTTTTAAGCTGCACAAACTTTCACAAATAAAGGAAATGAGGCTTTAAAGCTTTGATCTTTATCAACAGTTTCCTGTTTGTAAAGCACCCGAGAGTGACAGCACTGAGAGAAATTCGGAAAAAGGCCTTTTAAATTTTAGCCTTATGACTTTTAAGAACACTTGGATTCTCCAGAAAGAGTGTTGAGGATGCTCCAATGGTTTTTCTGGGTGCTTGCTCTAAAGTTTTCTAGATCAAATACACATTATATGTCTTACATGAGCACCAGCACTAGTCTGTATTTAATTGCAGACATCATTTTGTATTTTTTCATCGCCATCGGCGAAGATGGCCATAAAAAGATTCATTACTGCTCGATGCATCATGCAGCTCATGCGTGGCACATTAATGGTTACCGCTCGTCAATAATCCCAAGCCCCTGAGCTTTGAGAAATGATCTTGACACAATTAGACGACAGCATGAGTCACCATGACAACTAGCGGCTTTATTGCTCTCTTGTCACTAGTATTTGAGAAACGCCATTGATGATTATGGTTGACGAACGTCTTCCCCAATATTGTTGCATCCGTGTTTTTTATAATGATTAGTATGAGTATTTTTCAACAAAACTTACCAAATCTTTTGCAGGCAAACATTTTAATCACCAGGACAACTCTGTGCTATGCTAATTAACATGCTTAGAAAATATGAAAAGTCTCACATCAACCCAGACAGTACATGATGCTTCACTTCTGCCAAGCTTGTCCAAAACTGACTCATCAAACATCAGTACAAGTAATAAATCTAAACATTGTGTTTCTTTGGACAGACATTTATGAGTTTGGGACATCTTAAGGGAATGAAAGCAATCAAAGAGAATGCCTTATTAAGACATGCTTTCAAAAAAATGCAAGAACAGCATTTTCTTTAAAAAAAAAAAATCACAGCGCTGGACTGTCTCAAAATAAATCGAAACATCTGCAGAGGCAAGACAATGTGTACACTACAAGGCCTGGTAACTAAGAATCTGGCTACATGGTTTACAAAACAAGCGCTGACCATCAAGAACCAGTCCATAAACAAGCAACAGTCCAAGTTGAGGGGCAAATTAAGAGGAGGCAAGACAAGGCAAGGTAGGATATGACAAGGCAGGGACCAACAGGACAAGAGAAGGCCAGACCTCCACAGGTAGGAGAATACAAGAGGGGAAACGAGACGACATTGTAAGACAAGAAAAGAGCTCACCTGGGACAAAGTAAGAGGAAGCAAGACAAGACAAGGCAAGGTAGAGTATGGAAAGGCAGGGACCAACAGGACAAGAGAAAGCCAGACCTGCACAGATAGGAGAATACAAGAGTGGAATTGAGAAGACAATGTAGGACAAGAAAAGAGCACAACCGGGACAAAGTGAGAGGAGGCAAGACAAGACAAGGCAAGGTAGAATATGAAAGGCAAGGACCAACAGGACAAGAGAAAGCCAGACCTGCACAGATAGGAGAATACAAGAGTGGAATTGAGAAGACAATGTAGGACAAGAAAAGAGCACAACCGGGACAAAGTGAGAGGAGGCAAGACAAGAGAAGATCAGATGGGATAGGACAAGACAGAGCAAGGCAGGAAAACAGAGGAAAGGACTGGTCCAGGTTATAATCGGTAGAGATGGCTCAGACTACTTAAAAAACCCCCGATTGTTTGTAAAATTGTTCAGAAGCAGAATCAGTGACTGTTTTGCATTGTTTTTCCTCGTTTTGCATGCGGAGGAAACGATTCTAGGTACAAAGAAATCTGCTGTTGACAGTAGATGTGTAACGGGGCTGGAATTTAAGTTTAAACAAATAGTAGTTGTTTAATTCTGAAATGTGGCTGACTACTGATTGTTGGGAATGTGCTGTGTTCCTCTAATAAAACTCAGCGTATAAACCAAGTATATATGTATGATTCCTACCAAAATCTTCTGATGCACTCTCCTGCAAATCAAATATCTGTTCTGGGTCTTCATTCCATACATTTGAACTTACGAGAGGCTCATAAAAGGAATTACGGCGAAAGAAGAATACATAAAAAATGCCCAGAGATAAAAGGACATCTCACTTCTGCTTGAAAGGATTAAAATAGACGAGATAAGCACAAAGACTGAGGAGGCCACTGAACAGGATGAAACGATCATGGAAAGCCAGGACGGATTGATTAGCGCGCTGCAGTGAACATTACTGGGAAATTACTTTTGATGAAGATCGTGTTCAATTTCCTGGGTAGAGACATTTGAATATTAAATTATGCGAGTGCCTGATCACAGGGTAAATATGATGTTTTCCTCTGTACTGTGCGTGTTTAATTTGAGCTTGTCGAACAGGATTTTAGTAGGAATTGAATGAGCTGGAATGGAAATAGTCTGGCTATCTCTGAGCTCTGCCTCGACAGAAAGAATCAGCCAATCACAGTCGACTTTGTTGAAACCTGACCACGGTTTTGCTTTCATCAAACTACACTGGGGTTTAGCCTGAAGCTAGCACAGTGGGTGCTGCTTAAAGTCCAAAGACAAACAAAGTCAGCAAGTACAAACAAAAAGTAACAATTTGACTTTTTGACTTGAATTTTAAGAGATAAAATGTGGTAACATATAAAGTTTAAATATTGAGGGGGAAAATGTTGAAATTCTTGAATATACAAAATGTTTTTCCAAACCCTGGTCATGAAATCTGCTTTGTTCAATGTTTTTAAACTCTCCAGACCTTACTTATTTTCTTTGGAAGTAAATCTTGTTACGTGTGCATTAAATAGAGTAATGTTATCCAATAATAAGTCTTTAGATCTTGTATATTTCTGTGAGCATCCTGTTTGAAATGACCCTTCTCAAACAATATAATAACACTTGTCGGTGCTTACTTTGCTATGTACAACCATCATTGTGAATACAACTATTGAAATGCATTACTTTTGTGATTGGACTTTTAGTTTTTATTTGCCTTTTCTCAGATGACAACATGCAGAACATTTATGGCTCAAGGAAAGATGACATCTATTATAACAGGAGGTCATCTGGTTTAATCTGAAGACGAAATGTGAATGAAAACAAATGTTTTTATTATTCTAAATAATGCAATCGATTAAAAGGAACCGTTTGGAAAGGTCTAATGTTGTCTGCTCCATTTGTGAGTTATGAACTCAAACAGAGATAAATGGTGTCTGAGGTTTGGAGAGAGCAGAAAGAGGTAGAAAGAGAGAGAGAGAGAGAGGAACTATGGGCAAGCAAGGCAAGGAAACAACACTGCAGGGAATGAAACACCCCTCCCTCCGTCCATCCCTGTGAGCCGGCAAAGCCTCCACGACCAGAGACAGAAGCAGCAGTTTGAGAAGATGCTCAGGACACACAGCACCTAAGATTAATTACCAAAGATACCAGAACCCCATACTGCTCTCCATGGCTTCCACTCACAAATCAAAACCAATTCATCGATGTCCAGAGAGTTTTAGATGAGACACTTTGAAAGAGAAGAAAAGAACATACCTGTGTTTAGGATATAATTAGCCTCACGAGCCCAATGGAAGTGGATCTGCGGCTTCAGATGACCAAGATGTCAGTCAGAAAGAGTTGGGAGAAGGAGGACCTGATGTACATCTCCATCGAGAGCAGCATCGCTCTGGTGTCGATTTTTGGGAACGTTCTGGTAGTTTTGGTGGTCGGGATGAACCAGGCTCTCCGTGACCCAACGTTTTGCTTCATCGTGTCCCTGGCACTGGCGGACATCGCTGTGGGAGCTCTGGTGATCCCGTTGGCGGTGATCATCAGTTTGGGGCTTAGTACAGCGTTTTACACCTGCCTTTTCATTTCCTGTCTGCTGGTCATCATCACACAGAGCTCCATACTGTCCCTGCTGGCCATAGCCATCGACCGCTTCCTGCGCGTCAAGATCCCCACCAGGTGAGTCTGGAACCGAGATCAATTTTGGTCATTTTTGATTTCAATGTTAATGGTTGGAATAGAATGAGCTTTGGGTGGACTAGCCTTTATTTTGAACAGATAGGACAGTAGCTAGACTGGAAGAAAGTTGGGTAGCGAGACTGTAAGGATGGGAAATGACGACGGGTTAGGGATTTGAACCCGCATCCCCCACGCAACAGTACATATATGTCTGGCGAACTTTCCACTATACCACGGGGCCGGACTAGTCTGAAAAGTGAATATAGCAAAATATTTGGGCTGTGAGAATTTAAAGTAATTTTAAAGATTCCAAACTAATTCTGTTATAGAGCTCATGAAACAAATAACTATAAAGTCTTTGATCTTTTAGCAGATGTGAGCAAAAAATTATTTAGTTACACTCAAAAACGTGAGGAAACTCAACATTTCTATTTATAATTTCCCAAGTTTTTACCGCCAACCAACATTTCTAAGTTTTGAAAAAAAAGAGGAAAACACAGAGATTAGCTGCTACGCCATTAAGGATTCAGCAACAACGGCTAAAACACAGACATTTGGCCCGAGGATTATCAAGAGATGCTCAGTGCTCTCTACATACTTAATCATTGCACTCCTGATCCAATCCTGATTTGAGGAAAGAGGGGATACAGTTCATCAGGAACAGAGTAATTCGAAAGCTTTGATATTTTTGGTTTTGAATGAACATTCCTACAGTTATGACACATAATTTGCCAGGTAAATAAAATTAAAATGAGCAAAAATCATTTCATTTTATTGACCCCAAATCGGTGCCTTTAGTGTCATCTATTGGTGAAAAGAAGGTATAACAAGGGACGAATGGAAATACAATACCTGTGATATAAGTTCTGGCACAAAGAACACACTGGAACAGAAAGTGCTTGGAACAGTGCACAAGGTTACTTGGTCATCCCAACATTCACTCTTTTCTTTGTCATTGGCGAGAAGCTGAATGCAGCCAGGCTTCGGCCAGTGGTCTAATACTTATTAAGGGAATGTTTGGTCTGACTGGGTGCCCTTATGAAAAAAATGAATGATAACAGTATTGTTCCAATACTCTGCAACGTCTAAAATAAATGGCCATCAGCACTAAAAAAATAACTGTAAAATACAACCATTTAGTCGCAAACAAGTTCCTCCATTTTTTGGAGGCTTCTGTATGTCTTAGTATTCTCAGAAAAATGCATTACTGGTTTTAGAACCACAACCACCTTCACCAGAATCCAGTTACAGAATACATTTAATCAAAAAGACACTGAGCTTTAGGGGTTCTAGGGGAGCAGTGTTCGATTCCAGCACTAGGTCATTTCCCCGTTCCCAACAATTAACTCCCGTCTGATAAAAAAAAAAATCCAGAGAAAGTATTTTAAATCATATTAAGATTTTAACTTCAGCTGCACCGTGCAGCTATTGCTGTGATTTACTCTGAATACCATAATTCCCCTTTTCTGTGTGCATTAAAAATACTAGTATCTGACGTGAGAGCACTACAAGAGTCATGCAGTAAGCCAAATAAACTGGTGTATGTTTTCATGGGAACATGGAATCGTGGTTTTAATGCTCTGTCAAATTTGGAATCGTGGTTTTGTTCAGTTACTCATATTATATTTTGCTGTCAGCCATTACAACATCTTAGGGTTTGTTTAAACTAACAACTTTGTAAATGTGCCACACAGCTCAGAAAGTAGTGAACCATCACCCAAATACCCTACTAAAAAATCTGAAGAAGGGGGAAAAATGCACAATAAAATGCTCTTCAAAGTAATAGTTTTAATGAAAAAATTATACAGTTATGAATTTCACAAAGTGTAAGGGAATCCAGTACACTACCCCTTTATTATTATTGGCCAGAAATGATTACTTTTCAGAAACTAATCTGATAAAAACATTTTAAAAAATTTAAAGTGATATTTTTGCAAAACGAAAATATTGGAACTTAACAGGGGGCAAAAACAATCAGATACCTCAGAGGCAATCAAAAGCCTACTTTAAATCTAGTTCATATTTCCGCATGACAAAAATAATAGTAATAATCAAATTATTTCACATCATAAAGCTTTTTTGTGTACAAAAACGACCGTTGTACACATACTCTTTATTTACGGATGGTTGACAGTTTTTTAATAATTCAAATATCAATTATGAAATTATTTTTTGTTTGTTTTGACATCAAATAAGTTTCTCCACCCCTAAAATTAAAAAAATTAAAAATATAAAAAGATTTTCTTCTATAAATTATTCGTTGTCTGGCTAAGAGATTTCAGTAAGATATATCATATAGGAGACAAACACTGTGATATTTCAGAAGTGAAATAAAGTTCATGGGAAAATTTGGGAAATGGGAAAATTATTTCAACAAAGTTGAATGTGTATAAATTTAGGCACCACAAAAGAAACAAAATTGCTCAATCTGAACTAAAATGCTTTCAATTACCGTTTGGATTTTGGTAGAAAGTACTTTGGACCATTCTTCTTTACAAAACATTTCCAGTTCAGTCAGGTTTGAACACGACAAATTTTCAATAATATCCACAGTCTGCTGATATTTATAGAAATCCATGCAACCCTCAACTTTAACAAGATTCTGGTCTTCCAATTCTGCACAATGTTCCTCACAGTTGAAACTGATCGTTTATGTCTCTGAGAGCTTTCTGTATCCTTTCCCTAAACCAATTATTGTTTTCAGCTCATCTGAAAGTTGCTTTGAGGCTCTCATGTTGCCACTCTTTAGAGAACACTTTCAACTGGCCTCCTTTAAATACTTTCTCTTGATTGGATTCACCTGTGTATGGAGGTCCAGTGTCACTGAAGTCACCAAACCAGTTCTGAGTTCTAATAATTAGTGCTACAGGTATTTAATTCATGCGCATTCACAATTTAAATGATATATAACTATGTTTGTCTCATACATAATTGAGACGCTTTTCAAAGGTTTCTTTGCATACGAAAAGTTTGGCAAACATAAATAAAAGGCTTTTTGTCTGGATAAAATCAGAAGCTAGTTTTGCATATGCATAACTTCTTGCAAAGACGCCTCGTGGCTGCACGCAACATCAATACGCATGCAAAAATGTTCTTTAGAAGAGCCATTTTTTCCCAATAGCAGTCGATAGCATGCAAACAAGATGATTTAGATTCTCAGAGCATCACGTCTGAAAGCAACTTGATGAAGTAAAGGCCGCTGCTCAGCCATTACAAATCAAATCACCAAGTGTGACAGCTGTAATTTCCCCAAATACAAATCACAACTATTGAATATTTTTATAAAGTGTGCATTTTGCTGAGGAGAAACTTTTACGGTTATGCTTCAGCTGAGCTTTATCATCCTGCCTCTCGGCCAGCTGCCATATATCTGCTGCTTTCTTAATGCAAATCAATGAGCCGGTGCAACTCAAGGCTTTTAACTAAATTAAACTGCTGCTGTCTGTCAAAGGAAATGATGTGCTCTGCTCGGAGAGGCTCCTGCGGCGAAACGCTGGATGTCTGTGACACTGAGTATTTCTGAACGTGAAGGTGTCCGAAATATTACTAGGGGTGTAGAAGGGACACTGCTCCCGACTAGTTTGGGTTTAGAAAGAAATGGTTTAGAAGAAATGGTTTGAAACTAATAATTCTATATGTATTGAAAGATAATTAAACTGTAACTAGGACTTATATGTTATGTTCAGGTAGGTATTTATTTTTATTTTTTTTTCTTCTTCTTTTCTTTCTTTTTCACTCGTGAACCTCTCCCCCTCACCCTTCCCCAATCCCTAATCCACTCCCCCTTTCAGTCCAACGCCGTCTTGTCCTGACACAACTGAGGTAAACTGACTCGTGGAAACCACAACTAATAAATATTTACATAGGGATGTCCCGATCAGGTTTTTTGAGCCCCCGATCCGATCCGAGTCATTTAATTTTAAGTATCGACCCATACCGAGTCCCGATCCGATACTTGTCTTTTCCTTGTGCTAATTGCACACTTTAAGTGCATGCAGGTTATTAAATCAATCCAGTGTGTACTCTTGACAACCAAATAGCTCAGCAGTGCATCAATAAAATGGTTTAGCCTTTTCCTGCGTTCGCTCAGTGAAGTCGCAATATTCTGTCGTGTTTCGTTTTAAGATGCCTTATCAAGTTGGTAGTATTAAAGGCTGCTTTGCTAGTACCACCGCGTGAAATGCTCGCATTGCAAACGTTGCATGTAGCTACCAGACTAGAATCACTTTCCAACTTAAAATACTTCCACACTGCAGACATCTTAGCACCGTATTGCAAGTAGTAAACAACATGCGAGTTTAACATGCAAGTTTGCGACACGTGCGTGACGTAGCTGACGTAAACATTCGATCGGTCCGATACATAGAGCCGATTCCGATCAGTTAAAAAATGCCTCGATCGGCCCCGATACCGATCTTTACGATCGGCTCGGGACATCCCTATATTTACATACATTCAATGCTCCAATCCAGAGGAGAAAACACCACACCCAGTGTTTTACTCCCCTGGAGGAAGTAAAACTGTCCAACTCAGCGAAGCATTTACTCACCCATGTGATGGCTTTTGAGCGGGACAGGACAAGGTAAAAAAAAAAGATAATTAATGTATTTGTAGACAAGTAAACTTCTTACAATGCTTTGAGTCTTTTGAGTTCCTCTCAAAGTTTGTCGAAGACTTTTTGAAGGCTAAATTCCTTTGTCTGTTACGTGTGGATTATTTCCTAGTTTTTTGTGTTGTCTGCAGGTACAATGTGATCGTCACCCAGAGGCGAGCCTGGGCCGCGGTGGCTTTGTGTTGGCTCGTCTCATTCCTGACTGGCTTGGTGCCTATGGCCGGCTGGCATCGAAAACCACCTGGAAATATCAGCACGACGCTCATCCAATGCCAGTTCACCAACGTCATGCGTATGGACTACATGGTGTATTTCAACTTCTTCGTGTGGGTGGTGGTCCCCTTAACCGTCATGATCGGACTGTACGCCGAGATCTTCCGCGTGATTTGTCGCCAGCTCAACCGTCGAGCCGAAGCCACGTGCGACTCAAGCAAATACTACCGGAAGGAGCTGAAACTGGCAAAGTCGTTGGTGCTAGTTCTGTTTCTTTTCGCGCTCTGCTGGCTCCCGCTTCACATTATGAACTGCATTGTGTTCTTCTGCCCCTCGTGCAACGTTCCCAAGACTGCGTTCTACGTGGGGATCTTTATGTCTCACATAAACTCGGCGCTCAATCCCCTGGTTTACGCTTTCCGCATCCAGCGCTTTCGTGATACTCTGATTCATATCATGCATCGGTTTGTGCTCTGTAGGAACTCTTCGGCGATCCCCATCCAGCACCTTCCCGGACCAATCACAGAGAAAACACAAGTTCAGTAGAAACTCCTACAAAATCTAGGTTCAAAGAGAAAGGTGCTGAGAACTTATAAAGCGACAACATCCAGCAACTGCAGTTCATCAACTGGCCACTAGAGGCTCATTCACAACGGCATCCAATACAATGTTTCATGTTAAAATTAAAGCGTTTACAGATAGAAAAGTATTTGGTACCTGAGGCTAAGTCTGGTAACAAATGTTTTTTTTACGTAGTTTGCTCATATCCGTAGACTATTGCTGAGCAGATCTCCTTGTCCACACCCCTAATCCCCCCACGTCTCATCTTTTTGACCTGTTGTATAAGATACTGAGCCTACAAAATGATAACTATGGGATACACTTCTTCATCGGTATCTACGCAATATGTAAGTGCAGAGAATGCTTTTGTTACCAATTGAATGTAAAGAGGGAGGGTAAGTGGGGCACGCTCACTTTCTTTTGACTGCTACGCCTTTCATCGTTGGTTTCTCTGAACATTGCTTTATTTATCACGTTAATAAATCATCAAAGAAAAAAATGCGTCATGGAGTTCATTCTCACCACTTAGCCTTTAAGGGTGTTGTCCCGCCTCTAGCTTGTTTAATTTGGTCTGGATCAAGAGAAACAACTGATCCATTGTTGCATTGTCTGCAGATTTATTTCACACCAAACGGATCCCTCTGGTCTGCGCTGGTTAAAAATACAGACATGTGACATCATACGAGCCACTCATTGGTCACATACGCCAACGCACGCATTTCCTCAAGTGCTTTTCGATTCGTTAGAATGCATACACAGATGTAAACAACAGAGGACAGAACAACAGAAGACTAAAACGACATGCTCAAACTGGACAGACTTCGCTGCTTGATTTTGACCCTTGGCATCGTTTACTTATCACACGTTATTATGCATCATTATTGCAAATGAAGCTCAGATTCCAAACTATTCAAAATTTGACAGGATGCTGCCATGAGAAATGCTACTTTATAAACAGACAAACACTATCCATTCATGTCTAGACAACGTCATCGTACAGAAACCATCTCCTCGAAGCGAGACCACAGACCACTTTTTTGTCTACTTTTGGTCCGATCTAGAGTTCGTTTGCTAGTTTTTCACGTGCCCAAACTAAACAAACTAAAAGGGAATGAGAACTTGTGTTCAGTCAGGTGCAAAAGCACCTCTAGCTGCTGTTGGGCGTCACTACACAATAACTTACTTAGTTATAAGCATGTCAGCCATCTTTGATTTGCTAATCTCACAAAGTATTTAGCCCAAGAAAACATTTTTCTTGTCGTATCATGCAAAATGTTTGATATCTGCTCCAATGTAGAGCTAAATGTACAGTCAGCTCCTAACAGAGGCTTCGACTGATCCATCATCATCATCATCATCATCATCATCATCCGCTTATATGTTACCAGGTCTAAGCACCTCGCCAAATATCTACGTTCAAAAATACCCATTTTGGAGTATGTTCTTTTAAATCAGGGTTGCCTAAAATGTTGATAGTGGTGTGGGAAAATTGAGAAAGAGACTGTGATCAAATGATGATGATTGAATCCAATCAATCAATGGATTATTCTAGAATTATTCTATAGGACTGGTCTGGGAAGCTCAGATTGTGCTCACTGAGTTTTACGCTGCACTTGCAAGTGAGATGGGCGGCCTCCAATCTGTTTCTTAAAAACTGTACTTGTATTTAGTTGTATTGTGTAATATGGGTCTGTGTGGTATTCATAAATCAATATTTGTTTTGTAATTTTATAGCAGATAAATGACGACAACTGGAAACAATCTTCAAAAACCTTCAAAACCTTTAACGGCCGATCATTGGAAGAAGAAGAAAGCAGTTTTGGGATTGTGACACCAAACATTAGGAATCGTTTTTAAATGTTTTTCCAATTGCTTCCTACATCACGATAATGAGCCAATGCACATCTGAACCAGGTCAGCAGGGGTTCCGCCTGCAAAAGAGTGAGTGATGGCTTCAATGCAGGGAACATCCATTAAGCCATACTATGGAAGATGCTCAAGGATGATCTCTTCAGATACATTGGAAAGGAAATAAGGACCATTGTCGGCCTTACAACGAAAGAAACCATTCGATGGAATGAAACGCCTAAGAATGTCACATGGAACCAAAGTTCTTGCACAAACTTGATCAACAATGCAAAGCAGGCCCCCCCATAAACAAACCAAAAATAGCAGAGAACATTTTTAATGTGGTGATGCATTCTGAGAGGCATTGTGGCGCCTACAGCAAACCACTATGATCAGGGACAAATGTGGTTCATGTACCTGAATCAGCTCTTTAAAATGCAGAAGGAGCTCTTAGTGGAAACATGCCCAGTTCTAATGCTGTTCTTCATCATTTGATAGATTACTGCTGCCATGTTCGCTAGAAATTATTCAAATGCTGCTCTTCCGGAGAGATATCACTATTTTGTTGAAATCCTGCATTCGATATTTTGATGTGTTTGCAAGCAAGGACTGTGTGACCGGCAAAGTGGAATTACGTGTCTACAGAGAAATACATAGTTTTATGTGCTGAATGTTGAATGATATTATACCGATGTGTGACTGAACCTCTCCGTCTGCATTTCTGAATGTAATAAAATATTTTGTGGAAGATGTTTCAAACGATGTTTCTTTTTATACCATGGTAAAATTAAAAGTGTCAGCTAATAAACATACAATTAACTCAAGCTAATCACCATTACAGTCATAACAAGACAATGCAAACACCCTTGTGCTTACAGACAGGTTTGTTTTATTGGAATTCTGTGAGCAACACAGAAAATACAAGAATCAACCAGATGGTTAAAGTTTGCACGCAAACCTTGATGTTGGCTTGTACTACTGCAACTATTTTTATATTTTGCCAATGTCACAAGAAGCAGCAGTCAGTGTTATAGAATAATGTACCCAATGTCTGAGTGAAATAAAGCAATCCCCATGTCTCTGCTATTTTCCTAAGCTGAGATAGATATTGCGAATTGGTTGCTACCTTTTGCTACCTAAGGTAAACAACCTGGTTGCCATGGAGGGGTCAGTGCCATAATATAATATTTCCTTTTTTACTTTTATACACACCAATCCTTATGTCTCAATTTTTTTCCAAAGCCGAGAGTACTAAAAATTCGGTTGCTAGGGTATAGTTTGGTTGCTAAGTTGTTACTATGATTAACATAAACAAACCCCATTTCTCTATGTTTCATCTAGCTTTTTTCATTGCTGTTTCTCAGTTATTTTAACTGGTAAAATTGGTTTTATGGTAAGTTTTAACCACAGTGGTTGGTATGTTCTTGCAATGACTGGTAAACTCCACAAATGTGGTCAGTTTGAAGTTTCTATGAGGTTCAAAGGAAAGCAAAAAGGAAAGCGAGCGACACATACTATTACTAGCAGGTAGCATCTTATTTTACCACGCTGTACTTGCTAATGTCTATACTTCAACATTTCTTTTTTTTCTTTCATGTTTCTATCCTTTGCTCTTCATCAGGAGTAAATGCGAGTTAACATGAAGCTAAAGTCTCTTGATTTCTAAAAAGCTCAAACGTCTTTTGTTAGAATAGTGTCTGGAATGTCAACAGGGGGTCTGGAAACATAACTACAGGGGATTTGAGAAGAAAGTAGGGTTAAAGATCGCAGAAAAAAGCTTTGCATGTGGCTTTCCTCTGGCTCACTCGCAACACAAAGGTTTGGGTTCAATCCCCGGGGAAAGCAAGAACTGGTGAAATGCGTTCATTCCTTAAAATGTAAGCCGCTTTGAATAAAATTGAATGCAAATAGTAACGCCAGCAATCAATGGGAAGAAATTTCAAAATAAAAACAAGTTGTTCCGATGAGAAATAAATCTACAACCCGAAATACGTTGAGAAGGAGCTTCTTGTTTACCAGTTTTTAAACTTTTTAACTCTCAGGTTCTAGAGACAAACATTCTAGGAAAAGTCTGTAAAAACAGATACCATTTGTTAGAAATATAACTAATTCATTACAATTGAAAATGGTATACTATATTTGAAAAGGATTTGGGAATTATATCACATGAGTGAAACCAATATAGCAAATGTTCCTTTTTTTTGTTAGGTTGCATACTGACTTTTATACTTTTAGGGTCTTGTGAAATATTCAAAGTTTTATACTATTTGTAAATAATGAATTATGGAAATTTCATAATTTCCATTTTATAGTACAGTACATAGGTTTCACTTTAAAGGTTTCTGTATTTTTTCTTGAAGCCCTACTTTTTAATATAACTATAGATTAATAAACTAACCCTTAAGAATATATAGTGCAAATATATCTAGACAAAGAAACGTATGTTTAAAAGGGATTATGTTATATTTTGTTATTTTACAAGTATTTGTATTTGACAGCTATGGAATAAACTGCAAAGTCCATCCAACCATTTCAAGCTGGACAACAACAAGAGTCGACACAAATCTATAATCAATAATACTATAAAATGCACCTTGTTCTCAGAAGCAATCTTCAACGTACGGTAAGTACTTTTCCAAATTTATCAAAAAAAAGGTCGAGTTAAAACAACAACACGTGAGTCACGTGACAAGCAGATAATGACCTCACGCTACCAAAAGTTTCGCATCCGGTTGAACGCAATTCTTATAATCTTAGCGTAATGCGATAGTCTTTTAATTTCAGCGCCTGAATATAGATTTGGAAAACAACACGGATGGTTTTTGGTCAAGGTTTGTAATTTTATAGAATTACATTTCTAATATACGGGTTTGAACCGTATTTAGCTGTAAAAGTTAGCACCGGGCTAGCTAAAGCTAACCAACAACCCGCTCGTCACTGTGTTTACATGCAAGTTGTTTACTTACGTGAACCCACAATAAGCTGACATTATGACATCTAAAACTATGAAAATGTGTTAAAACGATACGTTTTGCCTTTGACTTTTGTGTTGAGTTGCAATTGTTAAAATTGACGTTATTTATTTTATGTATACATACATTTAATTTCAGTTATGCATTATTGACTAAGATTACCACAGTTTTCCCTGGAAGTTCCATGTCTAAATTAAACGGAATTATTACTCTTGTTCAATTACACATTTATAGACGATTTAATAAACAGATTTGCAACTTAGATTGAAATAAATGTCTAACCAAGAATTAAAAAAATTTAATTATTATTCTTTTTCTCTACACATCTCAAGAATGTCTCCTGAGGAAAAAGCCCAGGTTTTCAAAAAAAAAAAAATCTTCAAGCTCCCCCAGATTTGTTGGTCTTCTGGCACAAACTGTGTGCCGTACAGATTTTTATGCTGGATTTAAATCTGGAGTTTCTGACAGTCACATTTCGAGGCATTCTGCACCGTGGGTGAGGTATACTTTAGATTGTTGTCCTGCTGGAAGATAAAAGCTCAAAACCAACCAAGTTTTCTTGCAGTCTGGTGGAAGACTTGTTTGATATTCGTCTTATAGTCTTTTTATGTTTTCTTCAACCCATGATAAGGTTCCAGCATCAGGCCCATAGCATAATAATCCCACCACCATGCTTCACCATGGAAACTGTGTTCTTAAGATTGAATGCTCTCTAAACATAGGCAACATCTCTTTGGCCAAAAGCCTCTGTATGCTTCACTCTACAGCAGGTTGTCATTAACAAACTTCATTCTGGTTTGGAGGTGTTTCTTCTTCACAAGTCTTTCTTGGTCCTCAACCTGTAGTGCCTTCTTTGTGATTGTCTTTGTTAAGACATTAATTCCATGTGTGAAAACCATTCTTTAGTGTCTTGACAGTTGTATTAGGGTCTTTAGACGGCTCTCTCTCTAGTTTTCTGGTGTTAGAAGACTTTAAATTCCTGCCTCTCCACTGTGTTGGATCTCTTTTGTGTTTATGTTAATTATGCTTCATCTTAATTTACTAATTTACTAGTTGTACGATGATGATATTTAATCTCTGCCAGGTTAAACCCGGCCTCAAGCACCCAGTTTGGGGACTGAGAGATGGCCAGTCACTTCCGCAGCTACATCTGGGACCCGGTCCTCATAATCTCCCAGATTGTTCTCATGCAGTGCATCTACTACAGCTTCTTGGGTCTGTGGTTGGCTGGCGTCGATGGTTTGGTGCAAATGAATAGATCTCTCGACCAAATTTTCAGCTATGAGGTAATTGTGCCAATTGTGGAAGGTGTTTTAAAAACTTTTTAACTTCTGCTTTTAAGACTGGATGATGTCATTTTTTTGGGCCAAAATTATCTGTTAAATCAGATAAAACAATTTCAGATGTGGTCTAATCATAGACTATGAAATATAGATGCAGTGTCTGTTACCTCACTATGGGTTTCGGATCACTTTTTGGCGAGGCTCAACTTTAGAGCTATTAAAAGCGCATCACTACTGTTAAACGTAATTGGGTTGCACAGAGGACGTAAAGGTAGTGAAGTTGGTGGAGTGTCTAAATAATCCACTCCCTCACATTTTTCATGATCAGAATTGATAAGAAATAAATATTTTGTATATAAGTGTACTGTACATTTGAGCACAAGTGTGTGTCTGAGGCGATCTGCTCAATCCTGACACTCACTTCCTGTTATGTACCCGGATTGAAAGTGGGGAGTTGCCACTTTGGTCTGTTTTCCCAAACACTGCGATCCGATTTGCCATCAAAGTTAAACCAACTCCACCAGATTGGTGTAGTGACAGGCAGAAAAATTACTTGCTCTTCCTCTAGAGGGCAGTACTGCAACAAATACTAAAGTACGTACATAGAACCAAAGGATCAATATCCTAATGGTTGTATTAATCGAAGTGTAATATTAACATCAAGGAGACGTTAATATAAATATATTACTTTCATATTTAATACATTTTAGATTGTAGCTTCTTTTATTGACTGATGAGAGATAATGACCTTAGGCAACATGTTAATCTCTGGGAATCCGCATCTTCCAAAGCAGTTACCAGCTCCTTCTTGTTATATTTTTGGAAACAGTATAAAATAAACTACTTGTACACCACTTTGAAAATGAAACCCAACACAGTTGTCACATTTAAAGGTGAAATGCCTCACTTTAATACCTAATATGATGGGTAACTAATCCAAATTGGAACAGCATGGACTCTGAACACAGAAACGCACAAAGAATGTTTGATTTTTATCGAGTTATCAATAATTTATGTTTTCTGGTTGTTCGCCATTGTATACATTGAAACTCCGTATTGTTCAGGAGTACTGTGACCGCCCCATTAGGATTGGGTTGGAGTGAGTGAGTACAACCAATGAGATGACATGTGGGCGGGGCATATCCCGTCTGCGGTCAGGAGCATCTTGAAAGTTTGTTCAATAGATTTCTGTTTCCGATTTTTGCAAATCCTGAGCTCAGATTAAGTAATTGGGCATCAGAGGTGAACAAACCCTTGACACTGGAATGTTAGTCTTGAGACGCTAACACATATCCAATTTTGTTTCTTCTGAAGGTCCTGGGCTTTTCAACGACACTTGGTTGCTTGTCCATGATGGCGTTCATTCTGAACTCTTTGACTTGGTACGTTTTCCAGCTTTGCCGTCAAGGTTTAATAACTTTAGTTTGGGACCTTTCCTCATCCTTGTCTCTTTCTCAGTGCCCTAGGTCTATGGTTTTTCATCCGGCGTGGAAAGCAGTGCCTGGACTTCACCGTGACCGTGCACTTCTTCCACATGATTGGCTGTTGGATCTATAACGCCCATCTCCCAGCTGCCCTGTCTTGGTGGCTGGTTAACGTGGCCTGCATGGCTCTCATGGCCGTGATCGGGGAGTACTTGTGCATGCGGACAGAGCTCAGAGCCATTCCTGTCAACACAGCCCCCAAATCAAACCTCTGAGGGGTGTTTGGGGACAAATGTGACACTGCTGGGGTGCGAGATGATTATGCTGCTGCGTGGTTTTCACAAAGGATGGAGATTCATGGCGCGTTGGTCAGATCACTGTATTTATTCGGATGAGACTGAGGTGGAAATTGCCTCATAATTGTGGCATCATTTCAAGTGGACCAGTTAAATAACTTCAATTTGGGACATAAATTGTTTATGAATAGATGGGGTGATATAAAGATGTGGTTCCATCTGAAAAGCATGCCTTCCTTTCTTTGTATTTTCAGCTAAATTAAACTTGTAGTTAAATGAAATAAATGGTTTATTATCGCCTCTGAGTTGCTTGGTCCTAATCTTTCTGACACAAGTCATCTATTAAGGTTTGGAGTCACTTCTTTCAATAGTAGGGGGTCAGACTCCACTAAGCTTGAATGTAGTGTACACAGGAAGAGTCAATCAAGCCAATCTATCTTAAACAAGATGCTCCAGGAACATGGGGGGTCATATTGTATATGAACTAGAAGCTAAACTGAATTATAGCTAAAATAATTTTGAAAAATAATAACATTAGGGCTTCAAAACCATTAATGTAAAGGGATTTGGTCATTTCCAAAGTTGGTGGAAGGACCCAGGGCCGAGGGTTAGCACTCACCAATAGAAAAAGTCTGGGGTCAGTGCTTAGACTGCTGTCTCTATGACTGTGTACAAGAAAAAGTGACAAAGTCATGGCTTTTTAAAGACTTGTTTTCATTCCTACAATATTTCCATACAGATGTTCTGCTATGAGCAATTTTGATTTGAGTTAACAGCAATATTTTCAGATGAAAAAAATAAAACCTAACAGAATTGTTTTTAATAATTAATAACAATGATTGGTTTTTAGATGTACTGTTGCCAGTCAGGAAAGTTTGGATAGAATAAAAACTTTCAAAGGAATGGTTCCAAGAAGCTGAGAAATTACACATTGGTTTACTGCCTTTAATTGTATACTGCTCTCTAAATTTAAATAAAGTTTACCATTAGAAATCAAACTGTAGTACAAATAATAACTAATTGATTTCACGTGTTGTCATTATCATGTGACCAACTCCGTTAGTCATACCTCCCATACAACAACTCTTAAACTGAACTGAATTGGGGTTGACTGTATTTCTTAACAGTTATACATCGAATTTATTTTCACAATTACATTATTTCTATATAAAACGTATACATTATCAAAAGAAATAACGGTACCTAAACGTTAAATACCTCCCAAACAGTAGGGGCGATGGTATGCCGCGCCACGGCTCCATCACCAAACAAAGAGTAAAGGCTTCTCAACTCACTACTTCCGGTGGTTTTTGCCCCGCGTTGTTTTGTCGTGAAGATGCCGAAGTGAGTATAAGCTAATTTAAAATGTGTTCTAGGTATTGGTTTTGATTTATTTTAGATTATTAATGAATTATGAAACAAACAACGAGATAAGGGCCGTTTGGACAAGTTGATAAAATGTTTGTCGTAGAGTGTTAGCCATTAGCTAACTGTTAAGCTTAAGCTAGGTCAGCTAATAATGCGTTATAAATAACGATCGCAGTTTTATTTCACTCATATATTGTTTAGCGTGGTTTCTAATGAAAATCCGGCGTTTTTAAAAAATATATATCTTAAGAAAGCAATAAGCGACTAAATTAAACGCTAGCTGTTTGTAAACTCTGCAACGTTATTAAAGAAGGCTTAACGTCAAACACATATTCCTCACAGTCTTTTAGTTTATTAAAGGACTCAAATGCACATTCTTTTTAATTCTAATTCCATTCGGGTTTTGTTAGTAATTTTTTTTGTCTTTTTAGGTTTTACTGTGATTACTGTGACACATACTTGACTCACGATTCGGTAAGGCCAGCACCTTTTCTTGAGAGCTTTCATGATGTCTATAAAATATGATTATTCATTTTATGTCGCATATTTACAGCCATCAGTCAGAAAGACGCACTGCAGTGGACGCAAACACAAAGAAAACGTGAAGGACTATTATCAGAAATGGATGGAAGAGCAAGCTCAGAGTCTTATTGACAAAACAAGTGAGTATTCTGTCAAAGCAGTCAAATGTAATCTTAAAGATCAAAACTGATTAGTTTGTGCAATGCATCATGAGTTTCTTCTGTTTTGCAGCGGCTGCCTTTCAGCAGGGTAAAATCCCCCCAACCCCCTTCCCCGGAGGCCCTCCGCCCGGTGCATCTCTGCTGCCTCACCCCAGTATTGGTAAGTCTAGCCTGGTTTCTGTGCAGATTTCTGTAGAGACTGCCCTAATAATTATAGTTAACAATAGAACTCCAAATCAGTGATGCTTAGCTTTTAAATGCCAAAACATACCCAGGCAAATGAAAACTTTTGTCCAATTCACTGGTTTGGCTGAGGGATAAAAACCATGAATAGTGTGAAGAAAACCAATGATGTCTTGTTTTTGTGAAGGACACTGTAGAAGTGCGTTGAAGTCAGCACTTTATCTGACCAACAATGCAATATGTTTAACATTACCTTTTATACTGGTAACGTAGCCTTCAATAAACAGCCAGTGGGATTCAACCTTTACTTTTATGCCAAAGTTCCAGATTGATCAATGCCTCTATTTCCAGATTTCCTTCCACTGTAGCCATGCTTCTCGTAAAACTGCTTGAAATAAACTAAAGCGCCTTTGTTGCAATTTTCTGTACCCTTACCAAAACGTTGATGCTGATTGTTGCAGAGTGTCTGGGGGGAGTTAGAATCTCTAGCTCCTCCCCTCGTGTTGGCCAATAGTGTTCCTATTAATAGTGTCAAGCACCATCTCAATTTTTTGGCGGTTAACATTAAGAACCGATTGCTTGCAATCCATATGCTAGGTCAAGGTCTATGGATGTCTAGATTTAAATTTGGTGCAACAAATGGTTTTGGGGGAGTTTAGAAAAGTTTTTTTAAACCCAACTCTATGGAATTCAGACAGGAACTCCAGTCAGCTATGGTAAAGTTGACATCTAGATAATAAAGCTAGCTAAAGTTATTAGCTCCAGGGAATAGTGTAAACCACATTTATGACTACGTTTGGAATTCTATATTACAGTGTTTGCTAAATAAAGAGATTTTTTTTTTTTTACGTGGTCCAAAATGATCAATACCCAAAATGGAAGACGAGATGAAATTTGACATGGTTAGAGTCAGCTCGATGCTCTCAACATGTTTGGATTCAATTTAGAAATTTGCAAAGTACGGCTTAAGAGATATAATTTGTTTTGAATCTCTGGATTACTATATGCCACAGCACCAAAATTGTGTGTGTATCCTCGGATCATGGTTGTTACAACATACACCAAGTTTAGTCTCAGTATGCTAACACATTGTAGCGCTATAGCCTTATGAACATTTGGTGAGTGTTGGCGTAAATTGTTTGCTAATTAAGTGAACATTGGCCTAGTGCTGACACTGGAGTGTGCCAAATTTCCTTTGTCCTACACGCAATTCTATAGATGACCATGAGCTTCCATGACTGAACAATAACAGTCAAGAAGAAAATCAGCTGAAACAATAAAGGACCTCGCTGCTTGGTCTCTTAAATATTCTCTGTGCTGCTTTCAACACTCAATTAGAACACATTTCTTGATTAGTTCCTAATGGATGTGAACATTACTAGACACTAATGTTTTTTGCAGTCCCTTTAGGCTCAGCCCTGGTCCTACTTCTGTTCAATTTTTTTATTTTGTTTTTAGTGTCAAGCTTTGTTTATTTTAATATTTCTATGGCTTTTGCAAAATAATCCCTTTTGAAGTTTTTTGGAAGACAGAGATTTCAGTTAACATTCCTGACCTAGTTTTAGAAACTAATGTATGTTTATGATTTCAGGTGGACCACCGAGACCTGGCATGTTACCAGCTCCACCGATGGGTGGACCTCCTATGATGCCCATGATGGGACCCCCACCACACGCCATGATGCCTGGAGGACCAGGTGAGGCAGATTGCGCAATCAATATTTTGTAGAAAATAAATCACTGATGTAGAGATTTAGGAAGTGTTTCTATATTGTGATTATATCTGTGTTGTGAGGTAGCCTGTGATTTACTTTTACATAAAATAACTGTCACCTGCCCGTTCTACCTGTCTTGTGTGTCTAGGAATGCGGCCACCAATGGGAGGTCCCATGCAAATGATGCCTGGTCCCCACATGATGCGACCGCCCGCTCGGCCGATGATGCCCGTGGTTAGACCTGGCATGGTGCGCCCTGATCGATAATGACTGTGTGATTCTCCATCGGAAGACTCAGCCTAATATCTAAACTGGTTTTACAGTCGATTGAACAGTTCTATTGTGTGTTACGATGAGTAATGGCTATGGTTTAGGAAACGCCATCTTTCTTGAGTGATGGGGATTATCACAAATTGTTGAATGAAACGAAACTTGCATTGGCTTTCATTTCATATTTATGGGAAACCAGAGGCTTTTACGTTTTTAGGGTTTTGTACAATGTGCTTTATGTCAATTTTGTTTTTACTTATTGAGACATTTTCCACCATTTGTTTTCACACTGTTTTGAAAATAAAATGGAAAACGCATTTGTCATGTTTTAACCTTTACTGTCCTCAATTTTTTTATTGGTTGTTCATGCCTTGGTTTCTTTTAATGTGATGGATGTGCAATGTTACCGGGTTACCACGACACAGGCCAACACTCATTTAGCCGCTGCAAACTTAATCTCGCCATGTGTAAAATCTAAAATCCTCATCTGAGGTAAAAGAACGGTAATCCTTTACTGTGCTGTAACTTACGGTTAATCTTTTTACTTGTCACATAAGTGTTGTGCCTAAAAGAGGCATTTTAAGCATTAGAAATAACATAGAGAAACAATTACATGTTTGAATAAATAAAATGTTAAAACAGACTTTCATGTTACATTATAAGAAATGAACATTTTGTCAGTCCTTGCATTCTCTGGAGTTTGAACCCACAACATTTGCATCGCTAGTGCAATGGTCTACTGACTGATTAACAGAAATGCTTTTAAAATGTAATGTAAGATGCTAAAATTACTAGCTTGCTAATAGTAACGTTAATGCCTATTTTATTTATTGAATCACAGAATTAGATTATTTTAATATTCTCTTTAAAGGTGATTGGAAGAATTTTTGAATGTGTTGTGATTCTCTCAGGAATATGTATTTAAGGGAGGGGCAGGCTACAGTTTCAAACACTATATAATAGCTCTAAATGTAAATGTTAATAATGGTGATCAGAAATTTACGGATGTCGACATCGCAAGAAAACTTAAAAAGTTCCATTTTGAAGATGCAAAGCAACTGAAAAAACTGCATTTTGCGCACATTTTAAGACTCGTTTGGATTGAGTAAATGGTGATTGCAGTAGGACCGGGAAATAAGTGAGGCGTACAATTTCAGAAAGGAAGTGTCACAAGACTCGGTCCAAGTACTACATTAATGTTGTGCAGTTCCAAGCCTGCAGGGGTGCTGCTTGATTTTACTGAAGTAAACTTCTTTAGATGAAATCAAATATTTGAAGTGATAAAAATATTAAAAAGTTGAGTTGAAAGGCCATTGAGAGAGGAAAAAATTAAAACAAAAAGAGTTCAAATTTAATGATAAATGAACAAAACGCAATTTTAAAAGAGAATTTAATTCATGAGGAGTATTAATGAAGCAAGCTGCAATTCAGTTTATATGTTGTAGTAATTTTTTTAAGAAAATTGAACGAACAAATTTGAAATCTAATGATCATTAATGACTGCAAGAACATGTAGTAGACATCTTTTAATCTTTAAATTACTTCACCATTAACATACATAGGCCAACAGTGGTGTTTAATCGTGTTGTCAAGTGCAAGCAATCTGCCCAAAGTTGGGCATCTTCCCGACATCATTATACTCTTCACAACCACAAAAAGAACACATAACTCTTTAAATCACCAAAACATTTTCTAATTCCTTAGGGTTGAAATGAAAGTCAAGAGGAAGAGAAGGAAAAGTGATGCCTGAGAGATTTGCTTTTTTTCACACGTTTTTTCTCATATTCTGTAAATCCTTTGAATTTTCGAGCCCACAAAAATTGATATGTGTATGAAAAATAAAAATTTGATGGCCGTGTTACAAGTAAAAAAATAACAGAATACGCTACATCTCTGCTGTTTCACAGTTCGCCTCATCAATCTGTTTGGCTCACACTCAGTAAAATGTTCGTTGGTTTAAACTAAAGCATGTTTTAACACTATCTAGCTCTATGTTTTGGTCATTTTAAATGCCACGAATACTCAGAAGCTCTGAAATGTACTAATGAATATTTTAGGGAGCCTAAACGCTCCTTGTGTCACTAACAATTTCAGTCTTGATCTGAAAATAAACAGAGTTTAGGAGGAAACATTGAACACTAAAATGTTGCAATGCTCACACAGTGCTCAGGACAGATATTTAATATTTAAAGAGTATTTTCGTTATTTTAAAGGTATGATTCTGAGATAGGAATTCCAGACATAGATCAATTTTCATTTCATAAAGCAAAAAAAAGGAAGGCATTTCTAGGCAACCAAATAGTGCATGCAATTAAAGGGGACATCAGATGCTCATTTTTCACGAGTTTAGGGTGTTCGGGTGAAGCATACTGTTGTTAAATCTCTCAAAGGTATTTTAAAACAGCATGCGTATACCTCACCAAAAATGTCAATTTCACAATGACTTGTTTGGAGTCTGGCCACTCTAAATGGTCCCAAGCTACTGCTGACCCCGCCCCCTCCTCATGCTATTGTCTACTACACCCAACAACAACAAACCCTGGCACAAAGTTTGGCAAGAGTTCCAAAAGTCATAGTTTTTTTTTTGTTTTTTTTTACAGGGAACATGAACACAATCCACAGACTTCCTTCCAAGTATGTAACAGAAATGTATCGGTGTACATCACTGCATAGCATTTCACTTGTCAAGGTGGAAAGAATTGTGGAACAAAAATATTTTTTTTTCCAGGAATATATGAAAGTAACTTGCGGAGCTAACTGCTAACAGGTGTGATGTGGAATGGCAAAGCATGCTCTAGTAGTTGGACAATTATTTAATATAATTAATGCCACTAAAGCATTATCTTTGGAACATTTCTGTTCAAATAATCATCATCTGAGGTCCCCTTTAAAAATAGATATAACATTATAATAGACAGTGGTTTTAAGTACACATCTTGGTTGTGTCTGATTTAATGCACGCTTACATTTTTTTTGTTGTTGCATAAATCAAATTGTAATCATGATTCATCTAAGTCAAAGACTGGAATCACTGGCATTAAAAGGGTGTTGATTTAAATGCGGGGTGAAATATCCCTTTGGTTAGGACAACTCTGGATTGATCATTTTTATCATTGCAATGTATTTGCTCATAGACAACTTCATTGGTTGAAAGATGTCCATTTTCAAGTTCATTAGGAGCAACTTTGGACAGTTTGCTACAGGTTCTTTTCCTTTTATCTCATAAATACTCACTGAAATTCCTTCATCATTTGGACTCAACCATACAAGTTTCACCTGAGTCCCCTTGAATTCACACCTTGGTGTCCGGAAACTTGAAAGGTGGGGTCAGCTACACAAGGAAAAATACATTGAAATTAAGTGGCAATGCTTTAAAATCCCAATAAGAGCCCAGACAGTGCTTACAAATCTGAAAATGTTGAATTTCAGAAATATCAACACAAATGCACAGGATGTGATGTAATGGCTGTTTTGGGAATTGTTTGCATGAAAAATGAGACAAAACGATATCAAAGACAGTTATCAAAACAGGATGACTGTGGAGTTGGAAGGCTGAGGATGTGCAACACGTCACAAATAACGTTAATCACCCAAATAAACACATTACTTCATAAATCAGGACAGAGAATAAAGTTGTTTCAAAACGTCCATAACACGCAAAATAACATCACCGCAAACACTGCAATGTTTAATAAAATGTAAAAAAAAGGACAACACAACGGACGGAATGTGTTTGATAACCACGCGGAACGTGTACGTGAAGTAACGTTAAGTTAATTAAACTAACGTACACTTGTCGACGACGGTAAAATGTTAGACTAATCAAAATATTCGCTGGAAGATCTTAATTTCAATCGAAACTCTTTAAGTTTGATTGGCAAAACAATGGTGGCCGAAATTGTTAAACAATAAATAAACACGTACCTTTTTGAAGCGTTATTAAAACATCAAGCGGCAGCGATAAAACGCCCTGCCGAACAGGCGGTTGAAAAATGCGCATGCGCAAAAATCGAGCCCGTTATTTTGATTATTGACCTTAATAATTACGTTAACTAAGGAATGGTTAAGAAAAGCCATCAGCGTGTCCGTATGAAATAAGTCACAAACACAAATCAACATGAACAGATTTGGACAAAGTAATGCAAACGTACGGTGTTTTATCAAACAATTAAACGTCACAACAAACGTGAAGCAGTTTGGGTTTCAGTTTCAACCACATTGCTGCTCTCTCGCACTTCTCTTTAAAAAGAACCCTGTGTCTTTATGTTGTAGGCTTATGACAGTTTTCATTATTTTCATTTTTTTAAAATAAATATTTTACAACTTCAGTTATCTTTTTTTTGTTTGTTACAAGAGATACACGGAATCTCAGCTCCTTGCTGTAAACACTCTTTTTTGATGCGTTCCACAGTAATGTAGTAAAACGCAGTGGTTATTATTTTGGCCAATCAGTGACCCTTAATGACTGACCAGTCAGAGATCAAGAGGATGTTGGAGCTGTTGAGCAATAAAACCTATTTTAATAAATGTTTGAACTAAAGGTATAACAATATATCACCTATGAAATGCAAACATATGCAAAATAAGCTCTCTCACTTAGGGTAGAGCGACGTCTTCTTAAATGTAATATGCTTTGAGCACAGAAATGTCAGTGCTGCCCCCTAGTGGGTGAATATTATTACAAATTGAAAACAAACTGCATTGTAGCATTCACAGCTATACCATTTTAAAACTTTGAGACAAAAAGTTTTACAATTTCTATTAAATTGTGGTTTCTTTAAAACTGTTCTGTTAAATCTCTGATACGTATTGTATTATGAGCAGAATATTTAGTTACACCCCTAGTTCTAGCAAGGAATTCTGTGTTTGATCAGAAAGTCTACAAGTCTTAAAAGGCAGGGTTCCTTTCAAGATAAGAGTCTTACAATTAAATATTCAATATATTCAATCTTCCTTCTCTGCAGATGACTTGGTAAATCTAGGAGGCAATTAATGATACACAAATAATCAAACCACGAGATGAACACTGTTAAAAGCACACTTACAATGTGATGTGAGCAGTGTGAAAGTACAAATATAGAACTTTACAAAACAAAGTGTTCTCCGTTCCGAGATAACAGGATGAAAGCACACCCCAAAAACGACTTGAGAACCGAAACCAAGGAATGTGGTGTTACCTCATTTTTGGGGGGTGTTTGCTGGTTTTACCAGTAAACATTTTGCATCTCAAAGAGCAATCTTTAAACTCTAAACAAGCAAAGTCTTTCCTTCGAGGGCCTCAGAGCTGCAGATGCCTGGTAAGAAAAAAGGAAGCACTTGATGTGAATTGTACTGACCGAAGTCATTTGGAAAACTCCTGACGAGGGAAAAAATGGGACCAGATTTGCGGAAAGAGGTGATCTAGTGCTACAGGGTTGGAGGAGCGCTGCTGAGAAAACGCTTTGCTGCGTTCATGAACGTGACTGTAAGTGAACTTGAATAAACAGTACTAGTATTGCTGTTGCAGTTTGTGAATTTGCTAATTTCTAATAATGTTCCCGCACTGTGCCCATCTGTATGAGACGGAGTAATGCTACAAGTGTCCGAGCTACTCGATAGGACCCTGTGAATAGAGAGCGTAAACATTCAGAATGAAGTATAAAAGAGGGAAGCGTTCAGAGGCAATTTCTGAAGAGATTCAGGAGGCTGGTTTAATGGCAGATCCGAGGAATCCAAAAAAGGTCATAAATTAGGATTGTGGAGGCGTTCGGTTTTCCAGGCAAGGACCAAGGTTTCAGGACTGGCGCGGGGAGTAGTCTTTCCCTGAGGGAGGCTACGAATCACAGTGAGAAGGCACGGGGCACGAGTTTTTGGGGTTGAGAGGGGGCAGCAGGCAGGACTGATAATGAGGACCGTGCCCTGCTTCAAAATATGGTAGTCTCGTACTTGGTGCTGCTGGAGGGTCTGGAGGAATTTCGTGGTTCGTAGAGCCAACCGCTGCTGCCCAGGGACTGCACGTCAGTGTCCGGGTCCATCGGGTCGATCTGCCGGGGAAGCAGGAGCGAGGAGTGAGACTGCAGGAGAGAATGGTACGCAACGGACAGCCACATTTCACCAGCTGAGCATTGAGGACACACCACCGTAGACAAACACCATCACAACACAGATGTATGGATCCCATGCTGGGTCGGTGTGGGCGAGCAAATCCCCTTGAATCTTATTTGTTCTTAAATGAACACAGAAAAACTATGTACAACACAATCCATTGTTTATGCATTGTGACATTACTTTCAATCAGAAGGTAGTTGGCGGCGGAGCCAGATCACGGAATAAAATTAACTATTTTTAATTTCTAATCTGGCTACTGGTTACGTAATACTTGAAAATGTTCTGTTTTCAGTGTGAAATAATGACACAATGCCTTCTGAAAATCTTACGATGAAAAAACATATTTTAAGGACCTTATAGATCCTACGATTTTCGAACACAGAGCACATCCTCATGCCAAAATAATCCCTGCCTTTCACAGACAATACGCTTAATCATCAATATAATTTTAGGTCCAACGAAAAAGTGATGATACGTGAGTAAAGTAAAGGTGGATAACCGTGAAGGTTTAGAACGCAATAGGAAAATTAGTAGATATGAATAAGTGGCAGAAAGGAAAAGAAGGGAGCAAGAAAGAGTGCTGGAGAATGTGGGGAAGAGGAAGAAGTAGAAAAGAGAGAGAGAGAGAGAGAGAGAGAGAGAGAGCAGAACCTGAACTCCAGGGCTGACGGAGGGCAGCGGGAGGTAGGAGGGGCGATGGGCAGAGCACATGTGACAGTAACAGCAACGGCATTCAAGCACAGGTGCATCCTGGGAAGGAGTGGGCAGAGATAACAGGCTTACAGGAATGCTCCGCTGATTCTTCATCTTCAATTAAAGTTAACCATTTTGGAAACGATTTAGCCATTATCCAAATCTCGTGATAGCATAGCTTAGCATAATTCATTGCTTCCTATCAGACCAGTAGCATTCCACTCAGAAATACCATCGTGTTGTCATTTAAAACCATTACAGTTAAATAAACACTGAATTACTAAGGACTTACTCAATACTCGATTCCAGCGTAGTTGTCGAGGAATTTTGCTGGTGCAACATGACCAGAGCAAGTGACTTTTTTAAATTTTCTACTCTTAAAATGCCAAGGCTTCTGCCTCGTATGGAAGATAAGAATTACTGAATGGCCAAAATTAATACGGTTGGGATTATATCCGGCTCTCTGAAATCACCAGAGCCTGTGAATACTCACGGCGGAGCGGCGTGAGCTGTTCCGAGACTGTGATGGCGGCCTGTTGCTCTTGGTTTCTAGATTTTCAGGAGCTGGAGCAGCGTATGAACTGTGTCGACGGGATTTCTGTGCCTGGAGAGCTACCTGATAGGCCACTTCAAAGGCCTGTCCCAGTGTCAGGATGATCTCGTAGGTCTGCGTCTGCACAAAGAACAGCGGTTTACACTCAAAAGTTAAATGAAAAGTTAAAAACTTGTGAATGGAATACAATACTTTGTGTTACAGTCCCATGACGGGAGAAACATTAAAGACATATTTAACCTGGATTCACAGAAAGTTTTTTTTCAAACTGGCTTAAAAGATACAAGTAAAATATAAAAGTTGAAATTTGAGATAAATGTAAAAGTTTGAGATTTAAATGTAAAAAATTTGATTTAAAAAGTCTATATTTTTAGATTATTTTTTAAAAAATAGGAGTTGAAATGTGAGATAAAAAGTCAAAAGGTTCAGATACAAATTCTAAATTTTGAGATAAAAAAAAAATAAAAAAATTGAGAAAACAAATGCTGAGATATAAAAGACAAAATTTTGTGAAAAAAAAAATCAAAATATACCAGGAACCAGGAATTTATATGTCAGAAGCATCACATTTAAAACAAAAATGGAAGAAAGGATGAAAATACCTTTTAACGGCTTACAACACAAAGCACTTTTTAAAAATATATTAACATGTATTCATACTGTTTGTTGAAGACTGTCACCTGAACCATTATCTTTATTTCTTAATAAAAAGGCCATATTTTGGCACTTCCTGATTTAAAAGCATAAAAGAGCTCTTTCATTCTGCTCCCAGTGCAAAGAATGATCACCAGAGACCAACATTAACAAAGTTGAGAGGGATTTGAGCAAATCCTCCATGTCTATAAACAGATTTCTTGGAATTAAAAAGAGTAATGTGTACTTTTTCTGAAACAGTTTATACTCTTGTATTAAGTTGAGTGCTGAAAGAGTGAATAAATGTCAAATGTGTTAAAAAAAATGTGTTTTTAGAAAGTCAAAATGAGATTTCCATATCACCCACCACTTCTACAGTAGTGAAGACATGGCAGAAATGGTAACCAGACTTCATGTCTTTTGTGATGTAGGCAAATGTGCAGAGGTCGTCTGGATCCTGGGCGGCACACGAAATGTCCTGAATCTCATGCTCTGCAACCATCGCCTACAGAAGTACATAAATATCATCACAATTTTCAATATTTCTCTAAAACCATGAGCACGTAACTAATTCATTTCCACAGAGGCCCATGTAACCATACGTAACCATAATCTATCATTCATGCTCCTGCCAGAAATAGAGCAGGATTGTGGAACAAACTCAAAATCCGAGAGTGGAGATGAGCTAAGGGAACACTCAAAATAGTACAGAAGAGCTCTTGGTGAACTCTAAAGCTAAATTAGCTTTAACCATTGTTTCTTGAGCCACCTTTCTAAAGATCGCTCCTGTATGGAGAGTGTGATGAGGTTCAGGTTCTGTGCTATACCTCAAACAATCACCTGATCTTCTGAATCGTTCATAAACCAGGCACGCTCTGAACCCATGGGGCTTCAATCATCATTTACATCAATATCTTTCCTTCCTTCCTTCATCTTCTATAAATTCAGTTCTCTTCAGTTTTCTTCCTTTAGATTTTCTTGTTGTTCCCACCCATTACAAAAAAAATATTCCCTTCATTGTCCTTTTAGATTTATTTCCATTTCATTTTCCCTTATTCCATTTACCTACCATGCTGTTCGTTTTCAAACAATTTCCTACCTGTTTCTTACTTTCACATCAATTCCATTCCACTTCCATTTTTTTCCTCCAATTAAACTTTTTTGCAATTCCAGTCTATCCCCATCCCCATCAATTCTGTCTCATTAGATGTCCTTCCCTTTCATTCCCTTCAACTTATTTTTATCTCATTTCATTTACTTTCATTCAATTCCTTTCCTAACAATTCCTGTCCCTTAAATTTTCTTCCTGTAGAACTTTTTCTTTTCTTAGCCTTCTATTTCTTTCTTCAATTGCATTTCTTTCCTAACAATTCTTTTCCCATCCCACTATTTTCTTCCTTTAGATTTCCTTCCTACCAATCATTCAGAATTCCATTCCCTTCCCACCAATCCCCTACTCTTCCATTCCCTTCCCCCCAATCCCCTACCATTCTTTCCCTCTCCTACCAATGCTCTACCATTATATTCCCTTCCCACCAATTTCCTGCTCTTACTTTGCATTCCCTCAAATATCATTCCCTTCAATTAATTGTGGTTCTTGCAAGCGAAACAATGCTAAAATTTACTTATTTTTGGGTGATTTTAAACACTATGGAACTATTATAAGAATGATTGTCTTTTATTTTTTCTTTATATTATTTATTTCTGACCTTTCTTTTTCCTTTATTTTTGGTGATCTCCATCATTGTGTGATCAATTGCTTTTACCTTTGTGGCTGCATCAACGAACTTCACTCCTCTGTAGGTGATATTCAGGATTGTGACGGGCCCTTTTCGATGATCTTTTGATTTCTGATGAAAGAAATTAACAGCAAATAAAACTAAATGACAAACGGACTAACTGTATGAACTTGGGAAATTTGAGAGATGATATACGTATATAATATATAATGATGCATACCCTTATTCTGGCACAGGCCTCCTGTGTAGATTCAATTCCTCGAAGATCTCTTATGATCACAGATCCCAAATACTGAAAAATCAAGATCAGAGTATCTTTAAGATCCATCCGTCCGTCTGTCCATCGATCATCATTTAAAATCGTATGATTCCCCTGGATCCGGTTTTAAAACAACTGTTTAAAACAATTCTCTAATGTTTAATGAGCTCCTCTTTAAAACATGTTTCATTCAATTTAATCTTAACTCTGGTTTTAATATTTGTGATTTTAGTTGCTGTTTTTCCGAAAGTCGTTTTTTTTTTTGGAGTTTGAATATTTTGTATGAGAAAACAATCAAATGATAAAGAAAAACATCAAGTTTATAGAAACAAAAGATCTCACTTCAACTAAAAAGACTGGTATGTGTGTAGTGCCACTCCTGAACTTAACTGAGAGAGAATTTAAAGGCTTTTATGTAAAGATATTAAAAATGCTTACCCTGGCCTCGTAAATGCAGGATTCCGTGATGAGTTTCTCAGGATGATGGTGCCAAGCCGAGACGGTGGTGTACGTGTGAGAGGTGCTGGATGGCCGACTCTGGCGAGACTGACGATCTACATGACGATCCTTAAAAGCAGTTTAAAACAACATTTAATGCAGAATATTATTTGCGCTGAGATCCATTTCTTTTTTGCATGTTCATGTGAGACAAAGGGGAGTCCCAATACATTTTTGAACAAAAAGGGAGGGTGAGATGAAGGGCTATGTACAGCTCCTTAGAAACGAAGGGGTAACATAGCTGCCAGTTCTACCAGAAGAGACTCACAAATGTAAGTAATTTTCTGATTAATAATATCGAAAAACTGCGATGGACTGGCGACCTCTCACTCGATGTGCACCAGCAGACCCCCGTGACCCCAAAAAGGGAATAAGTGGGTTGGAAAACAAATGAATTAATGAATAGATAATATTGAAAACCATTGTTTAATGTCAGATTTCATGTGTCATGTCCACAAAGTAATGCTAGTTTATGGTAATAATGCAAAATATTAGGGTTTACTAAACAATAATGTTAGCAGGAATAGCACTCAGCATCGTAAACTTTATTGAACCAGGAAATCGTCCACCAGGAGGACAGGAACCCAAAATGTATTTGCAGGAGAGGAGGTGATTAGAAGGTGGGTTCCTGGAAGAACTTGATTAGCTGAAAGCCAAGCAGATGTAGTAGAAACCCAATAGAGACACAGCAACGGAGCTCAGCAGAATCCATTTCACAGGAAAAGGTCATGGAGAGTCAGGGAGTGTGAACTGTAGGTCTGACAACAGTGGTGGAGCTGGGGGTGTGCTCTGATTGGCTGACAGGTTCATCAGGGTGAGTGCTTCAGATGAGTTTGTAGAAGTGAGGTTGGGGAATGACTGTGTCTCTACTGGACACACATGATCATCATAATAACATTAACGTTACGCAATAGACTTGTGTACGGAAAGCCAAATTTTTATTTGATAGTTTATATGTTTACAAATGGAACTTACCTTTGATCTGCAAGTGTAAGAATTAAAGATAATTCACCCAAATAGTTAAAATAGTCCTTGACCTGATTATTTCCTTCTGATGTAATCAAGGTGAGATGTTTATGAAGATTGCTGAAAACTGCAGCTCTGGTATCTAGTGGAATCCATAGATTTCAGGATTCTACAAAATTACAATTTTTTTATTTTTAGTGACTTATCTTTTTAATATAATAACAACTATGTGTTTAGTGTATTCATAAGACGATTGCAGGATGATACTAATCCACTCATGCAAAAATCGTGGGTATTTAAGAATAAAACATTAAATGGTACCACAAAAAAACTGTTAAATACTACCCAGCTTTGTATTTAAACTTGAAATCCATTTAAAGCTATTTTACAGTATTATCATCACTGCATAAATTTAAAAGCATAATGAGTCTAAATTATTTAAAAAGTGCCTTATTTAAAACCTGCATTAATTATTCATGTTCAGTGGTGTTCTGATGTGTTTCTGTAGCCTGAAAATACATGAGCTTTTAAATGCATTTAAGAATGAAATATTTTTTAAACAGCATGTAATCAACTACAGCTTTTTTCGAAGACATTTGATGTAATATTTGTGAAAATAAATAAACTAAATAAAACTTTGTTCATAACCTTTATTATTGCAATTGTTGCAAAAAGTAAAAAAAACAATGCATTAATATTACATTGTGTTCACATATGTATATGTATATACGTACATTATTAATATATTTTATAAAGTTAAACGTATGTATTATACAAAGTAAATGTTTGAGAAAATAATGAATATTTACTAAAAATTCGGTATAAAAATGTAAATGGTTGTGAATATAATACTTGAGTTACATGTTCTTGATCCCACATCACAGGCATGGCCTTGTTCTTTTGTTCTCTCACTTTGCATTTTGTAAATTTATCAAAAAAATCTATATATATATTGATAACTGTTTTATTTGTTGAGATAATTGCCACTGTTATATTGCTGTAACAGTAGTGTTATCAAAGCAAGCAGTTACTTGTGTAAATTAATATTTAACATGTACACAGCTCCAAATCTCTGTTTTTTTAAGAATTTATTGTTAATCCGACTTCTGCCTTTTGTGCTGGATCTGCATCGTCTCCTGTCAGAGCTTAAAGTTTCGTTATTTATTTTCTGGTCTCCAGAAACAGCTTGATGCACATGCAATGTCAAAAAAACACATGCCTTTACAGAATGACTCAAAAGCATGAAAATCCCTCTTTTTAGAATGTTACACGGGTATTTTGGATGCTACAGAGAACATTACAGCAACTGTTATCATTGTACTTGCTGGTGGGGAGTATAATAGAGGTCCAAAAAAACTGGGAACAGATCCATCCTTTAATCAGGGTCGGCTCTAGGTATGGGCAGGGGACGGCTGAGTCGACCCACCCAATACATTTTTTTGGTCACATCGCCTGTGCAGGGATTTGGCGGCACGCAAAAGTAGTACAATGCTTGACAGGGGGGTGTGTCACAAGCTTGGCACCGAAGAAACCGTCCCTTTTACGCCATATATATATTGCCCACCTGGGATTTATGCGAGTCAAGGGCCAGTCTTTAATAATATAAATGAAACCTGTAATGCATCAATGTTAGAATGTTTATATTTCCCAAGTTTGAGTGTTTTGATAGTGGGAGGGGCACAGTACGTTTGTATGTCACAACGTACTAGCTAAAATATTAATTTAACGACCTGTGCTTTCTTATTAAATACAATATCTTGATGACAAAGCCCTTTCACTATTAAAATATTTAATTTTGGGCCATTTATCACTTTGTTGTATAGGACAGTGGATGAGGACAGGATGCGAGTAGGAGGCTGGAAAATGATCTCAAGGTGTGACGAGCTCCGTATCCACACCACCAAGGGCCTCGACCACTATTAATATTTAAACTGTACTTTTAAAAAAAGTACATTTTCCAAATATCAAAACATGTTATAGAATCCTCTGTAGTCGTCCATTCACTGGAGTACGTGTGAGGTGAGGCTCTCAAAAATCGAGACAGTACACTACTGGTCTATGACCGTGTCTGTGACTGCACCTCTTATTTAATGGTGTAATGTTGAATATCTGTCCCACTTTAAATATGATTTAATCTGCCATCAAATGTGATAAACAATTCTTACATGTGAGCGAGACCTTTCCCCAAATGATCTCAGGGAGACAGTGCCATCCTGATCCAGCGCTCGGCCCTTCCTGCCTGACTCTCCCAGCGGAAGCAGCATGTCCATGGAGCGACTGGTGTAGGGATCCATGTAGCCGAGTGGGGATGGATTCTGAGACAACAGATCCTGGATCTGAGGAGCCCCAGAGACACCATTAATTTCTAATGCACTGCAATTAAAATAAATGTATTTCTGTTGCATACATATCTCAGAGTTTCCAATATCAAACCCATCTGCCGCTCATTTTGGGTGAAAGCCAGAAATAAACCCTTAATAAGATCCTCCCCAGAAGATTTTCAAATCAAAGGAATCCAAGCGATCCCTGGAGGGAGCACAGGGCCCTTGAGAGAGACAGATCACTGAGCCGTTGTGGCTCTGGCGTGTGATACTTAACATCTTAGGCCCGATGCCACTTCTACCCTTCACCACTCTGCTTCGAGATTAACTTAAAGGAACAGATGCAGACCAGTTTTGGAAGTCTTTTTGGAAAAAATAATGAAGGAGATCCAAATGCAGAGGTTTTCAACACTGATGAAATAAAGGCAAGAATGGAAAACTAAAACTGTGATCAACAGACTGAAATGAACTCGTTTATTTGGTGACTGATGAGACGATGACATTATACGAGGCACCTGAGACTAATTAATTAGGAACAGCTGTGGGGACTGATTATGTAATGGCCGCGAGTCTGAATCTGCTACGTCCCTTTCAGACTGGTACCACTAAAGGAATTCGGGAAGTTTTACCTCATATGGGTTCAACTTTGTAAAAACTTCAAACAGACCACACATGCTGAACTAACAACTGTGAAAAATACCGTACTTGAACCCCATGCTCTAGAATGGATTAAATATTTACAGTTTACTTTTAATGGCCGTTGAAAATTAATAGGAAACGGCAACGAAAGTATATAGTTGTACACAAGTTTTTTACTAATCATAGTAACAAATTAAATAAAAAAATGATATATCTGACAGCTCCCTAGCAACCAAACTGTTTACTCTAGCAACCAACCCTTATCAAATGATAAAGACATGGGGGTTGGTATATACATCTTATAGCGACAAAGGAAACATTATAATATGTTACTGACCCCTCCATAGCAACCTATCTTTACCTTAGCAACCATTTTACCATATCAATATCTCAGCTAAGGAAAATCATAGAGACATGGGGGTTGGTTTATATTACTCATATTGGCATGGGGATCTTTGTATGATGACTTTGTATGATGACGGGGATGTTTAAACTGTGAGTCAAGCCAATAACAGTTGAAGGGATATAACAAAATAAGGAAATAATAGCTATAAAACTGATATCTGTGAAAGAAATAAAGCAGCAAGTTTGATGAAGTTGATATGGTGCAACAGATGACTGACCCTAAATACTGAGGGTCTCTTGGAAAAAGTTCAATGGTTAAGAATTAAAATGGTTTTATTTTAGGATAATATTCTTAAAGCATTATTGTTGGTAAATGTGCAGTAGAAACAGTTCTGACAAACAATGGTACCGTGAAGTTCAGCTGCAGCGTTTGGATTGATGTGGTAGATTGTTATTAAACTAAAAACACTCACTTGTTCTGGAGTTGAGGTCGGATCATAGACTAAAGGAACCAGGTTTGGCCTCAATTTCTTAGTAAAAATTGTCTTTTGCAACAGTTCAGCCGTCTGTGTTCTTAATGATTACATTGTTGAGAATAATTAAGCTTGGACATCTTTGAGGCCATTTTTTTATTTGGGACCATTTGGAATTTAACTGACAAAATAATAATGTTAAATATGAAACATCACGATTACAAAATTTAGAGCTTAAAGGTTCCGCAAAAAAGTGCATGCCTGGGGAAGATTCTAGTCTTTTCTGTGGCTAAATATATCATTATATAAAATAAATCAAATATGTAGTGTTTATTGACTTTCTGATGCAGCATGATTGAGTTTTCACCTTGAGTTGGGAGACGCGGTTGGATTTTGAAGGTGCTTCCTCATAGGGTCGCTCTGCTATCGAGGCTATGATCCTTTTTCTATGACCAAGGAGTCCAATTTTTAACACCTGAAAACAGATAAAATTATATCTGCAAAGTTCCTTTGCCACTTTTGTGAAGCTCTTTTCTGTTGTTTCTATTATGGAGAGGATAAAGACATTTTTACATTGACAATTTCCAGCTCCCACAAGTTCTTCACACACTCCAGCGTGCGGTATCCGCTGGACAGGAAGTTGTGCAGATACTCTCCAAGGCCTAGAGTGTCCAGCCATGAGGACAGAGAGGTGCTGCCATCACACCCCAAAGCTTTCACCTGAAAGGCAGTGGAACACAGCTTCCAAATTAATAGCATTCAAACAACTTAAAACACTTTAAATCTCAGGTTATTGCTTTAGATTACAACAATGCAACTTTTAGCGACTTATCACACATTTCAAATAAACATTTTGTGGAAAAAGTGCAAATTTTTCGAAAGTAAAAGCCAATTTATGTGGAAACCTTCTGGTTCAAATACCTTTTGGTGACTGAGAGCTGGTACCTTAGGAAGGCTCTTTGCTGCATGAAGGATTTTCTTTCGATGACCTGGGTCGGTGATGCCAATCTCCTGAAGGTCTTCATCTTCCATAACATTACTCCCCTGGGCATGGGCAAACTCATATTAGTTCCTCTTTATTATTTCCCCACTTCCTCTTTACCTCTAGGTTGTGGTCTTTCATGCAATTATATATATGTTTTTCAATGAAAGAGCTCAAGCCTCTAGCATCAATGGTCAAAAATGGAAGGATACAATGAATATTTAGATTTTATTCCAATGAAAATGTTATTTAGAATAATGAATTCTTACAAGAAAGAAAATCTGTGGTTATGGATTCTTTTTACTTGTGTAAAGTTGATGACTGAATTTCTAAATCTCACTCAATGGATGAAAGCTTCATAAATGATTGATGATGTTATGCAACAACCTTCAAATATTCAAAAAACAAACATTTTTAAAAACTTATCTAAAAAGTGAAAAATGTTCTCATAAAATGAAAAAAATGGGAAAGAAATATTGGTTTTGAACTTTTGTTAAGATATTTGACTGTTCTTCTGCTTGTGACCCAGGGGGTTGTTTATTTTAATCTCAGTGGCATGGAGAATGTATATATAATTTTTATTATATTAATTATTATATTTAATTTAAAAATCTATAGCTCAGCTCATAGATAATCATTAATAATTGTCCTAAGACAAGTGAGGTTTGCATATATTTTCTAAACAAGCAAGCCTTGTTTGAACATTTTGAGTTTCTCTGTGTTCATGTTTTTGTTGAGCACACGGCTTTGATGTGTTTTTGTTTTCCGTGTGCTCTTCTTTTTAGAGTCGTTTTATGTTGGTTGAGTTGTTGTTCTTTGAAGCTTTGTTTTGAGAACATTAGAGCTTTTCTTTTTTAGGTCACACTATGGGGATAGGATTTCTAGCAAAACATAAATAATATCAAATCCTATATGAGTAATATCACAGACAAATGGCATGTGGACAAGGTGTGTTGACCAATTAAACCATTATGAACTAAATAGAGAATAGAAGGAACACTCAATCACGACAAAATAGGTGGATGGCATGTTAAACTCAATAAGCTGGAGATGAGATAGCAAGAAGTAAAGAATAAACACACAGACATAAGGAGCATACAGCCAATCAGAATGGAGAAAAGAAAATACATCAAAGAAGTAAAAAGAAAACGCAGAACATTTAATGCAAAATTTCCCGCCAAAACAAGAATAATCACGACTGGGTTAGCTATCAGAGGATTTCAGGCTCCAAGACATGAACAATGTGCAAGCTCTGCTACTAAAAGAAGTGGAATAATTTCTGAAACATCTTCAAATTTGTATTATTTTCATTGTTGTTTGAGAAATTTTAATTACTTGTCTTGTAATACTTGGCATCTATTTTTACCCTGTTTGTTATGTCTGATGGACAGACACAGAAACTCGATCCATAAACTCACAAAGAGAAGCCACTCACCATGAATCGGAGCTCGTCGAAGCCATTGAGCAGCAGCTTGCTTTCATACTGAGGAAAACCCACATGCTCCAGCCACTCCCCCACGGATTGCTCCAGCACACGGCTCCCGGATGCATCTGTGGACAGAGCGTGGCGCTTGAGCAGTGAGAAACCGTTCAGTCTGTAGCAGCGGCACTCGGAGGCCGAGATATGGCACTGCCACATCATCTTTGGCCAGCAGAGCTGAGGGCAGCAGCAGCAGCAACAGCAAGGCAGTGTCCAGGCTTGAGCGACAGGCCTCCGCTGAATGCAGGGGCCCCAATTTATAGACTAAATTAGCAATGGAGATTTTCTCCAAAAAACCTCAGTGCTGAGGGGATGATGGTCCGGCCTGGATGGGGTATGGAGGTAGACCTTGGTAGGGTTTAGTCCTTTAACAGTGTCAAGTAATAAAGTAAGTTACTTGGGACTACTTTTTTCCCACTTGACGCAGTTTTTCTGATTAAAACAACAGCGCTGATCGTCAACAAGATTTCAAGTTCAACAAGAGCTTTTTGGCTTGCAGCAAAGTAAAGAGATCTAGAAGAAGTTGCCTGAAAGTGTGCCACTGTCCCTACGCAGCCCTCATCCACAGGTTTTTCATCTATGAGAACAGTCACAAAGTCCACAAAAACACCAATTAGCTCGTTAAAATATAGATTTGGGCCAACTCCTTGATCACCAGTCCCACTCAAACTCCGTTCTACAACACCAAAGCCTTGCAAGAAGCCAACATGTCCCTTGAACGATCTTCACGGCATATCTCCAGATTCCACCCTTCCAATAGTTTCGTTTTTGTAGAGACAACACCAGTTTGACCACTTGCCCAAGCAGCCTCTGATCAGGTAGAGGAATCCAAGTACTCCCAGTCCTCCCTATCTTAAATGCACCTCTGCGTGCTAACATACCAGAATAAAGGGCATCACTGCAAGGATGTAAAGACGAGCCTTGTTCCCGAGCAAACGCATCTCTGTTGGAGGCTCAGCCCACCTAATTACAGTCCATGCTCTTTGCTCTGGTCACAGGTTCCTTCAAAATATGTCTCCAGGGCAGGTGGGTTTTCCAAGGACCTTGCTGGGTTTACATGCCAGAGCGGAGCGCTCCATCCATTCACGCCAAGCCTTGATCCAGCAGAAATAAGGTGAGCTCCAACAATAGGCTGATAATCCCATAAAGATGCACTGTTGATGGCACGGTCCCTCTTGTTGCTCCCCAATCCCCCGCTTTGGTTGTTCCGTGCCTCTTGTAGACGTTCCAAAGGGTCTTGCGCTCGGGGGCAAGGATTGCTGCATCCCTGATCCGAGAAACGCTCAGTCACAACAGCAGCTGCATTCAGCGCTCACAAAGCATGACATCCAGATGACATAGTGCTCCTCGGTTGCAGATCGCCTCCACGGCTGCAGCTGCGAATCACCTTCCACGCATCCTCACATGCGCTCCCTTCAGCTGCTCATTATTTCCCCACTTCCTCTCCCGTCTGGCTTAATGTTAGCTAAGTTCTGATTGAGCACGTCCTTTCTGGGAGCTCTGCAGGGCTGCCATATGCCGTCTGATGCTGATCTCCGCTGCACGGCATATACACTCTGTTCGTTCCCGAACCCCCCTCCCTCCCGTTTCAATGCCTCTCTTTCTCTATCTGTCTTACACACACATGCATGCTCATTCTCTTTCTGTGGTGATCAATCCCCCACCCCTTCTCTCACTCACTCACTCTCTCTCTGCCCCTCCATCTATCCCCCGCTCCCTATACTGATTAAAATTGCACGCAGGCTCTCTGATCTTGGTGATGCAGAAAGGACACCACCAGAAAAAGGGACAGGAGACAAACCCAAACCACACACAGGTGCATGCAACTCTGCAAGGATTTACTAGAAAGGGAAGCGTAAAGGGTGATAAGCCTCCTACAGGTTGCTCTAACCCTGCACCCTACGACCTCATCCCCATTCCCTGAAGTGCTTCCAGTGCCTCTGCACTCTCTCTATGGAAAATTTAATTGCAGTCAAGCCGCATACCACGGTAAATCATCCGAGGAATTAAAATCATGAATGTGTCACTACCAGTGGCAAGGGGTGGGTATATTAAACGTTAAGTCAGCGAAACGCACATGGTGCATATAATCCCACACGTAACCACCACCACAATAGAAGGCTTCCCGTCAGAAGGTTTGCTAGACCTGATCAAATCGAAACATTCATGTCTCAGTGCACTGATGATGCTGAGTAGTATGGTCTAATTCATTGTCACACATGAATGCTGCTCCATGCATGCATGTAGGGCATAATCTGCATGCAGCTGAGAGCAGGGGACTCGTGTGAACTGTCAGCCTGCCAGCGAGTTACTCACATCCACTGGATCAGGCTTGAGATGTGAAGTACATCCAAACATCTGCAGCTATCAAAGGATGCTCACTTCTATTGAAGGTACACGGCACAAGCTGGGTGACTCATTTAGATGATCCTTTTATATGAAACGCTGAGGAAAATGAGGGAAATCGTTTACCACTCTGGAAAAGCAGCCAGCAATTTCTGCCAATGACTGGATTCAATTCTACTATTACAGTCACGGTTTCTTTACCAAGCTGTTTTCTGACATCGTAGTAGTAATAGTAGTAGTGTATGTCACTGTACGGCTCTGGTTATTCATTCATATTGTGCATCTTTAACGTAAATTTTAGTTTTTGAAGCCTAATTTAAAATGGGTAACAAATGAGGAACCATGAAATGGTGGATGAGGTACCAGGAGAGAGTAGACGAGGAACCAGGAAACAAACGAGGAACCAAGAAATTGTGGGTGAGGTACCAGGAGAGAGTAGACAAGGAATCAGGAAACAAATGAGGAACTGAGAAACGGCGGTTGAGGTACCAGGAGAGAGTAGACAAGGAACTAGGAAACAGGTACCAAGAGACATTAGGTGAGGAACCAGGATGTAGCAGATGAGGTACCAGGAGACAGTAGATGAGGAACCAGGAAATAGCAGATGAGGAACCAGAAAAAAGTAGACGGGAACCAGGAAACCGCAGACGAGAAATTAGGATACAGCAGATGAGGTAGCGAGAGGCAGTAGACGAGGAATTAGGAAACAGCGAATGAGGTACCGGAAAACGGTAGATAATGTAACAGGAGACAGTAGACAAGGAACCAGAAAACAGCAGACAAGGTGCTAGGACACAGTAAACGAAAAACAAAGAAACAGCAGATGAGGCACCAGGAAAACGCTAGACAGGCAACCAGGAAACAGCGGATGAGGTATCAGGAGATAGTAGATGAGTAACCAGGAAACAGCAGATGAGGTACCAGTTTTGTACTACGGATAATTTCTATCCATAACTGTAAAAAAAACAGTTATGGATAGATAACAGTTAACAGTTAGATTAACTAAATAAGATAAGGATCTTTTGCAAGAAGTACATGCATCCTCAAAACCACCTTTTACCAATTCCAGCGCATAACCATAAAATACAGAGATCAAAAACCAGATTCACTGTCCAACTGCATGCATATGTAGTAAATATTCAAAGCATCAAATATTCATTTGAATGTTGAAACCATTAGTAAAAGCACATATGACAAATAATAAAAAGTCCTGTAAAATAATGATTTTCACAAAAAATCTCTAAAAACATCTTCTGTTTGGTTCAGAAAATATAGTAAACTGATGAAAATTTGGTTTCCTCCTCTGAATATCACTCTACTTTTACAATAATGAACTCTAGAGGTGATAAAATTTCCAGTATTGTAAAAACCAGCAGCGTTTTCACCCCCTACAACAGCAACAATCTCAACAGGCATCTCATTAAACACAGTGAGACCCCGGTGAGGAGACAAAACAATGGAGCTGTCTGTTTCTCTGAAGGGATTGTCTCCTGGACAAAGTCTGAATAATTGCATCTTTCCCCGAAAAGTCGACAAAAACAATGCTTTCATTCCAAATATAGCAGCCACCTTGGGCAAATCCACTCACGAAGAAAGAGTATTCAGCCATAATTGTTGTGTTTAGAAGGATTGTGAGTGGATTGTGACTCTCTAAACTGTTTAAAGTCACCTCCTGGTGCCCACTGAGTACCGGAGGGTGTTTCTGTCAATAAACCAGGTACAAAAATACCAGACACAGAGTAAATTGGGGAGAAAAGTGAGATCTTTCAGCTTGAGAACAACAGCAGTGAAAGAGTTGTGGCTAAAGGCATCTTCACCTTTAGCTTTATATGCTACATTCACTACAGAATACTAACTACATCTATAGCAGGGGCAGTGGCCATTCTAAAAGGACACCCACTGGCCACTGTATTAGGTACACCTGTCCAACTGCCTGTTAATCAGCCAATCACATGACAGCATCTCAATTCATTTAGGCATGGTCGAACCGAGTATCAGAATGGAAAAAAAGGGTATTTAAGTGACTGAACGTAACATGGTTGGTGCCAGACAGGCTGGTCTGTGTATTTCAGAAACTGATGATCTACTGGAATTTTACGCACAACCATCTTTACAGGGAATGGTCATTAGAAGAGAAAATATTCAGTGATCTGTAGGTCAAAATCTGGTGAAAAGCTGTCATCTTTTTAAGCTAGAGAACTTGCACTGACCAAATACTTTTTTACCCCAGCGTATGTTAAATGTGTGTCATAATAAACCAGCAATAAGGGAGTATGTTTATTTCCTTTATTTACCTTCCAGCGGATTCTCTAGTTTCTCTGGGATCTCGATGCCAGCAATAAGAGTCATGATCCGTTCAATCTACGGAACAAACGGAGAAAGAAGGGTTATAAAATGACGTTCAATAATTATTTAGCTGTAATGTGCCATGACAGGTTAGTCTTCTCTGAACTTTGGTAGAACTGATTTGGATTCATTATTCATTTCTGTTGTTCACCAGGACAAACGCAGAATCTTCAGCAATGCCTTTGCTTCCAGAAGGGCCGGGGTTCTGCTTCTGGACAACTTTGAGGGCTCAATTTTTGTATCCATCATCGTGGTCATGTGATTCCTGTGCGCTTCAGATTGTATGCTAATATCAATGCTACACAATCTGAAAGTGAAACTTACACGTTCAATACACATAAATGTTTCATGAATCTCTAGCATTTAAGTTCAGATGTGTTTTTATACATAAATGAAGGCTAAACTGAATTGAAAAACATGAAATTGAGTAAATAATGTGCAGCTTACATTTTTAGACATGGTATCCCTTTAAATACCCCGCCACATACATACAGTGGTATGCAAAAGTTTGGGCACCCCTGTAATTTTTCATGATTTTCCTTTATAAGTAAATGGTTGTCTGGAAAGTTTAGTTAAATACATCATATAAGACACAAACGTTGTGATATCTGAGAAGGAAAATAAAGTTTTATTATTCATGGAAAATATTTTTAGCAAAAATATAACAGCAAAAGGTATAGGAATATGCATAAATTTAGGTACCCTTGTCATTTTATTGATTTCAATACCTTTAGCAACTCAAAATTGGTTTGGTAACCTCAGTGACCCTTGACCTCCAAACACAGGTGAATCCAATCATGAGAAAGTATTTAAAGGTTTTTGCTCCTCTTTCCAAATTCTCTAAAAAGAGGGAGCCTCAAAACAATTCTCAGATGAGCGGAAAATGATTGTTGAGCATCATGGTTTAGGGGAAGGATACAGAAAGCTCACAGACATTTAAGCTCTTTGTTTCAACGGTGAAGAACATTGTGAGGAATTGGAAGACCAGAATCACAGTTCTAGTAAGGCCCGAAGTGGCATACCAAGAGAAATATAAGTAAAAGTAAAGGCCAGACTGTCACGATATTGGAGCATCATGATATCGCCCTCCTCGCTGAAGTCCTCCAGTATTTAGGTAAATAATAACCAAATGTATTGATTTTTTAATTTCATCAAACACTAAGAAACTACAAACCATCATGCTTAATTGAATATTTTGAACACGTACAAAACAGAAAGCTTTTTCTTAACTCCCATTTTAAGCAGGAATACAATAATGCGAAGGATGGTGACGACAGTCACGGACAACCCACAGACCAGCTCCAAAGACCTACAACATCATCTTGCTCTTGATGGTCCACAATGCATCATTCAACTATTTAGAGCACTTTTTACCAGATGCTGCATTGACGAGTGATGCGGAAATGCCACAAACGATGTAACTTGAGGTCTGCTGAGGCACATCTGGACAAGGGTGCCTCATTTATGTGCTGTGGATGGATGAACCTAAAATATTTGGGCAAAACAGGGGGTGGAAAAACCACAGCATTCCATGAAAAACACTTGCTACCTACAGTAAAATTTGGTTGAGGTTCCATCATGCTGTGGGGGTGTGGGCAGGGCAGGGACTGGCAATCTGGTGAAAGTTGAGGGTTGCATGGATTCCACTCAATATCAGCAGATTTTGGAGAACAATGTCCAGGAATCAGTGACAAAGTTGAAGTTGCGCCGGTGATTGATCTTTCAACAAGACAATGACCCTAAACATGGCTCAAAATCTACTGCGGCTCTCATGCAGAGGAACAAGTAGAATATTCTGGAATGACCATCAGAGTTGAATATTATGGAACATTTTTGGGGTGATTTAAAGAAAGCTGTCCACACTCGGAAACCTGGAGAATGATCCATTAAACTGAAATGTCTTATCAAACAAGGATTGATCTACAGAGCTGCCCAAACCTTTGCCTACGACTGTAAATCTGAAATATCCTTCCCTCCTTTCCTTTCATCGAAAACACAACCTTTCGAATCAATGGACTTTCAGGAGAGTCCCAAAATAGCAAAGCGTTGGATTTTGATGTAATATTTAAAGTCTGGCAAACTCATCTGCCGTGTGCTTGTGGCATCAACACGCTGGCAAGCCCCTAGACTCATTTAGAAGTCAGATGCCACGGTCCACGTGGCTCATCCCCTCCAGCCATACAGGGCTTTGCATTTCCTTCTCTCAAGTAACCTACATACAGCCCTGACTGCACACTTCGCTATAGTCTATCCATAATAGAGAGACAGCACACCATCACGTATAGTACACTGAGTGCATCCCAGAGTCCCTCAGCTCATTCTAGACTCAAGCATCAGCAGAGGTGGAGTCGTTACCATCGGAAACATTTGATATTTGTTGGGAAAAGTCAGGAATGGTAAAAAGGTGTTCGACAGGCTAAAGGGTTTTCTACTTTCATAATGAATCAAGTTTGCTCGTACTACTCGTACTGTCTGCAAGATACCAACCATGAGTTATGTTTTACGTCGTCTCAAAATATCTGTAATGTTGCCTCTTGAGATTGAGAAATGTACATCGGGTCCACACTTCAGATTCCACACTAACATCTGCATTTCACACACCTTGAAATAATTTGAAAGCACTGCTCAGTGCACCTGCTGTGATTCACAGACTGATTAGCACAGAAGCATGCAATTTCCAACGGACCCATCATCTTCTGACAGAGACAGGGAGATACAGAGAGAGGGAGAGAAAAGGAAAGATAGATGGAAAGAGAGGGTGAGAGAGAGAGAGCAAGACAAAGAGATTGAGAGATGAGGGACAGAGAAATATAGGGAGAGCAAGACAGAGAGATGGATAAAGAGGGAGAGAGAGAGGGAGGGAGTGAGGGAAAGAGAAGGACAAACATTATTTAACTGTGATGTAATTAAACTGTTTATCACTTTATATTTCTTAATTAAATACTGTGTTTATTTTATTTATTTATTTTATTTAACACAGTGTATCTTTACAGATTGACAATTGTATTAATCTTTTTGTGCTCTTTATTTTGAGTTTCTTATTTGTTTGTATAGCAAACTTTACATTTATTGAATGATAATATTATTATGTGTGTTAAAAATAATAATTAAAGAATCCAATCGGCTCAAAATTAAAGCAAATGTGTGAATAGCAAGATTATTCTGGTGAAATAATGAAATAACGAAAACTAAAATTTGTTATTCGATTTCTGCAACGAATATTTGACGAGTAATAAATGAGTTAGCGATATTTTATTATTTGGGGGACTCTGCTCATGATACAATATGCTTGCGATATTTTACAACGCTATTTTTAACCAACTATTGAAACCCTCTTTGGAAAAAACTACAAAGCTAAGAAGGCTAGGGTCTAATTTGATTTCTATAAGAGCGTTTGATACCATCCATCCACTAGGGGGCAGTCTTGATGTAAAGCTAATCTTTCTGGCTTCAAATGTGAGTAAAAAATAATTTTCTTTTAATAGATATTATATAAGACAAGAAGACTATGTAAAGAAGTTTCAGAAGTGACTAGAATCACAATTACTCTAAGAAGAAAATACACTTCAGTATCTGGAAATTCTCCACGATACATATTGTGACAATTTTGTATCGTGATTGTATCGTAAAATACAAAATATTGCGCCACGATTGTTACACCCCTTCTTGTCAATATTGCACCAATAACAACCCAATGAGTGAAAGGAAAACAAAACTATAATGAAAACCCAAAGCTATTATTACCTTTGTGAATAATATTGAACAAACTTTAAATTTATAGCAAACTAACATTGTAACTATAAGTGATCCAGTGTACGCATAGTTCCTAATCATGTGTTCCCTCCTCCGTTCTGCAGTACACATGGGAGCAAATACAAAGTTCTGTGTGTTATTCACATGTGATGAGACTTTAGGAGTTAGGAGTCTTGAAACAAGAGTAAGTTGTCCTGTACGGGGATCACATGATCAGAAGGTTCAAAAGCAAGAGTGATGTCACTAGTAAAATAAACCTCTTTGATGTTCATCTCATTCTTAGTCTTGAGTGTTTTTTTACAAAACAAGTAGGAGAAAGCCAAACTGATCAAGAGACACATACAGAGCAAAAGAAAAAAGATAGTAAAGTAAACTTAAATTTAAACTGAGGGGGTGAGGGAAAGAAAGATAGAGAGAGAGAGAGAGAGAGAGAGAGAGAGAGAGCTCAAACTGTACCCAAATCAAGTGAAGGGCTTCCATTCTGCAGAGACAGCACTAAGTAGCATCACACAACGTCCAGACTAATGAGTGAATATGGAGAAGCCAGCAGCTGGAGAGAAAGTGAAGTGGGGGGTAATAAAGATTTCATAGGGTGCTGCCTGTTCCCGTGAGCCAGAGCGGTAACAAGATTACAGGCTTCAGAGCACCCAGTGACAGCCAAAGCTTTGCTGACACCAGAGGAATCTGATTAAAGCACCAGGAGATTGTGATCTGTTCCTCGTCACACTCTCCTCGCAACAAAGAGCACACATTGGTTAATTTACAGCTCACTAGAAGTCTTGAAAACTTATACAGAAGCTCTCAGAGGACAGTTTTGGATACTTTATGTTTACACATTAGCCGTTCTCAACCTGAAAGAGTCAAATTGTGCAACGTCATCAGAGTGAATATGAAAATCAAGGGCTTCTCGTTGCAACACAGCTCCTTCCTCACCACTGCAAACAGGAACAGTGAGCACATTATTGCAGAAGATCCGTCTATCAATCTCCCATTCCATAGTCCCTTTACTTGTGAAAAATACATAACAGATACTTAAACAGATACTCCAATCTCCAATTGGAGCACTCCACCAACGTTTTCCAAATCAGAAGCATAGTCTTGAACTTGGAGGTCCTGGAGATCCTCATACAAGGACCAGAGAGTCCATAACAGAGGGCACACACCCAAACTCGCTTGGCTCAGGAGGTAGGAAGCAGAGTCGTACACACAAGGACCCAAGTGGAAGAATACAACAAGAAAGAGAAGGGGACCAAGAACTGCACCCTGGGGGACACCAGAAGTCACAGGATATGGTTTACATCTGAACTGCCCCAATCAAACCAACTTTTTTGGCTCATGAGGTAGGAGTGGAGAAAGACAACAGTGCCTAAAAGATAAAAAAAAAACTGTTTCGCTAACAGACCATGGTCCATTTTGGTCGAATTGTGCTCAAAACTTTACAGAACAAGCTCGGAAAAGCAAATGAGCAGTTGCAAGGAGGAGTGGAGCTTAACAATTGTTGTACCTGTACACCTTTCATAAGCGATATTGAACTGATAATCAAATTAAATGCATTTTTCTGATTCTGGAAAGCACTGTGTGATTAACGCAACACTTGTCATATTTTATTGCACTTTAAAGCCGCATGGTAAGCATGCAATGACTATTCATTTACAGGTGAAGCTAATTCGAAGGTGACAGGCAGGTAATATGATAAAATAAAGATACCTTACTTTTTCTGAATATTTACTCTATGCTGCACATAAAATAGATTTTAGTATTAACCTCAAAGTCATCAAATTATGTAAATCCCTAAAGCTCCTGATGTTAAAATAGCATTTTAGCATTAGCAAACGTAGCGAGGATTCGCACAGTGGGAGTCATGTACGTGATTACACGCATTCTTAATTTTAATCCATTATTTCAGTAATAATTAACCACTTTACACACTCGATTCTGATGCGTTCCTATCCTAACCTCTCAACAAGACGGTGATTAATCTGATTTAATCAAAAAAGGGATTTGAGAAGCGAATAAATTGGAAACTAGGGCCTAATTTCCATAAATTCAGAAAGAGTCTCAGAGCTGCTGACAGGTGAAATCATTTTCCACCCACTTCTCTTCCCTCGTGCACATCTTTCACTCGCCATCTGAAGCTATGTTTCCCTTGACGTCTTCATATGAATTATGAAGAGACTTATAATGCCATCTGTGGAAGGCATGTTTGACCGCTCGCTCAAAGATTAAATTATTTTTAAACTGGTTTTCTGTGGAAGTGCTTAAACATTTACTCACCGATGAAGTGTTAAAATGGGGAGAGAAGTGCATACTTTACATGCTAAAATTGTTATGAAATTAAATCCAGCTCAAGTGTTCATGCTTGCTACTGAGTGAAAGAGTTTTACCTCAAGAAATGTTTCAATTAAATTAAAATGAACTTTTTAGGAGCCCCCAGAAATTCTCAACTTGTTTTTTTAGAGTAAACTTGATTAGCTTGACTTCCACATAAACTTGTAAAGAATGTGTATCTGAAGGCCTTTAAGGCTGTCTACTGCGAGCCATGTGCCAGTCCATGCTTCAGGAGTGAGGCAGGCGTGGAGTTTGTAGTTATTCGCTGATGCTTTCTGAATTTTACAGCATACAGAAGTCATTCATAGATAATGCGCAGAATGTTCCATACAGGATGTTCTGGGAACAGGACACTTTTCTGCAGCACCTTTATTAGATGCTTCAGTAATATTCATAGTATATACAAGAACTGATTGCGCTTGGTTTTGGGAGGCAAAGTCAAAAAGTGACACTGTACAGGCTAAAATTATAAATTCTATATTTAATATGCCGCAGGTTAATAAGTGACTCTAAATAGTGAATGTGTGACAGACTCCAGACCTGCCCAGGGTGTACCACACCTTTTAATCATAAGTGGGTTAAGAGAATGGATGGAAGGGAAGGAAAAGAGGACCTCTAGGATGAAAGAATGGAAAAGAGTTGAAGGTGAGTGGAAGTATAGATGGGTGAGTTGGGAGGAGGACCAGTTGGAGGTTGCATGGCGAGAAGGACCAGTTGGATTTTCTATGGATGGATGTTTGGATGGATGAGAAAACCAGAAGGATGGATGGGGAGGAATGCCAGTTGGATGGATGGATATTTCGATGGATGGGAAGACCAGAAGGATGGATGGATGCACATATTAAAAACAGGAAAACTAGTTGGAGGATGGGTGGATTGAAAAAGAGAAAGAACTGTTGGAGGATGGATGGATGGATGGATGGATGGGGAGGAGGACCAGTTTAAGGATGGATGGGACGGAGGACCAATAGGATGAACGAATGGAAAAGGGATGGACAGAGTTATGGATGGATTGCTGGGGAAGAGGACCAATTTGAGGCTAGATGGATGGATGGATGGAAGGATAGGAAGACCAGAAGGATGGATGGATGGATGGATGGGGAGGAAGACCAGTTGGAAGACCATACTTGGTTAGAATGGTTAGAATTGAGCAGTTATGTCAATATTTACGTCTTTCCATAAACACTGAATAAAATAATTTGGAAAACAATGTTTGTCTTCGGTAGGGCAGCACAGTGGCGCAGTGGGTAGCACTGTGGCCTTCCAGATAGAAGGTTGTCGGTTCGAGGTGACCTTCCTGGAAGGAGTTTGCATGTTCTCCCTGTGCTTGGTGGGTTTCCTCCGGGTACTCCGGTTTCCCCCACAATCCCCAAAAACATGTGATTAGGTTAATTTGGGAAATTCCCCTTAGGTGTGACTGTGTGTGTGAATGTTACCCTGTGATGGACTGGCGAACTGGCCCAATGTGTGCCAATGTCCAACCCAAAGTATCACATGTTTCCAGTGAAATTTTTCCCAAAAATGGGATGAAATACAAATGATAAATTTGCATTTGCAAGAAATGCAAAGTAGATTTTTGCAGGGTCGACAAAAAAGTTGCATTAGCACACCGCTCACAGAAGCAAGATCATAATAAACAAATCTGTTCCTGGATTAACAGGCTCCAATAATTACAGGAGACCAAACAGTGATGCACACACAAAACCCGAGCCTCCCTCTCTTTCTCATGTAAACACAAGCAGTGATTTACTCAGCACGTGTCACCGCTGTGATCAGAAAGTGTGAACACTCCCGATGAGGTTTTTATGATGACTCAAGCTCTAGAGCGCGGGGAGGGGAAGGGGCTGCTGCGCGTGTGAGTGGGCGACCCCTGGGAAGCCTCTTGAGGAGATGCGGAGTGACAGTTCAGACCTAATTATCCCGGTGCACTGTGGCCAGCAGAGAGCATCTGAAGCTCTGATGGAAGCTCAGCCGAGCGTTCAGCTTCAGCCACCGGCGCTGAGTCTGTCAGCAATCGCCAACTCCGACCTACACCTCCATACAGGGCGTCTCCTTACCGCCATTCATTCTCTACATTTGATTATTCTTGATTAGAGTACGGGCAGGGTAAACGAACCAGTTGTCCATGGGTTTCTTTCTATAGAGTGTCCCTGGTAATCAATCAATATATTTCTCCCAACAGCAGAATCATGGAGAGGAGTCTGCAACAACATGAGTGCCGGACAGATGACGACGAGGGTCCCGTATGGATTTGAACGTTATTTTCTTTCAAAAGAAAGTGCTCTGTGCAGCAGATAGAGATGAGTTACGATGTTGGTGGTACGTTTGTATTGCTATGAATATTCAGTGTTAGTCAACAGATTGTTTTATTTTCCAATATAAGTTTTCCACACTGTTTAATAGTTAAATACAAAAATTATTTCAGATTTAATGTCAAATTCCCACATGTGAATAGTGCACATTCAGAATAGTATTAATTGTCAACATGAATAGAAAATACAATGGTACACAAAGTCATGTTTTAAAACAAAATTTAATAAAGAGTTATCACTGAGACATTTATCTGTTTCTAGTCTGGTGAACTCTTTCCATCTGTCTTGAATGGTCATTCACATAGAATTCTGGGTAAAGCGCAATGGAAGCCTAAAGATGGCAGAGGGGATACCCCAGAGACTTGTGCTCCTGGGCAAGTCCAAGTCAAATCGACGGCAAGTCCACATCGAGTTTTGAGACACGATCTAAGCTACTAAGTTGAGAAAACTAAGTACTGAAAGAGGGTACCACTTTCAAATAAGGTTTCATAATAAAAGTCTTTCTACCTGAATAACTAAATTCTTATGAAAAGGATTGATTTTAATCAGTGAACCGAATAATTGAACACAAGTTTACTCCCAAATTAAACACTGAACATTCCTGCCTCAAGATCACTGTGTGTCTTATCCTCCAGAAACATGACAACAGCAGACAGAAACAAACGATAGCAGAGCATCTCCTCCCTCTTGTTCTCTTGCCCCAGCCCTCTGATCACTTACCTCATCCCATTCAGAGGCGAACGAGGACAACGGCTCCATTTCCTCCCTCTCCGAGACACAGTCAGCCAGCGATTCGCTCCGGCCACAAATAGGCCTGTCGCTCTCACAATGAGGGGGAGACAGGAGGTTTGAATCTGATCTAGAAATGCTGCGAGTCAACTTCTGATGCTCTGGTGGCTGGGTGAAATCCTTCTTTGTCGAACCATTGCTCTCATTCTGCCACTCTTGACCAGTAAAATCAGCCATTTTCAGTGGATCGTTGAGGAAGTTTGAGGGTCTGGAAACAAAACCGCTTTATCTGCAATGAAAAGACAATAAGTTGGTATCCAACAGCCCTCAAAGTAAGCAATCCGTGGATTTAAGATCTATAGTGCTGCTGTTGTTTCGAATGCCTTATCTGGGTTGTTATAGTGGTCCACCCACAGTTTGAGTTCCTCTGCCCTCCCCTTGCCAAGGAACTCCATGGGTTTGTTGAAGGACTCTTTCCTTCCCCTCCCTCTCATCTGTCTGGTCAGCTTTATTCACTTCCCAAATCCCTGCCTCTCAACATAGCTTGTCGTTTCAGACGCCTGGAGCCTAAACTGCCCTAAAATAACCGATGACAAATTCTTCAGCAGCTAAAACATGTTAATCAACTTTATATTTATCCCATCCACTTAGAGTTCTACTGCTCAAATTGGACAACAGTAGGGGCACACCTTGAAGAGATCAAAAGTCTATTGTAGGGCCTGCCTTTAAAGGACTTTTTCATGGACCAAACTGCCAAGTTCAAAATTTGAACCATTAAATATTTTGTTTTGAGTATGGATCGCTAAAAACAATCTTGGACAACTAGATTGCTCGGTGAGACCAGTTAATGGACAAAATACTAAAAGTGGGTGTTCCACATTTTAAAGCAGAACACCAAAAAAGATCTCTCTATTGCTGAGAAGTGTGAAATAGTTTGGGCGAGGTATGAAAGCATTAGATATTTCACAAAAACTTTTGTGGCTAATTCAGAGTTTGTGCAGATAAAGGCAGTTTTCTACAAGATCGTTCCGTGGGATCAAGCCATTACATACCAGCACATAGCTGAAGCCTCAGGAGTCAAACGGACATCAAGGTGTCCTGCAAAGTTTTGCAACTGTGCACAAACCTTCCATTTGGCCACTGCTAACTAATGCACACAAGGCTCCATTGGTCAGAAA
>SRMA01025950.1:0-64464 GCA_007224835.1 Danionella cerebrum
TTTTGTGTCTCGGTTTCTTCAGTGCCTAAATATGTACATTTAATGTGGCATCGTGATTAGATAAACATTGATTACCTTTTTTATTTTGTATGGTTCTTATCCCAATCACGTGTCCCATGACATGTTCAGCATAATTTTTCATTTACCAGAATAACGAGATATCCGTTGAAGCATCAATTTCAACTGAATATATGTATTATAATTCCAGAAATTTGTTTTCCTTTGGTTTAATAAGTGCAACACAATAAATATTTAAGTTAAAAGGTCACTGTGAACTACGTTTTTCAATTGCTTCCTCTAGGCTTTGTTAGAATTGCGCTATTTCCTTTAAGCCTAAAATTATGATGAAATTGCTGTTTTGTTGCTTCGTTTTGTAAGCGTCACTACGTTTTAAGCAAATGTATGCAGGTGCACATGTGGAAACTGCACGATACCAGTAGCTTGGCACATAGAGTAGGAGGAGCTTTGTTTTAAAGCATCGATGGATGACGATATATATATATATATATATATATATATATATCATTTAAAATTTTGTTATTCTGTAATATTAATGTTTAATTGTACAACAAACTGAGAATGAGACACTTGTTTGGTTACAGAACTTAAATGTTTAATCACTTGTTTACAACAAATCAACAAATACTGGAGTAAAAATTTTATGAACATTTGTTTTATCTACTTTACACAGTTCTAATCTCAGCATGAAGATGCTTGCATTAGGGATAGAGTCTATATGTCCCCACCTGGCTGAGGTATGTGGCATCCTGTCACTAGAAGATTGACCAACTGTGACCTAGTTTAAACTCAAACCGGTGTTTAATAAGATAAGAAGAGCGCTGGAGTGTGTCATGAATGTTGCTGATGTGAGGCTTGTCTGTAATAACGGCCCAGAGCTTTAGCTTATTGCCTTCTTATGGCCATCAGACCATGAAACATTTCAGACGTTGACATCAAAAGATGCTGTGTGCCAACATTGTGGACCAGGTATCAAATTAGGCAGCGAAAAGGAATGTAAAATGGAGCACATATAGATATCCCATAATGACCCGATAGCACAGGAGGGAAGTCGTCCATTTATAGTTTCTTACAAGGTTTCTAGAGCAAACATCTGCCTCAAGAGCTTGGCATGTTTGCCCAAAGCCAGAAGCTTGCTCGTCTAACTTTAAAAAGTGGTAAAATTACAAGGAGGAAAAATAGGCCATTCCTTTGAGAGGCAATACTTTATCTGAAAATGAAAAAGGTGTCAAGCTCTCTCTGGCTGATCTACAGAGTGGAGACGGGAGAGCTGTTTGGCTTGGCATGCTCTCTGGGCCCCATTTTGGCTTTTACCCCAGTAGATCAGTCTTCACATTCACAAGATTGCTCTTTTCTTACTCGCCTTTCATTCTATGTGAAATTATTGTTTTTTTTTTGTGTTGGATGTGTGCAAAAATTAAAGTGGGCGATGAGTAACTGTGTTTCCACTATCGAATGAAGACATTAGCAAAAAGATTAATCTTTTATTTAATCAAGCTAAGATTTTGAAGGTTTTATTTGCTGCATGCAGTTAAAATCAAACTGGTACATGCTTGTTATGCTCATCTTTCAGTTTTTTGTCTGTCCAGTTACATTCTCATTATGCATTAGTTTTGAGTGATTAATTTACAATATGTTACTAAGGTGATGATGTTTTGCTCAGGGAACTTTCCTGGACTCTGACTAATCATTTGTTTTGATGTACTATAACTTTAAAATTGAAGTTGCAGTATATTAAATTTGATTCTGTGTCTAAAATCTACTTTTATTTTGTGACCACTCTGGTTTCTCCTAGCGTTATTTGAAAGTTTTGGTTTATTAATATGAGAAGTTATATTACTTCTTTCTTGTTATCTTTGTCCTGTGGCGTGTAATGTAATTGCGCAGCCTGTCACTGCAGTCATTGAATCCCAACACATGCACCATTTTATATTTTTTATATTGGGTGTAAAAGTTGCGTAAAATGCTCCCTTTTTGTTTTTGTAACTGTGATATTTACTGGTAAAACAGTTTTTTTTTCATTATGAAGCTGTCAACCTCTATCTTTTCGTTTCTTGTTCGTTTTTAGATCAAGCCCAGAATTGTTTAATGAAATCAGTGACAAAGCAAACCAAAACGATGTCACTCTGCAGATTATAAAGTCATGCCATAGGTGCTATGAAATCTGAAACCAGCATCTCAAGCACATGCAACCGTGCTTTAGCAATCACTGATTAGGATTATGAGAGTGGAGGTGCTTATGGATTGATTTTTAGTTTCGGGGTGATTCTCTGTCTCAGGTCGTGATCATAAAACACAATAAATCTTAAACTGAAAATGCCCATTTTAGCAATGAAATATGCAAATGTAACTTGGTCCTACAAAAAATGGTTTATTATTACACTCTTTTAAGATCTTAAGTCTTAAAATGATTTCAGGTAGCATTTGACAGGAATTGGATTGACTCACACATGCAGCTTTAAACAATATGAATGGTGGTAAAGATAAGGGAAAAGGGCCCTATCTAAACTATGCAGAGTTATTGGTCCGGTTGCACTTTTTTATTTGCTCTGGCTGGCATTGTTTTTTACCCTGTGACCCAGTTTGGGTTTAACTCTCTCTTGGACTGCTATAGTTAGCTGTGGGGTTGTAGAGTCCAGCACAGACACTTTCCACAACAAAGCGCTGCTCAGATTTTGTGCTCATTTGTCAATATTGCATTACACTGTAGCCATCTGTGTCAGCTCCCAAATACAGCACTAAATGATGCACGTTTGTGTGGAACTTGTGAATCTGCATGTTATTGCCAGCAGCTTTTAACACAGTTTTTAATAGGTACATCAGATGGCTATTTCTCACAAGTTGAAATTATACCTTTCATGAAAGCCTGCAAACATTTTAAATTGTATTTATAGTGTGAAGTGGTAATGAATGCCAGAACGCTAGTCACTTTGGATAATAGTCTCTGACGAATCTCTGAGACTCAGCATGATTAAATATCTAATTATTTCATTCAGGCAGTAACTTTTAAGTCTGGTCTTTTTTTGCAAACAATTGTTTTCTATTGGTGTCCAATAAAGAAATGTGAAAAAAGACAAATTCTAATCATGCATGGCACTGAGGGGGACATAAGAGATGTCGATGTGACAACCGCACAAAATGCATAGAAGAATTAATAGACGCCATATATTTTATTCATTAAATTTCTCATTTTGAGATGGGTGATATTGGACAATATTCCAATGATGTTATGTAGCTACGGGGCTAAACTGAACCTTTTCCTTTGGCATAATCTTTATATCCCAATTTAAAAAGTTTGGGTGCAGCTCTTTATAAGAAATATTGCATATACGGTGCGGAGACATTTTATTAGGGCTATTTATATTGCTGGTAATACAATAAATACCAATCCTTATTCTACATTAATTGGTTGCTTCTTTTGAAAGATGATGGTCCTTGTCTTTTGTTTCCATGCTGCAATATCTTTTCTGGCAGTGCATCAAGAGCTAGAATCAGTTATTTCATAGTAGTTGTGACTTTAAACACTAAAGCCAGACAATTTCTTCTGTAAAAAATCACGTGCGATATTTTCCATTTAGCCAGGGCGTTTTAGTTTCACTGGCTTTTGCTAACACTTCAGAGCACACGGTTTCACCTGGAGTCAAGGGAAAAGGCTGTGTGTGAACCCTCTCCCGCTGCCTCTGAGTATAATGCTGGGTTGGCTCAAAGCCCTTCCTCTGTTCCTCTGGAGGCTGTGGTGTGAATAAGGGCTCTGGACAGAGGAAGTGCTTGAAAAGCTTCTTTTAAACGGCTTCTGGCTAATATCAGACATATTGTGTTTGTCCCTGTTGGGTGCTCTGTTTGGATTGGAGGCTTAGTTTGGATTATTATGGACGTGGATAAAATGTCCATTTTGTACTATATAGTGCAGATTGTCCAATAAGAATGCTACACCCCCAACACTGCCTTTTCAGGACAGTCAATTAGTTCTGATGTCATCTGCCCAAATACACCCCTTGAGTACTTCCGGAGGTTTGTGTCGGAAAAGATGATCCAATTGTTGCCACAAAACACAAACGAGTACAGTTTTCAAAAAAAGGAGTATCCATAAACACCTGTTCAACAGAAATAGACGAACTGATTGGTAAGTACCTCATTCTTTATGTAAATGTGGTTTGTTGAAGGATAGAGAGATTTTTAGGTGTGTTTTCCCTAAGTTGTAAAAATGTTGCCATATGGCAACACTGGGCCTTTGGGGGTTAAATCAAACATCAATACATGTCTTCCAAAATGGACCAACAATAAAATATATAAACCAATATATTAACAATTATGTGTATTTATTATGTGTCTCTCTGAATTAGATGGGTTTGGCTGTTTGAATGATTAAGAGTCTCTTTCGCTGTGTGTGTTTCTTGCGGATGGTGCTGCATGATGACCGTACAGATGGGCACTCTTGTGTTGCTTTTTGCATATTAACATATGATCAAACAGTGCTTTCACGCGATGACATATTTGCTTATCGTTGTTCTCTTATATGCGACAGCAAAGCTGAAATGTCTCAAGGTTTACAAGTCTCCTCACAGCGCTGATTGAGGGAGCTGTGCTCTGGTCACGGTTAGAGTAAAACATGAGAAGTCCCGTGACTCCGTCCTCCCCTAACTTTAACACTCCCTGATTGGATATTTTCTCCAGAAATTAAGTTGTTTGGAGGCATTTAGAAATAATAATATATACGGAAGCTATTGAAATGAGGAACTGAAGAAACACGGTTCAGAAGTGCGTATTGAACAGAGGATGGCGTCCTTTTCAGTTCTGTAAAAAACAGTATTGTGGCAACATGACAAATGTTACCTTGGGATAACTTGCAAAATAGTGTAATAGATGGGGCATGAGAGCTCACCTTATACAAATCATGGGCTTTTATTTCTAAATTTGACTTGTCTGTGAAGGATCACCACAGTAACCACAAGTCGGTGAGGCAGACACATATGACTGAGCGCATTTGCTAAGTGATTAGAATTTCCACCAACTATGTGTGACATTCACAAAAGCGGCAGTGATTAGCAAGTGGTGAGAATGACCTGCTGATAACCCCAATAAACATGGCAATTCCAGTCCTTGGTCAGTCAGTGCACCACTAATCACTTGATGAGTGGCAGACGTGTCTGTTGCTTTTGTATTGCCTGCTGGGTCTAATTATTTTAGTTTTTCTATCTCTTCAACTTTGTGCTCATCTTCAGATTCAACGGAATCTCTGTGGAAAATCATATTTTGGTGTGTTCTCTCACTGCTGTCTTCAATAAAATCCTCATCCATATAGCTTATGCGATTTCAACACAGGAGGAACCTTATTATTTATATCCTAAAGGTATTGGAGAGTGTGTACAAAAATTTGTACCAGACGTCTGCTGACTAATACCTTTGAGTCTTTTGTTTCTTTCCTTTTCTTTTTTTCTCTTATTCATTCAAAGCATTACTTTGATTACTTCAGATTTTTTTATGGAATCTCTTTCTGATAAAGACACTAATAGATAAAGATCAGTAAGGTTGTTTGTGTAATCTAGGATACATTTAATTTTAATTTGACACACAGCCATCCCTTCTCAACTGACTGTAACTGAGATCTCCCCCTTCACCTCTTCATATACCGTAGGAAACTAAGAAGTAAATGCAAAGATGCCCTTCGTCCCCCTGTGCCCCCATCTGTTTTTCAAGCCGTCCGCTATAGGACAATTGGAATGCAAATGAGCGTCCTTAACTGGCAGCAGATCTTTACCATCTCTCTCTATACACCTTGATCGATTCATTGTACATTGACACCACGTCACCGTATGCACTCTCAGAGATATACAGTAACACTTGATATTCAGCGACAAGATCAAAAAGTGAAAGTTCACAAGATATGGTTTCGACACAGAGTTTCAGTTTCAACGTGGCTCTTTGTGGTACGGGTGGTCTAGCTTAATGCTATTCGTCTCTCATCAGTGCATGTGGCGTCTGTCATCCAGGCTGGGTCTTAATCGCTCGTCAGGGATGACCTTTTCCTCCTCTGCAGATGAGAACATCAACGGGTTTAAATGCCATCAGATTTTTACTCTGAAATTGCAACCTTTCTTTAATGAAACTGATGAAATCCACAGGAAATGAACAAAGAACAATATGAGTTTACATGTGAATATAGCTATTTCCAGTTTTTAGGGAGGGAAAGGTATCACACCAGTCAATTGATTTATTTTTTGGGGATTGCGTTACAGTTACTGATCGATTGGCAATGTATCTAGTTAAATCCTGAATCGAAGGCACACAGTTTTATAATTAATGTACAGAAATGAGTGTGGTCAATCGATTAAAAAAACAACTAATCAATTGCACAGTTTCTTACAATTAATTGTGATTAATTACGTAATACAATTTTTTTTTGGGATATGTTAATGTAAAACATAAATAACGAATGTAAATTCACAAAAACAAGTACTATAAACATAAAAGACCCTCGTAGAGAAAACCTGAATAACATAAGACTTCTCCAAAAGAGGAAATAGGAATCCAGGTGGGAAGTGGTAGACAGCGGTGAAACACAGATTGGTCATGTGACAGAAGTCCGATCACGGGGTAAATACACGAGGAAAACTATGAAAGGCAGAAATATAGGCATGAATTACTGTTATCCATACCTCTTTGCACGTTGACAAAAAAAATGGCAGCCGAGTTAATGGTGTAATTTTGACAGCACTAATAAAAACATAACTGGTTTCTCAGGTAACAGGACTGACAAAATACAAGTTTAGTCTGTAATTTTACTTCTGTTTCAATATTTTTTAAGTATTTTTAAGTATGATACACAATACCTGTTTGAAAAGTTAATAACTAGACATTTTAAAATTGAAATCAATTAAATTCTTGTACCACAACTTTCTTGCGATGTAATTACATATCATCTAAATCAGCGGTCACTCATTAGCTGATCTCAGTCTTGGTCGTGCTTTAATGGCTACTCTTTCACTTGAAAAGTTTTGCTTTAAAATAAATTTGACTGGAAATCATTTGTGGCTGATTTCAGAAGCATCTAAGAATAATTTTTATCTGCAATGTTGAAAATTTCAAATGAATTTATATATTTTAGGCTGTTTCAATACACTTGATTTATGATTTGAAAGGACAAAGCATGAAAAGAATCCCAGAAACCTGAAATGAGTCATAAATTCACTGTACACAACGTAATGTCAAGTGGATGGTGTGTTACTTTTCCACATCAGCACCTTTTTAAGGGCAGCTAGAGATGAAAAAAAGCTTAAGTACACAGATGATGTCTTGTAAATTTTATGTGGCTGATCTTAGCTCATTTGAGCTTTATTGGCCTTGTGCTTGAGCCATTAACTATAAAAGTAATTCAAACATAAGTCACACCTCTGGTCATTCTGATCTGAAAGGTTTACAGTGGTGTCAAACATGTTATAAAAATCATTTAGGCATAGAGCAATAGACCCTCTGTCCTTTTACTTCCACATCTTCCGCAAAGGGCTAAAAGATTTTATAACTGTTGAATGTTGATGTTTCGTTTTCCACCAGTTGATACTGAACATATTCCATAAATTCTGCATTTATCTTGAAGTCTAAATCTCCAGTTGTTCAGCTCTTTAAATGAATCTACTCTTGTTTTAAAAAAGACACAGCTTGGTATTTACTTCAGCTTCTTTGCAAAGCTTAGCTTTAAGTGTGACTGCTCTTAACTACTGGATTATGTCCATAAGCCTTTTACAAGAGTAAGCTGGTCACGTGAAGCCTGTGATTGGTCAACTTTGACCCAATGATTGGCTTCACTTTCTTGTGAACATATCTGCTGAGTGCTGACTACTATACTCCAACAATGAACTGATGTTTGGATCTGTATTTAAAAAAAAATTCAGAAGTGTAGATGTCTGTCTGAGACATCAAATCTCTGGAAGACTGGATGTTTGAGCAAAGGTGAGAAATAGTTTTGAGAAGTTTGTGTAGGAGTGGTTTGTGTTCCTGTGATCTCTTTCAACAGAGCTCCGAAATCAAATTACATAGGTCAGATTATCAGCTAATTGTACTTTGTGGGGTTTGGATCTTAGATGTAACACTGATTTCACCTGATTACAGATGGCATATTTGTCTTTATTATTGCTTTAGATTTACCCATTTCACGCTATCTTTACTGAGTGTTCATTAAAAAGATTTTTGATAAATTTTTTTTTATTTTAGTGTCTTGCAGTTGACAGTACAGCATAGGTAGCTAGAAATGTTCTAAGCGGTACAGTTTTGGATCTGTTTGGAACCACACACACGGTTTTATGTGGAAGGAAGATGTCTTTTCACCACTAGATGGAACTGATGCCACTAATTTGAGTTCTGTAAAATGAAACTGAAAGACTATAGCACATTTTCTCACATTATTAACCAAAGGGATCAAACTAATAACTTATTTGAAACCTACACTATATTTGAAATCAAATTAAACAATAGCTGCATCATTCCTTCTTAAATTCAAAACAGACGCTGAGACTAAAACACATTGTGAAGGGTTCACCTACTGACTGAGCCTCAGGAAAGCCTTGTGACCTACAGATTGTAAACTCTGTTGACAAGGGTTTACAATTTACACAAATACATCCTAAAATTACTATTTTTTTAGCCTTCTTTGAGGCTAACTAAATGTATCTGTTTATATTAATTTACACTTGTACTGAGTAATATTATTAACATATTACCCAAAATATGCGGAATCGCACAATGCTGCGAGTTTAACCAGATTGTGAATGCTGGCTGATAATTCAGTGCATCCCTAGCAGTCACAGATCACCCCAGCAACTCTGTCTCCACTGCAATCTTGATTACTCTTTCCTGCTGACAATTAATGGAATTCCAATCATCTGTGCATCTAATCACCTCCAACACTATAAAACACTCGATGCACCAGAACAAATACTCCTCGTCCAGTCTCTCTCACAAATCCCTCATGGCTACCTGTTACCCCTATACGATATCATTCTCCAGTGTATCTCTTTCATCTCTTGTTTCCTTCTGGGATATTCCACTTGAAATAGCATAGAATGGACTCTACATACAGGATATGAGTTTCCAACTCTTTTCATATATTTCTATGGTAGTTGTTTAGAAAAAACTCCAATTAAATTTTCTTTTTGTATTTGCTTTATGTATTGTTTAATAGCTAAACTTAAATTATAGTTTGCTTGTACTTGGTTTGATTATATGATTGTTATAGACAGATGGCATGGCGTGATGTATCGAAGTAAGTAATAAGTGTTTTGAGCACAAGTGCTTTATAGGCTGTCAATACTTCACGTGTCGTCATGTTCAGTTGACATAGTTGTAATGTCTGGTTGGGTTCCTGATATATGATTTAGGACTGTTGGTCCTTAAGCTGACAGCTTTTTCTCTGAGCACAGTTGGTCTCTGTGCAGCATCAGACAAATCCTGGCAGCTTTCACAACTCAGCTTCTGAACGCTCTGAATCAGCCTCTGGCCATTTTTTAGTCTAGGCATGTTGAGGACACTAGCATAAGCTGGTGAACAGTCATTATATGGCTAATAACATCACTACATTTTATATGAAATTATTCTCAGATCTTTAAAAAAAAAACTACATCAGTCTAAAGCCTAGAATTAACCATTTTAATCATTTTTTTTCACTCATTTTTAAAACCATACTGCATATAACAAAACAATCATCAAAACAAACTATAGCTTTGATAATAGTTACAGTAATGGATGTTACTTAAAGGAATCCTCGAGGACACTGCAGATCGTTGTGCGAATATGCACACAAATACCTTTGGTCAACTCTCTTTAAAACATTCGATTTATTAATTTCCTGTAAGTTTAGGGCTTGTTTAAACATACAAGGAACCTATATATTTGATTTATTCATGATTTTGTGGAAAAATTACGTTCAATGTTAGTGTTGGGCAGGTAAATCTAACTTGGTAGCAATACCTATAGATATGTTGCAAGGGCGCGACACCGGTGCCACAGATCAGCGTCACAGATCGACTCCACAGACCGACGTCGCTCTTTTAATCAGTACAAGATTTTGAGTCACTCTGTTAAAACTGCTGCTTCATAGAATGAGTCGCTAGAATTCTATAGAAGCCCAGAGGGCAAAGACGCTTTCTATGTAAACAGGTAAGCATTTGCATATTACGGTAAAGATAAAATCAATTTAACGTTGAAGCACATTGATGTACATTACAGAGTCAAGTTAATTGATAAAATCTCTTATTCTAAATATCTCTAAATCTCTCACAAAAGTCTCATACAGACCAAAAGAGACGTTGTAGCTTGTTGCTAAAGACTAGCGTAGTCATTGCTAGTGGGCATACCAATGTTTAGCCACTCATTAATGAGTGATTGACAACCAATGTGATGTATGTTATGAAAAACAAATCTGCTATTTTACAGTATTTAAAATTACATGGGAAAAATACATCCATATATAAACTTTACATTCAAATTATGTTTTTTTGCATTGCAAGCTTTGTATGTGGCTCAAAAGTGTAAACGCAGAGCTCAGTGGATGTTTATGTCCAGCTAACTTAGGGCAAGAGGCGGGGATACACCCTCGACAGGTTGCCAGTCCATCGAAAGGCTACATAGATTCCCTCATACATTCACACCTGGGGGGAATTTAGATTATTCAATAATTTGGGATTGTGAGCAAAACCGGAGTGCCTGCAAGCACAGGGAGAACATGCAAACTCCTTCCAGGAGTCCACAATGCTATTCACTGCTGGCACAAGATTATTTAGTCCCAAAATATTTTATGTAAAAATCATGTAAATCACATAAAATAGCTACTTTCGCAGGAATAATGTGCGATCAATTGCCTCATAAGAGTAGCGTGTGACTCGTATCTATTTTGCTGTTAATTTTTTTTATTGCATTTACTGATTCTTCAGTACAATTTGATATATATATATTAGGGGTGTAACGGTTCACGGTATGTATTAAACCGTTTCGGTACGGCCTGTTCGGTTCGGGACACTTGCGTACCGTTTCGGTATTCTGTATTTTTATTAAATTATATAAATGTATTATTAGCGCGATATTAAGCGCAGCGGAACAATGTTCCTATGCGAGTTTCCGCACGGACGCTATTGAGTGAAGCACAGCTGCACGCCGGGTAGCTGTGAGAAATGGACAGAGAAAGAGAAGCCAGAGCTTGAAGACCCTCCCACCTCACTACGCTCTCCTGTTTTGGAACACTTTGGCTTCTCTGTTAAAATACATAACGGGGATAGACGAGTGGATAAATTTAAAGTTGTATGCCGACATTGTTCCACGGAGATCGGGCAGGCAACACATCTAACATTTTCTACTGCTGGAGATATTGTCACTGCAACCAGATCTGTGCTCTCTTCAGAAAATGTGGATAGGTAATCTATCCTAACTAGTTGCAGTATTTCATTTTTTATTTAAAAAAAATGTGTTTTTCTTAATAAAGAGTGCAATTTATTTAAAATATCACCCAAATGTGTCACTTTTATTTATTTTATGCAAGAATTCTACTGTGTATTGGCAGCTTTTCAAAATAAAGATTATGTAAGTTCTTATTGTTTTGTACCGAACCGAATGAACCGAACCGAACTCTCCAAGACACTGTACCGAACCGAATACGATTTTAGCGTACCGTTACACCCCTAATTTATATGATCTGATTCATAGGGGTATATTTTCAGTTCCTCCTGATTCAAGTGCTAAAAGGTAGGTGTAGGGGTAGGATTAAGGGACTAAACTATTTTCACATTGACTGAATCAAAGTGAGGCACAATTCCTTTCCTTTGGTTATTTTGATGCATAAACCAACATTTTAACCCTAGCTGTTTTGGGGGGAAAAGTCCTGATGACTATTGATTGACCATAAATAGGTAATCCCATTTAGCCGTAATCTCTCCATCTGTTTTATTTCCCAGCTGATCAGAGCTGTGGGTTTTGAACATGTTCTGCTGCAAAGTTGCCAAACAACATTAATTTTGTCCAATGGATTCTTTAGCTTCTCTGCGCTGGAGCAGTAGCTTCAGTTGGCTGAGATTTTGTCCACTGAGAACCTCCTTCATAGTTCCCCCATTCAATCAACTTGCCTGGATCCTTGACAGCAAGTGAGAATTTAATTTAACATAATGGGCACTCACTTTGGAATTGTTTTATCTCAGAATGAAGGCCAGCCACAGAACTTTCTGACATTTAAAACATCCTCACTTAAATGCCGAAAGCCAGTGTGAGAAGCATTTTTTTTGTCACCGTCATGTCAATTCTCTCTCTGATTTTAACAAGAGAAGCCATTTGCTGATTAGAGGGCTCATTAGTTGCTGAAAGAGAGGAGGCTTGGGGCAGGAATTCAAGCATTGTGGGACAATGAGGAGGTGGGCAAGGACAGGAAGGCATCAGTCAGTTTGATTAGAAAATGACAGGCATATTCAACATAATTTAATGTCACTGGTAAATGGCAGGAGATGGAAATAGGAAGGAGGGCTTTTAACTGTGAGAGCCAGAGAACTGAATCCTCTCAGATGTGTTTATAGGTGGAGGTAAATCAGGAATTCAGGCTGGCAAAATGAAACCCTGCAGTGGTTTCCTCTTCAAACCCATTAAGTAGCTTTTTTAGCATTTGCGACCAGCGATTGCACCAAGAAAATCTTACTATGTGGTCTAGTCCTACAATTTATTTGTCAGTAAAGGAATTTAGAGGTTTCATTTACTGAGAGAGCAATTGGTGAAAAGTGATTTATGTACAATAACATGCTATTTATTTTGTATTAACAAGAATAACGGCATGCGCACTTCAAAATATCATAGCTCTGGTTTTATATCGAAAAAATCATAACAGATTCTGAAAGCTGAAAAACAGACCTTTCAACTTATATTACTGATTGATTTCCTGCAATCGCTTTAGCAATACTTTAGCCGTGTTTTGGCAGAGATTTCATTATAAATATTATATTTCTATTGTATATAATAGTACAAGCATTGTCTGAGTAGTGCTAATAGGTTTATTAGTGTTAGATTCTACTGTTTTTTACGGTATCCTCACATTCTTCCACCATTTTTGCACACGTAGTGTTTGATTTTAGTGGCAAAACACGTGCATATAGTAAAGGAAGATGTTTAGATGGACGTCAAGAGTAAGGAGAGCCCCTGGGAGATTTGTGGAAAAGGATGCAGCGGCAGGAGTTAGGTGGTGTGTCATCGTCTCAATCACAGTAAGTACCTTAGTATATTTTTTTTATATATGTAGGGTATATTTCCAACTTTCTAACAATAGTATTTTTCAGTATATGGTGTAATTTCTTTCTAATTTACATTGTATAACATTACTTTATTACTGCTCATGCTCTTGAATTCAACAACATATTGCTTCATTCATTATTTTATTGTATCTTTTGCTGATTTTTGTATAGAAACAGAAGGGTTTCTTTTGGGACAAATCTAATCTATTCTTATGTAACATCTTTATACATCAGATTTTTCTGATGATGGGGAAACCTCATGTGGCAAGGTTGGCTCTGTCTTCAGCTGGACATGAACTGCTTCACAATATTCCACAGCTGGGAAAAAAAAACACGCCTGGCCCTTTATAAATAAAACAACCTGTAAAATGTTTTTGAGTTGATGAAATAAAAAACTTTTTGAGGTGATGTAAAATAATTTTTTTTAAACTCAAAAATCTTTTTGCTGTACATTTATAGTTGTTTATAAAGAGAAACATGATGAAAATTTAAACCTGTTTTCTTTTACTTTTCTTGTTGTGACACACTGTTCTTTGTATCATGATGAAAATCATATTGTCAGATTCTCACTGACGCAGGAGAGATAAGCCACTGAAATGGTCTATCTTGAGTTTGGCACAGCTGATGCCAGTGGGATGTTGTTAAGGCAAGAGCTCTTCAAGGATGTTTTTGCCCCTCATCAAAAGCAAGTCATTTATTTGTACTGACACCTGCTTGAGCTTCACAAACCATGCTTGTCAACCATTTTTTACAGAAACAAAATTTTTAGAACATGTGGAAAAGGTTGCAATATTAAATGTAAGTGAAGGCACAAACTGAAGAAATATAAAATGACTGGGATGTACTGACCCGTCTATTGCCACTTTGTTTTTTGTTGTTTTTGTTCTGTATGCCTTTCCTCTGCAAAAATAACAGGTTTGGATTTTGACTGGTGTCCTTCTGATGCATCTGTGCATCTCCAATTTAGTTTCCTCTTGAAGATTGTGCAGAACCGCAAACATTCATGTTTTTTTAGTGACGCCATCTCATGCTCATTTCAGTTGCATTGCTAGAATTTTGCTAGCAAAGCTAAGATTTGAGATGCTGCCTAGATATGTGACAGTGTATCTTGCAGCACTCATTTCCCTGCGGTTGGACAGTGCTGGTAATGTTGAGTGCTGTGGTTCACTTCTTGTGTGATATTTGACTAAAGTTCTTGCCAGTTCTGCTGATAATGTCAATGCTGCCCCAGGGAATCCCTTTAAAACTGCTGCATTGTGTTTCACTAATAGCCAACCTGTCGCTGAGGGAATTTTGCCTCGCTGTTTCCATATTGATCAGATTTAGTGTAATAAAAATAAATTTGCTGACTTATTTCCTGTGTAATTTTCATTTTTAGCTTTCAACAACATTTACTCTCGTGTAATGCTCTTCTCTATGCTTCCAACATTCTGACTGAAAAATAAGGTTAGATCTAGATCTTAGTTTTATAGGGATGTATGGTTTAATTGGGATAGAAATTTTTAACCTATAGAGCTGGGGTCCCAAACATGGGGCGGACCAGTGTCAGGTTGCCTGCAATAGCAACAATAGTAACAATGGACCTTTTCTAAAAATATCTTCTCGGTAAATTGTATCACTTCATTGTTGCAATTATTTGTATTAATTACACTTTCATTGGTGGGAAATTGAAAATGATAAAATAAGAATAAACAATAAATTAGAGCTAGCTGGTCTCCATGTCAACTGATTTGACTAAAGTTTCATTATTTTCTGCTTTTGATGCACTTTATATTTCAGGATCACATTGCTTGTCACCTGTTACACTTTAATGTAACTATTACGTTACAAATTTTTATTTAATTTGTTTACATTTTGTCATCTAAATTAAATACACTAAACACTAAATTCAAACGTTTTTTATAGGGTCCTAGCTATACCCAAGTAAGTTACCAATAATGGAGGATTGATAATATAAGTGATAAAACCGAATTGGACTACCGGCGCACTTTACAGACGACAAAATTATTATCGTCTGCCAGCCATTCAGAATCCAGTATGCCTCATGCTAGTTGTCACATGCTCAACTAGAAAAATGCTTCTAAATAACAAAGTTGACTTCTAACACTGACTTTGAACTGACTTCGATACAGCTGGAGCTTCTGATGCTTGGGGCAACTGAAAAACTTATTGACAAGTTTTAAGTGCAGGTTTTAGACATCAGTCATCAGCACAAGTTCTTCCCATTCTTCTTCATTCTTCGCAGTCTTTTCCTATTTCTCTCAGTTTCAAACATGTTTGTGACCCCTGCCTTAGAGTCTCTAAAAGAATTTTAAAATGGCATTGAAACAGCAAGATATTTAAATGCTGATGTGTGCACAACACATAAGTAATTTTACCTGGCACTGTGGTAGAGAAGGGTGTGTTTATGAATTCACTTGTATAAAAGGAACTTGAATACTAAAGTGTCTAAAAGTGTGTTTTTCCACATCATTTTGCATAATTGTTCTGACATTTATATGTCTTTAGATTTCTGTATACACTGTATGGATGTCCTGGAAGCGTGAACATAATTTTGTTGAGCTGTTTTGACTGAAGGGACGTGTAGACAAAAGCAGGATGTGGTAATTATTAAAAAGGCTCTGCAGCATTTTCCTTTCAGAACAGAATGTATATCCATTAGCTTTCAGGAGCAGCTTCAGTAGCTCTGTATGCTCCATGTATCAAATGGTTAACTCCTCACAGCTTTTTTTTTCAGTTCATGACAGTGTTTTTTTGATTGGCACAAATTGACTCAGTGCAAGGATCGTGATTATTATAGAATACAAGCACAGTATTCATTTGGGTGACAGCTGCCATTTTTTATTAACATAGCAACATAACATAACTTTTCAAAGCAATAATGCTTTGTGTTGTAAGGCGCACATATATTGAGCAACATATTGAGGATTATTGTGCTACAACATGAAAGCATGGATCCATCCTGCCTTATATCAATGGTTCAGGCTAGTGGTGGTGGTTTTATGGATATTTTGGCGATATTTTTTTAGTACTGATTGAGCGTTGTGTCAGTGTTACAGCCTACTTGAGTATTGTCGACCATGTCCTCTCTTTATGACCACATCTTCTACTTCCGGCAGGATAACGTGCCATTTCATAAAGCACAAATCATCTCAGACTGCTTTCTTAACATAACAATGAGTTCACTGTACTCTTGAGTGCCTACATGGTCACCAGATCTCAATCTGGAGCACATTTGGGATGCGGTGGTTCACATCATTGATGTGCAGCTGACAAATCTGCAGCAACTAGATGTCCATTTCAACTGCAAGGTCAATTTGTACCATCTCTCTGAGGAATGTTTCCAGTACTTTGTTGAATCTATGCTTTGAAGTATTAAGGCAGTTCTGAAGGTAAAATGGGATGTTGATAAGGTACTAATAACAGTGTACTTTTAAGGTGTACCCAATAAAGTTGTACATAAAATGTAAGTTTGGATTTTTTCAGAACAAAGCAAAAAAAAAAAAGTTTTTTGTCATTTGCTGATGACATTTTATTTTATTTTCTTAAATTTAAATGTCATGTCAAGTGCGCCAGTAAAGTGTCAGAAATATCCAGATGTTAATATTCATATTTCAATTAGTGTTCATGTCTTCAAACCAGAGAGAACTTCACAGTTAATCAAACGAGAACTTAATCTAAAAGTTTGTTGATGTTGAATTTTTTTTTAATGCTCTTTTAGTGTGTGATCTAACAGTTTTGCATGTATAAGAGGGAATTCAGCTGCTTATTATTGATGGGTCATAAGGCAGTTTGGCTTTCTGGATGCTAAACCAAGCTAGATTAAGAATTCCCTTTAACAAAAACAATGAAGGTGTATTCTAAATCATGCTCATTGTCAGCCTGAACAGAAAATGGAATCCTACACATAGTGCTGGTGTGGGTGTGGCCAAAAAACTGAATTAATTTGCACAAGTAGTCTTGGACAGAAATAAAAGAAACATCTCAGAGCAGATACATGTACCATTTGTACATTTTCTATGTAAGTATTAATTTAACTGGCATTTCTGGTTTCATTCTTATCCTATACATGAAATGTCACTGTAAAGGCTGCAATTACACGATCAATTCTGCTTTTCTTCTAATTGTTCAAACATTTGTTAGGACTAGCTTTAATTGTATTTGTTTTTTTTTTACATTTCCATTTAAAAATAGACAGAAGACCAATTACAGCTATCGTTTTTTTAAAATGGGAAGTCAACGTTGGCATATTGACAAAAATAACTTATTTCTCTTTTCTACTGTTCAAACACATAGAGAAGAAAAGCACTACCTTGAATACTGAAGGGATTGTGGCCATTTTTGCTATTTGTCTTTTGTGGCAGTAAGAGTAAAGGTGGACGCTGTGTCTTTAAGTTTTGGAAAAGAATGATGATGATTTTGTGTATTTATTGGTGTGTGAATGTTGACCAGGTTGCTAGAGTATTGAAATCTACACCATACTGGAACAATGCCAGACATTGAAGAACTGCCAGTTCTTCATCACCAGATCTTTTTCATGTGTTTACATTCTGTCTTTCAGCTGATTGACATATATTTTTGCTGCTGTGTAACTGATGATAAAAAAAGAAGGAAGGATGGTTTTATCTTACTAATCTGACACATTCTGTCAAAGCCGCTGTTTTTGAATGTGAGGGTGGTTGATCTGTCACTGGTCACATACGTTATGTGGTTTAGTGATTCTAAATGGCCGTAAGTGTGGCAAAACAATGAACTTGGGTATTCTCAAGGATGTACTCGTGCACACAAACAAATTCCAATGTCGATAAGTGAGGGTGCTTTTACACTTCTAGTTCATTTACTTTGGTCCGGACCAAGTGTGGCTCACATGGCGGCAAAGTGAAGTCAAACCATTGCGATCGCCCCCATGTTTCTGTCTGCAGAATGTCTACAAGCCAATACAAGTCTATAGGAAATAGCAGAACTTTTAAAATTATTTCCTGAACAATTGCATTACTTAAACAAATGGTTTAAATGATGGTGATGCTGCCAATAATGAGTTCAGAGAAGTCGTTTTCAAATTCTTGGTTATAATTACAAAATAAGTTGTATATAACAGGCTGCGTGTACGAGTCAGACTAGTCAAACCATGATAGTTCGTTTTCGTCTGTGGTCCGGACCTAGTCGAACAAAGATTGTTGCAGTCGTCCACAGTTTTAGTCTGAATTCACCACCACACTGATTCCTCAGATTTGACTATTTGATAATACAGCAATGTGACAACATCCGGCCACTCATTGGTCAAAAATGTCAATGTATGTGTATCCTCGATTGGTTAAAATTAACGTGCACATGGAAGTAAACAACGCTTGATACCTGGAATAAAGTGAACAAAATGGTCAGACTTCGCTGCTTGATTTTGACTTTAGTTATTTTTTACTTTATCATTTGTGTTTATCTCATTAATGTAGTTCGGTGGCTTTTGTTTAGTTTGGATCAGAGTTTGATCATGTTCTCACCACATACAAACTACTCTAGAGTTTATTTAGATCCTCAATTAGACCCTCAAATTGGTCTCGGACTGCTTCTTTACTCTGATTATGGTCACATTTTTAGTTTAGTGTTGCTTTCTCAACTGCCCAAACAAAGTCAGGTGTGAAAGCACCTTAAGATTCAAAAAGGGCTATAGATAATGAATAAATATATATTTTGCAGTGCAGTAAAATATTAGGTTATATACATTAGTTTTATGTTTAGAGAATTCCAGTTTTTTGTATTTAGAATGTATAATTTTCTTATTATCATTAGAAGCTGAGTTTTTACTTAATTGCAGACCAAACATCTAGGCTGTATAGTTAGCCATATAAATCACCATTAGGCAACACAGAGCAAGTCTTCCATGAATTATCTCTCCTTTGCTTTATTTAAAGCTGTTTTCCATGAAATTTGTCACAGTCAAGAACGATATTAACCTTTCAGCTACTTTTCTTGGCCAGCGTCAAGCGGAGGCCTGCCAGTCACAATGTATGGACTGTTTTCCTTCACTGCACTTCACAGAGTTCAGTCAGGAATAGTTTGGTGTGTGTCTCTCTCTGCGTCTGTGTAAGTGAGTGTCTGCGGCCTGGATGTATATTTTGGTAAGCCACACATAGTGAACGTAAAGACTTTGACCTCATTCATTCATCATGTGCTTATAGTGTTGCTTCTTCTGTCTTGGAGGCAATTTCAATACAATTACCGCAATTCTCCCATTGTTATGAAAGAGCAGATAAATAAAAGAGAGCTGAGGATAAACCAAGCAGGATGGATGCACACATTTATTCTTTGCTTGTCAGAGTGCATTAACTAACATTTCTTTCTTTTTTTGTCCTCAGCGGTGGCCTGTGGGTTGAATTGAAATGCAGAAAAGTAATTAACGTCAATCAATAGCTGAAGAGTAAATGGTTTTCTTTCATTCTTCACTTCTTCTGAAATTGTGCCTTTTCTTTAACTCAGAGCAGTCTTGCCAATTATGCTTAAACTTTTGAGAACATGGAAATGAATAAAAAAAACAATTAGACCCAACAATGATTCAAGGTGGCATGATTTCTTTACATAAGGAACATTGATTCATATTGTTTAATGGCTTGTAATAAAAATGTAGAAGAATTAAATTCCTTCATCAGATTTGTAGGTAGTGATGTTGTTTAATAATATTCACAGAAATTTCTTGTATCAAAAGGTTTGCTTGAATAATAAAATATAACATATTAAGGGCACAAATCTTGATTGTAGAAGCCAAAGATAAACATGCTAGTCTTCTGGAAACTATGTGTTGTTTGAATCTCAATAATTTTTTTTTTTCCAGTCACATAAATATTAAAATAAATTCATTAAATTTCACTTTGCTTTCTCTTCAGCAAACAAATAAATTTAGCATAAAATCCCTCACATTTTTTTTTACCATACATGCTTCTTCAAACAACCGATAAAATTAACCTAAAGTTTTTAATAAAGCTATTATGCACAAAGTTTATTTTGGATTCTTGGAATATCATCGCTGTCCACATGTACCTGGTTATTTTGAAAATGGGTATTTTTTGTGCGGTTACACTGGTCGTCCACATGTAAACGCGGAATAGTTTTTATGTAACTGTGCTCTTTAAAAAATTACGGTCAAGGTGTGTCAAGGTGGTTAAAGCGTTTCTGGAACGTTTGGAAGTAGAGTTTGTTGCCACGCTCTGTGCTTGGTATCATTGCTTTGTTTACAAAGACCAGTCCAATGGCTGAGGAAATGAGGACTGTTTGTTTTCTGTTCTGTCGTGTCGCACAGCATGTACAGGATTACATGCATATATTTCTCTTTGATCACTGAACATGTGCCTATGCATTTGTAAAGTCAATGCTGAATACTCATTTATGGATGGCCTTTGTCAGACGATCCTTTTGTGACGGTAGGATGTAAAGGGGTCCATAAGTTGATCCAAAAACTGGTTTCAACCATGGATGAAGGTTTCAGCTGTTTTTTAGAGTGTTTTTCAGAACTTTAATTATTGAATATAACTCTAATCTGACTCCATATTTTTATGAGGTTATTGTTAACCTTTATCATTAGCTTTGATTGCAACTATTTATTGATAAGTGTCAATAAATATATATTGTTGGTTATCGCAATCACACATGTTGATTGTAATCCTTTTAGAACCTTTGCAGCACAAATAATCTCAACCGCCCTCCTTGCCACACTGTTAACTTTATTTACACATTCACGTATGTATGTATGTATGTATGTGTATATAAATATAGACATAATTATTCACAATTTGACAGTGTCATTGGTTTGTAAATAATCTTAGACCCCCAAGGTGACCAGAGGCAGTTTAAAGCCTTACACAATAATCATTGAGCCTTTGTGCAGCTCAAGCCCTTTCATACATCTTCAGCAGTGACCTATGTCGATTTCTGCTGATACCAGGTTTTTGTGCCACTTCCTTTCCCGTCAATCCTTGTGTAATTCATCAAGACCACATCCCGTGGCCTCCCGTACCTGCTCTCTCATTTCATGTTCTCTTATCTCTCAGTATTATTCTCTCCCTATTCTCTCTTCTTTCTCCCATTATTACAAGAAACCCTGCCATCCATAAATACATTTCCGCTGACTTTGTAGGGAAGCATGTTCTAAAAAAGCTGTTCTTAAAAGCCAATTATTAAACCATGAATGTAGCAAAACTTTCATAAAAGATTCACCTCTCTTTGCATTTTTAAACTATCAGAGAAATGTTGTTAAAATTGAATAGGTGTACCTGTACTTTACAGCACAATTAGAACTGGTAATATCTGACTCATACACTCACTCTTTGATTTTTCTGCCAGTCCAGGTGTTTGAAAGCTGTGGAGATGTTTGGCTTGGTTGTTGCTAGTTGCATTCATTCCTCTTGGAATACTGTAAGCAGCAGGAAATGTTTTAAAACAGGCTCCTGTGTCTTTTTCTAATTTGCTATTTCTCAGAATGTGTGCAAGCCTTGTTTATGTTTTCTCCCTGTGATGGTGGTTGCATTATTCAAATCTTTGTGCAGTAGAGTTTGGATCATGAAACAAGTTTCTCTTATCAGACGGTATACTGTCTGAACAAAATGTGAGCCTTAGCACAGTTTCACACTTCATCTATCTGCATTGCATCTGCAGTGCATATTTTTTTGCCCCACATGTTCATCGATCAGAACTTTCCCACAGCATGCATGAGTCCATTGCAAAAGCAGCACGTCATCCTCATTGCTTTTGGCATAGGTCTATTTTCGGCACACAGCCAATATGCACTTAAACTGACTTTTTTTACTTTAAATCTGCAAAAAAGAAAACTGTTCTCTTGAAAAAGGACATTCATACAATTATGGGCAATTTCAAGGGAAAGTCATTATTTAATAAAGACAAAAAACACTCCCCATTCCAATTAAAAGAGCAATTTAAAACCACATTTTCTGCTTAATTCAACATAGCAGAAAAAATTCATCAGTTTCCAACATGTTTTCACACAGTGAACCCACTGTAGGTCACCTAGTTAATTTTTGCGTTACAGATGCATGCCGTGTAAAAGCAAAACAACTGCGCATTGTGTAGATCTACTGAGGTGCATGAATTGGAAAATGTTTGGAACACATTTTTTTCTGGTTACTGAATTGTTTTTAGTTTGGCAGTAACAATGAATTCATGATTCAGTACTAAATGTCTCAGCATGATTAATGTCAAATTCTTGCAGAGATTTTGAAAACCTTTAATGGAAGTTAAATATGCTCAATGTAGAGACATCCACAAACAGCGCTGTTTCTGATACTGACTTTAAGAGTGTTAAGAGTTTAGTCTGCAGCCAAATATCTGAATTACGGGATGAGAACAGTGGCATTTGTGAAAGTGTAGTGCTTTTCACCGTCCAAGCTCAATATGCACCCCCGATGTCAAACTGTCAGCTAAGAGAGCGACTCAGAGCCTGGGAATTATAAAACTCTCGTAAAGGCTAGTGTTCAGTTTCACCAGAGATTGTGTAGGAAGCTGACTTTGGTCTGGAAGAAAGTGCATAGAGATGAAGACAAAATAGTATCCATTGCTCTTTATTTTGAGACTATTTATAGAGACTTCTGGGTGTTCTTTCCAGGTCAGTTGTGAAAACATCAAAAACATTATGAAAAAAAGGATGAAAACTGTGCAGCCCATAGCAAGGGGATAACGATTTGAGACTTTTTCAAAGGAGGAGGAATAAACTGAACTAAATGAATGACTAACCAGGCTTTGTTCACAAATTCACTATAGTCACACGGCAACAGAATTGAACAAATTATTGATCAGAATTGATCAATAATGTGACTGAACTCTGATTACATGATCAAGGCGGAAGTAAACACACAGAGAAAATTATGAAACGGACAAAAAGGCTGAAAATGAAGGCATTAATATAACAGACTTTGACACAAAAAACCCTGCAATTGTATTTTTTTACATGTTAAATGTTAAAGATTAATCACATTCCACAACACGCTTATTTTAACAGTTCTAATAAATATTTTTTATGTAAACCCACATCACTCAAACCATATTATATGCAAAGAAAGAATCATGAAATAATATAAACATAATATTTATTTTTCGTTTCCGCAGGAGCCCAATGCTTTGGAAAGGTTTGATTTCTCAAAAGACCTGCCGGATAATGTTTAGCATTTGTAATAACAATAAAAGTATCGAGCACAGAGGATTCATGCTATATTATTAAAGAAATAAAACAACAACTAGCATGGATAATTTCTGTTGATAAATGTACATTTTAGACTAAAATATATTATTGTGTTTATTTTTTTAGAAAATACCATGGTTGTAGTTTGTCTGAACAAACTCTGAGCACATATTTCTCTGGAACACCTTCTTCTTCTCAGATGCTTTTACTGCTTTATAATTCATTTACTCTCTTGTTTTTATTATTTTTCTTTCAGTCGTTTTCACTCCTGGAGAGACTCTTTTTACAAAGTGTACCTCCAGTGTACCAGAGTGGAATTTACTCTTTTCCACCATTAGTGCACAAGACATTTAACCCCTTTGCAGTATTTCAGGCCCTGGTGATGAACTTAAAACAACTGGGTATCCTTGCTTACTTGTATATAATCTTCTTTTTTTATTTCTTTAGTCTGTCTTTTCAGTTCACTCTCTTTCCCTTAGGAATGTTGGCTGGGGCTCAAAATCTTAAATCAAATGCAGCTTGTCTTTGCTCATGGGGCCCCTCTGCTTTCAGACAGTCACCACACATGTGGAGGTACAGTAGACCCCATCTGTGAGGTGCAACCAGTGGCCTATTCTGAGCACCCAGAAGAGTGCTCTTTGACCTTTCGCTCATTTACTCTTGCCTTGTCAAGTTAAAAAAATATAGGTAGCTAGGAATAAATAAATAAATAAATACATTTCCTCTTGATGCAATTAAAAGACAATTCAAATAAAGCAAACAACCCATATCCCTAAACTAACTGTAACTTTATATACATGTACAAGAAAAAAAAAACAGATTTTGTATCGTATTATCACCACTGTTAAACTTGTACAAAATATTCCATTTAAAGCTGAATAAAGGAGTTTAGAGCTGTGTGTTGGGCAGTGACCCGAGGATCTGGGTTACTCTCACTCCTGGGCTTCAGATGTTCTTTCCTCCCACATCTACACTCACACACTCTTTTACGGTCTCTACCTTTATGCAGACAGAGGGAAGACAAACCCATGTGGAAAAATTTGTTATACAGATGTCATGTGTGGAGACCTGCTTTTTTGGGCCCAGCCAATCCTCCTCCTCGTCTTCCCTGTGGCCTCTTCTTCTCTTGTTTTTAATCCTCTACCTCTCAATGACCTTTTCCCCTATGATCATCTTCCCTTTTTCTCTCAATCTTTTTTTCTCTTTGTTGGCTTTTGTGTGCCTGCGTGGAAGCGGTGTAGACCATTTGTTTTCAATGTGTTGAATTGCTATGATTCAGGCACTACTGAATCATGGTCATTTATTTTAAAGGATGATAAATGATACATCTGAGCTTCAAGAGGTTGTTCATTTTTACCAAAGGTCAGCCACAATCACTCTGTGCTGCAATATTCTGATGTTTGGTTTCATTGGTGAAAATGTGTAGTTTCTTTAAAGGAGTTGGATGAATGCACATGAAGTCATGTGGTTTTAAAAATGTGCGTTTAAAGTTTTGTGTGGGTATAATCTCAGTTTGAAAAAAATGTATTTAACATGCAAATTGGTCTGGAGTCAAACCCCTATAGTTTAATGTAGGAGTGATGAAGAGCAAATTTAAATGAAATAATTAAGAAATGTCATTTTTTTGACGGTTACATAATGAAGTATTTAGATATGGGGAGTGTTATGTTGCTCTGCCCCATGTATTAAAACCAAGTCTGCAAGCTAACTGATAAATCAACAATTATAGGGGCCTTAATTTACTGGCCAAAGGTAATTTGTCATGACTGCTGTGATCAGTTGTGCAAATATGCCACACATCACTCAAACAAGTGGCATAAATAGTGATATAAACACACATGCATCACAGCACCCCTGCTTTAATGTCAAACAGGCTCATAATTATGACCACTTTGGACTGCAAATGAATAAAACAAATTCTAACAACGTCTTTAGAAACATGGATGGAGCAGTCCATTTTTTCGGTTCTGGAGTATGTCATTTTATATTTACACGCATAAACTCACTATATAAGCTCTGTTTTATTGATTAATGTTCTTGTAGAAACAAACAATTGTTTTTTTTTTATACTTAAAGGGTGTAAATAATAATTATGCAGCATTTTTGAATACTAGCATGAATCACAGATTTTGACTTGAATTTGTACATATTAGAGGAAAAATCTCTCTCTCTGAGCAGATATGTAATCAATCAATTTGAACATCCAATCAGTGAGCACAAAAATAACAGGAGCCAAACTTCTCGACAAGCCTATGTCTCATGTTTTACTGGATTGGCTTTAACCAGAGCAAGCAGCAAAAATCCATGTGATCATGTTGCTAAATCTCTGAGTGTTTGTTCAGTTCTCCAGTGACTGTAACTTTTTTAACAGGCTTATGATTAAATAAGCAAAGAAAGCAAGACGAAATGAGACCCATGTATGTATATTCACTGGAAAATGCATTGGCTATATTTTGCACATGGTTTTTATGGCCTCAAATAAATTCTGAGTTTAAGAAGAGTTTGACTGAACCTTTGCCCGAGGGCCAGATGGGTTTCGTCTTTGGAATTCTTTGAAGAGCGGGCATCAGTTTGACTGAAAAGTAATGCTTAAGACTGAAATTTAGCGTCTAAAGTGAGTTTAGTTTTGTTACACTTTAGTAATGCATATACTTGAAGCAGTCAGTTTTATAAATAAAATCAAATATATTTTATACATTTTTTTAATGATGTGAGACAATTATCCTGTTTACTTTACAATTTGCTTAGTATCCAAGCTATAATTTACCACTTTGTATTTATGAGGTTTATTGTAAATCACAGCGAGGGGCTGTTGTTTTCCTTTTTTGACCTGGCTTTCAGCTCCCTCCGCACCTTTTGAACCATTGCATCAGTTTCCCGCATTAGTCCAAATGCTTTTCAGATGGAACTGCTTTGATGCAATGAATTATTATAGTCATAAATTGATCACTGCCTTTTTTTTACTTGGCAGCAGAGGTTTTTATGCTCGGTAGGTTGAAATATAGGTCATTCAATAGCCCATCCTACAGACCTCCTCTAACAGTGAAATCCTTTTCCTTCTTTTAATGACATTTGTTAATGTTTTCCTTCCTGTAGAGCAACACTTGAGCTCTGCTATTAGTGTTCCTCATTATTGTGTCTTGCTTTTGTCTGTTCATTTGAATATAAAAATCACTTCCTTCCACTTTACAAATAAAACATTTTAAAGGATGAATGCCAGTTGTTTACTGTACCTTTTTCCGATCCATGCATCTCTAATTGGTGCTCATTGCCAGACCACTAAACTCTGTTCCAAGTTTCTGCCCACCATTCACATCCTGCCCGACAGTGCCAAGGAGTACAATTCAGCAAGCAAATAAATAGAGCAACTGCCGAGCTCATTTGCATTGAACAAATACCAGTACTTACAGTGGAAAGATTTGTACTGAAGTAGTTTCTCATTAGTTTCTTCACAATGTCAAAAACTAGGAGCGTAGACCAACTGAAAGCAGAAGTTAAAGGGGCTTGACTCTTAACAAGTAAAGTAAAATTCATGGTGAGCAGAACAGTGGGATCACGTAGTGTTGGAACTGTTCGCTTGACAAGGCAGAATTGACAGATGCACAATTTAGCAATGATCACGCTGCACACTGTAGAGCCCAAGGGAAAACTTTAATGAGATGTTCAGCAGTGTGGGGGCACAGTGTGGTAGAAGTTACGACAGATAGTGAGTCAACTTCTTTCAGCAGCCGTGGTCCAGTAAAATGTCCCATTGAAGTATCCGGAAACTTTGTGAACAGTAAACCAAACCAGAGGTGCCTCAATATTTTACGTAAAATATTTTACAAATGAGGAAGCTATCCTGCAAAGAAAATTAATTATACATGTTTAATATATAGAGCACGGAGAGGCAAACACAATTATGCCGTTAGTGGTGCTTTATAAACAATGAGTCTATGAATTATTATCAATCAGCAAATCGAAAAAAAACATGGGCTCCACAAATGTCCTATAACATAAAAAAGGAAGAAAAAACTGCATCTAATAAAAGGGAACTTTTATTTTGGAATTTTGTATGGCTACAATCAAAGCAATCAATTGATTATCCATGTACGTGTTTTCCATAGGAACATATGTAACTTTTGTTGATGTTAGAAAACATTAAAATCTAATGAATAAAATGAATAAAAAATGCGTTGGATGAAATATTATGCTCCTGTTTTACATTCATGATTAAAATGGAAAGCATCTTTGTGAACGCAGGAAGGGAATTAATTTATTGAATTCTCCCTCAAGGTGAAAGAGAGCTGCACAGATATTGCCAAACTGTGTTTTGAGGTGAAAAGTATTCGGCAACCTTAAAGGGGCAGGCCGTAGGCACATTGAATGGTAGGTGAACATTAGACCTCATCTCCCAAATAAATAAATAATTAAACAATTATCTCTATTTGCCATAAATGTTTGGAGATATTCATCATGGAGATTAAGCAAAAAGAAAGTCTTTTAGTGTGTAAATATTTTTTAGCAGATAAGAATAAAATGCTTGGAACAATATTTTTTTTTCATTTCAACAATTCATTTTGTAAGCGTCTACCTATTTTTTGTGACGGAAAAAGCCAATGCATCTTGGTTCTGGACAAACAGTGCACGGAAGGTTTGGTCTCAGTGGTCTGTGGTTTGATAACAGGACTCCTTTATTAAGTTGAAAGCCTTTTACTGTACTCCTTCTGTCCTGCTTTAGTGCCAGACAATCTGGCTTTTGTCTGTGACATTTAGACATCATTCTATAGGTGGTATCTGTTGCTCAAGATGGCGGGCGGTCTAGTTCACTTGAGGACGGGTCAGGTAATTCTCACTGATGCTATCCCATGTCATTACTGAAAGCCATAGCCACATTCTGCTCTTTCTAACTCTTTCCTTCAGCCCCAGTTCCTCACTCAACCTATTTTTTGCTCTAACGTAGTACACTGGCCTCAGGAGAGCATCAGGAGTTTCAATTGGTTAAACTAAGCTGGGGGTTGAGGTTAATGAAAAGCTAAAGTGAGTGGAAGCACACAATTAAATGAATTAGATGATGAACATGGTGTTAAACGGAATAATAAACAACTTTATAAAAATAATATGTTTTAAAGTGTTTATTTCTTTTGGTTGGACAATTTATAGAAGTTTTTTTTATTCAAGAGACTACATTTTGCACCACATTTCTTAGGTTTATATCAGATGAAGAACTTTTAATTCTGTAAGTTTTGGCAGGTGAGGAAGTAAGTACAGAACGACAAATCACACCAAAGGCAGACTAAAAAAAGTGGTCCAAGAGGATGTACGAATCCAAGCAAACTCTAGAGTTGTTCTTACGGGATGAGAATTTGAACGAAATGAAAGTGAAAGGCCTATCTCCCGAAAATCCTATACCTTCACATTATAAGGCATTTCTCAGCTCTTACTAGGTCTAAACTGCAAATCTTGGTATCAAAATGAAGATTGATGGATGAGTTAATTTGACAGTCAAGAACACTGGGTAAGAGTAAATGATGTTAAATCATGATCCAGTAGGCCAGGACTGCCACAAATCTGATTCGAAATAAGAACAAATGAAGACAACGAACATATGCTTTTAAATGAATACAGTCACAGCATTCTCCTTCAGGCGTGCTTCAATTAAATAGTAGTACTTTATCATGTGTTTCACCATATTTTCACGGGCATAAGGCGCACCGTACTAAAAGGCACAGTCGCGTTAATGTAAACCATCACTGTATTTAAGGCACACATAAGGCGCACCGGATTATAAGGCGCGGGTTTTATGTACAAGCCACGCCCACACTTTCCCCTTTAACGTTGTCATGGTGTTCTCTACTGTGTCCGCCTTACAACAACACACAAGCATAGAAGTGTGCGTATTTAAAAATAGAGCATTATTTAAGTATTGATTACAAAGTACTAACATTAGTACTAACACTAACATCATCAATAAATCAATCATCAATAGGCGCCTGTATGGTAAAACACATGGATAAAACAAGCATAGAAGTGTGCATATTTAAAAATAGAACAGGAGCTCGGAGTGTGGTAGCCTATTCACTTTTTTTTTCCACCAGTAGTCATCATCAGTCAAATCCATCAAAGTCCTCATCCTCTGTTTCTGAATTGAACAGCTGCACTAAATTTCCATCCAACATGCCAGGTTCACTTTCTTCATTGTCACTTTCTTCACTTTTCCGTGCCGTACGGCTCCTCGGAAATGATGCCGGCTTTTGTGAAAGCTCGAACAACAGTGCCAGCAGACACGTTAGCCCAAGCATCAACAATCCATCCATAAATTGAGGCGTATCTCGCCCAGCGCTGCCTTCCACTCTTGGTGAAACTGTGTCTCCATCGGTCATCCATCGCTCTCACACTGCTCGCAGCCTTACTTTGAAAGGCCGGTTCACACCGATGTCCAGCGGCCTCCTTCTTTTGTCAGGCCTCCCAGAATGACAGCAAACTCATGAACAGAGTTCATTTGCTTCATTTTTTTTTCACATCGGCTGTGAGATGGGCACGCATAGAGTCACAGATCAACAGCGATGGTGATGCGTGGAAAAAAAACCCACATCTTAAATTCTCTCACGGCTGCTCGATTTCCATGTTCCTCCGTGCAGCTGATGACCTTCAGTTTAAACTGTGCTTCATAAGCGTGGCATCTCTTTGCCATTTTCAGTGTTGTTAAAACAACTATGTTCTACATAACCACATCCGTTTATTTTATATACAATCCACTTTTAATGTTCTCATGGTGTCCTCTACTACGTCCGCTTTACAATAACAACGCACCATCGACTGCATATAAAGAGAGCAAAGAACACACATAGGGCGCACTGCACTATAAATCAAAGACTTTTATGTGCGCCTTATAGTCGTGAAAATATGGTATATTTATTCTCAGTTGTTTATATTCTCAGTGAGTAAACACACAATATTTCAGAGCACTAACAGCATTTTTACTTTAGAGAATTCACAATTCTTATCTTGAGTTGTACTAACAACTTATGGGGTACTACTAGCATGGTCTATTTCCCACAAGCTTTTCAATGGGTACACAGTTTCCTCTCACAGCCCCAATGACATGCTTCAGGTGGATGCCCTGTGATGGGCGGGTGACCTGTCCTGAACTAGTCAAGCTTCATTTATATCATTTTTTCATTTGCTGAGGTTGACACAATTGTGTGCACAGTAAAAGAGCACCCTTGTTATCTGTTTCAATGGGCATGAGGGACTACAAAATAAATGTTTAGGAGGTATAACAGAGGCTTGTCTCTAGCGATTACATTAGCAATACAAGTGAAGCTGGTTCATACTTTAAAAACATTCAATCAAAATGTTTGGGCTCAGGGTCAATTCTGTTGGATTGGGCAAAGTTTTTTAAGGCCTGATAACATACCTACTGTCCCTTGACTTTGGCCCAATGTGACTAATGCCCAAAGGTGATTCCCACTCTAGAAAGTCACAGTAGGTTTATGCCATTGACCCACAGCCAATGTATGAAGTCAAACATGGTCAACATCAGGCATTTCTCCACTTGTCCTGGTGAGTTCAGAGAGCTCCTGCCAGAAAGTGGCACAAGGGACCTGTAAAGCAACACCTCTGGAGGCTTATGGCTCTCATAATGTGCTCATATGTTGGCTTTTCTATACTACACATCTCACCAATGTAGCCTTAACCCCTGGCTTTGAAACAAAGGGTGTTTTGTGTCATGTTTTTCTTGCTCACTCACTGGTGTCATTTCTGCCATAGACAAAGACTCCTTACTGGTCTGTAATGGTACACAGTTGGACTCTGTGTTACTGGGGCAGAAAACAGCTTGGCTACAGAGAACAGAGCCTGGCATCACAAAGACTTTACTCGGCCATACACATGACTGAGGATCTGCGCAGTCAACAGGGATTGTGTCCTTGTCTCAGATGTGTGTCTATTTCCATCCATGTGCTGTTCTAAGAAAAGAATCCCTGTCGATCCCTGACTCTTCTTAAACAATCGAACTCGTGTCACAGCATATACAAATATTTATATATATATATTATATATTTATTTGTATTGTATGTATTTGTGGTTCTGGTGCCCTTATCAGTTACCCTGTAAAAAAACAGTTACCATAACAAGTTACCATTGATTTATGTCATGCCCTGATTTAGTTTGTTTGCAATTATTTTAACATACTCATTTACATATACCTTTATGAACTCAACAGATGGTTTTATCCCAAGGATACTCTTCCTGTAACCAAGAATAATTTGTTAAATAGACAAGGCTGTAGTGTATGAATTAGTTCAGTACAAGATAATGAGACCAAAAGAAGTGAATATGAGCAAAACGAACCCTTTTTGAAAAATTATAATGAGAAAACATTTTTATTCCAACCAGTTATTACCAACTTTATGTTCAAATTCACAATGAAACCATTTTTTGTAGCCTGTGTATTTTCTGTCTCTCCTTCAATGATCAATGTCGGTTTGCCCATTTCCTGGGAGCCGTGTGACCAACTGGCACACAAAAGAAATCATTTTCTTTGTTTTGAAACAATTAATCATGTTTGGATAGAATGGCGTTCATTTGTATTTCTCATTTTGCCTGCATTTCCAATGCATTTTTAAGTGGAAGAGCGAACATTTTTAAGCTGTTTGGTTTAAATGAATTCAACAAAAGCACATAGAATTAAAAGAGGAAAAGAGAAAGTGGTTCACTTTCACCAGGCCCTCAGGATGCTGTCAGCAGTTCAGCTCCAGTAAACCATGCTGGTACCACAGGATTTGTGCCACATCACTGAACACGAGTTCAATAAAGGAGCATCTCAGCAGCATGAATTAACACTGTTCATTGAGAGAGAGAGAGAGAGAGAGAGAGAGAGAGAGAGAGAGAGAGAGAGAGAGAGAGAGAGAGATGTACAATTATTAGTACAAAATGTACAATTATTAGAACACATTTTAATACATAAAATGCACAAAAAAAAATCACAAATTGAAAAATCATTTATTTTAACCTATATTTGTAGAGTATCTGTAAAGAGTTTATATCAGACTCTTATATTAATTAACAGTCATAGTTAAGAGGTACTTAACCTTGTTTTCGAGGCACGTTCTCACTAGAAACTTTAGATTGAAAATTGGTATTGGCATCTAGGATTGCTAGGATAAAAGTTTCTTCAAAACGTGTGATATATCTTTCTTGGAGATCAATTGAAGCTTAGTTCAGAAGTTTTAGCCCCAATTTTAAGTCACATATAGGTTGAAAGAAATCGCATGCAACAACCTTGAAACTAGACAAAATGGTTCTTGTATACGTGAGTGACAATTGCACAGTCTGAAATACCCAAACGAAAAGAGTCTCAGGCGAGTCGTAGGCTGGTTGTGAGATATATTTCCTAAACATCTGGAGCTCTCCTTGAGTCAGAATTGTGCAGTGTGAAATTTGTTCTGAACATCCATGATTATCTATAGCCAATGAGAGAGCAGCATATAGGGGAGTAGGGAGTTGGGGACAAGATACAAAGGCATAAATAGTCTCGTAAGACTGCCTTGACTGAGACCAAGACCCTGCAGAGACCGGAGAATACAGAGACCAAGGTGTGCTAAGTCGAGAACAAGACTAACTGGCCGAGACCAATGTCAAGACCAAGACCAAAGTCAATTACTTTTCTTTATTGCAAACAATAGACGTTGCTGTAATCTTTTCTGTATTTTAGTTTTTCTGTTATTTTATTTACTAAGCAACAATCCCTCAATTAACCTCTTAAGCCCGAGAGTCCCCGGTACCGGGGACTTGCCCCCTTGTGCGTTACATTTTCACTCATAGCTCACGAACCCTGAGAATAACCCACACACATTAAATACTGTTGTGTTCAGCGGAAACTCCTCTAAAAGCGTATCTAATTCAATTTCATATTCGTGAACCACAGCTCGAACGCCATGCAAATAAACAACAACATAGCCGGATTATAATTCATGACCCCGTTTTTGTTTATGTGCGATATGTATCCACAATATAAACGGAAACGCCAAAACCAATACATTAAATGAAAGCTAACAACCAGCTGAATCCAGCGATATGCAACTCATTAACATTGCATGAAGTATTTCAGAGCAGGGAGCGAAAGTTCCACGAAAAAACGCCAGCGAAAACCAAGCAAGCATGTAAATCTTGTCTTACCTTTGCCGTTTTTTCAACAAAAAGTTATTTCCATAGCGATAAAAGTCCGTTTGTTGTTATGTCCGGTCGATAGCTTCGCGCAAACGCCATTTTGGATTATTTCTGTAGCTCTGTGGCGTCATTACGTCACCAAATATGGAATGACTCCCCGTGCGTAAGAGGTGGTCTCTCCACGCTGCGCGTCGTGTGATTCGTCGGCGATCCCGTCAGTCTCAAAATGGTTGAGCTGATTGGTTTCCATAGAATCAGAGCTTTCCAGCGATGTAAAGATCTCCCGGATTGGACAGATGGGTGGGGGGTAGGGACACGCAGAAGCTCGACGTCAAAGCGTTTGTGAATGAAAGGTTCCCAAAAGCGCAGCAAGATGGTGTAAATGAGCTTCTACCCCCCTTTTACAGCGTTTCTTTAGGAGTTTTTTTTGCTGAAATCATGTCCCATAAGCAAGAGAAGAAGACTATGAACGTAGCTAAACCTTTGGACAAGATTTTTTCCATATTTCAATTATTGTGCCAAATTGTGCCAAACTGTGCCAACATGGATTACGCCTGAACTTTGTTCAATCAAAACCTGTACAGAATATTAGTTTCTTGTAGTGTGGACACCAAACTTGCTACAGATGTTCTTGACATGTAGTGGTTACAATTGATTGTGTTTATTTGCTTCGTTATAAGTAAAATAAGGAGATATTGGAGGAAACATGTGTTTTTTTTTTAGGCGGAGTTCATTTTTTGGCCATTCCAACATCAATTACTCTTACCCAGTGTTCTTGACTGTCAAATTAACTCATCCACACCACTCCCCAAGAACCTATCTTCATTTTGATACCAAGATTTGCAGTTTAGGCCTTGTAAAAGCTGAGAAATGCCTTAAAAAGTAAAAGTATAGGATTTTCGGAAAATAGGCCTCAGGGCTTAAGAGGTTAAGTACTTAAAATCTATTAAGATAAATTTAAGGTTAAATTATTTATTAGTATGACTTTGTTCATTTTGTTCTATGGTTAAGCAGGGTTCTCAAGGTACACTTTTTAGAGAGGTGATAAATGTGTACTACAATCAGGTAGTTTGGCACAATTTGCTCACAACTGAATGTTTCTTCTTCAGCTGAAGAGAGTTGCAAACAAATAGCCACAGTTATTGTTTCAATTTTTTTTTTATTTGTGATAAATTTAATTTGTTTTATTTTATTTTTATTTTACTTTTTTGTTCTTGGATTAAAATCACTAGGACACCTGTGCAGCCAAGACCGAGATCACTGAGAGCTGAGACCGAGACGATACCAAGACCACAGAGAGTCGTGACCGTGACATGACCAATACCAGAGAAACTGGTCTCGAGATCAGTTTCAGAAGGGTCTTGAGCACTTCAACACTCAAAGATGGTCATATCAACAATGGTTTTGTTTCAACAAGAAATAATAATAATAAAAAAAAAGATTTGAGCTTCCACTTTTTTTTTAATCAGTGCGAAGCAATCTACTCATGCAGTCTGAACTCTGCTCACCAAAGTCTTTATTTCTACCTCAGATGTATAGAACACTTGAATTCAATTTGTTCGGATTACTTGAAACATGAAATTATCATGTGACCTAAATGCACTCTGTCACACCAACCTATAGCTTACATCATGCCTCATTATGCAACTTTGCTGCAAAAAAGGAAGGAAAGGGGTACCTGCTGACTTATGATATTGGTGTAGGATACAGACCAACATTTCTGCAAGTTTACTCTAAATTAAAGTTCTCAGTGGAATCAGAATTCAAAGTATATGGATTTTAATTTTTTTCAATATCCATTTTTACTCACTTTAAACCATTTAACCTTTCAGTTTAGAGTTTAAATACTTTATTATGTGAAAACAAGCATGTGACATTAGAATCTGGCAGAATTTGAGGTTCACATTGACCTCAGACTGGCTCTAATGAATGCTCTAATTATATAAATGTGACAGACTCAATCTTAGGGTCTTCTCTTCTTGTTTTGTTTTTTTTCCCTGTTTTCTGGTGCCCTTTTGTTCCATCATTTGTACACCCTTTAGTCCACGCCAAATCTTTTTCCCTTTCTTTTATCTCCATCAAATGTTCCATGCTTTTTGTCATTAATTCTGCACTCATTATTTTCTTTTTCAGTGTTGAGATCCTCCATGTGGTGGTTCTGACACTACATGAGTGCTGTCAATAGTTGACTGTGTGAATCAGCAGGGATTTTACTTGACGCTGTGATGTTTCCCAGAGACAAGTCATGAAATATACTAATCAGGAGTATATTTGTTTTTGGTTCAGTTTGTCTTAAGCGAGAGTAGAAAGTGATTCAATGTAGCATTTCTCTGTCGGTTTATTTGGTCATTTTACAAATAGAACTAGTTGAAATTAATCAAATAGTAGCCATGTGATATCCACATCACTCATTGTTTTCCAATTGGTCAGACATAATATGCAACGGAACTAAAATATTACATGGGGGCGGGGATAGCAGTAGTTCGCAGTCATTGGCTAGTATGATTTTGATTGGCTGCTCAATGTACCAGATGTACAAGTATTTCATTTTTTTTTCACCAGTGGTCACTAGTTTGCATATTTGTGAGCAAATGCTAATTTTTAATTTGTGAACAGCCCTTATTTTTACACACTAGTAAACGTTTTATTTTCCTTTTTTTTAAGTAGAAACTTAAATTCTACTTAAAGAAGCTTAACTGAAGCTGAAATGGAGTGTATTTATTGGTTATTGTGTTTTTATTAATTTTTTTTTTTGTTTTTAGCTGAAATTGCATTGATTTTATGACCACAAAATTAATTTCATACAGAACTACCAACAGTAACAATGGGAGAACAGAAAGTCAGCTGATAACAAGACTGTTTCATAGCCTATAAAATCTTTCAGAACTTGATTATCATCAAATATATTGTTTGTATTGTTTTTTAAAGTGCAAGCTTTTGTGTGGCTAAAGCTCCATCAACAAATCCAAACCATTGTACCACAATGTCATTACGGGAGCTAGTTTACTTCAAAGTGTTCAGTTATTTGTATTTATATATGTTTTTCACCAAAAATGAACCACTACAAAGATGTCTTTTAATGATAACAAGTGCACTTCTTGAAGCTGGTCGTGCTATCCATTTTTGTCCATTCATGGTTTGCACGTATGATCAATTGATACAGTCTCACCCACACAAATGAAACATACCAGAAGAAAACTAACTGAAAATTAAATGCAATGCTATTTAATTTCACAAAAGAAGCAGATAATGTAATAATATATTGTGTGTTTTTCTTTTCTTTAATTGCGATCTGGTTTAAATTTAAAATCTTTTATGGCTATTGCCTTATCTGCATTATCTGCCAATGAGTTGTTTACAGCAGTGTTTGTCCTCATCACAGCTGTACCAGAATGATTAAAGATGACAAGGCAGAATGATTGAAGGATGCAAGATCACAGACTGGTTGCCTGTGGGCCAGTCTTTGTAACTTGTGGACAGAGGTTAAATTGTTTGGATCAGAAGGACAAACGTAAAGCAACATCTTGTCTGAAAAGGGACCATTGCAGGGTAGTTTTTTTTCAGTGTTTTGAAATAAGGGTTTCAGATACTGCAGTTGACACATTATAAAGCTCCACCTTGCTTAGAAAACTATTGCCAACTCGTATTGGTTACAAAAAGACTAGATTTTGAGTATGATAGAAATTATTCATCAATACATGTTCAAATTGAAGACATATAAGATTAGAGGTGCAGGTTTAACAGTGATAGTTTCAAGGGGATCTAGCATCTAATACTATCTGAACAAGACAATCTGCAGTACATTTGATACAAGGTATTGTAATGCCCCTTAAGCTCTGAAGGACTTATCGTTCCCGTGAAAAAATAAGTGACGCTCCTTCCCATTTGGAGTTCTCTCTGTGAACTTTTATATGAAAATATGCAAGCCACTCTTTATACTACACAAGTTTCCAAAGAAAATGTTTTCCTGAAAGGCTGTTTATTTAATCGCGCAGCTATCAGATAAACCTCTTTACATAAAACGTGACACCTTTCAGTGTGAAAGCAAATCAAAAAGGCAGTGTGCTGAATTTGGTGTAAGTAATCCAGAGTGCTATTTGAGTTGCTTCCTACAGAGAATGTTACAAATTGGACACTAACAAGGCTCTGTCTCAGTTACAATTCTGGCATAGCAGACTAATGCTCTGTTAAGGGCCAGGAAGCAGGGTTCCTTGATCACTCACAAGCTGTCAACTAACAAAACGACTCAGAATTGACGAGTTAGAAAATATTGATTAGTATTGATTGTAAAAAGTGGCAGCTTGACTTTCACCCACTGTACTAAAATCTGAGTCTGCTGAATGTTTGGGTAATGCTAACAGATCCATGTGGGACAACCATCCTGACCACACTTTTCCATTGAACATGTCTGTGGAATTACATCTCCCTAGGGCGAAAAGTTAAATCTTGGAGAACTAGGCTACCATTAAAAAAAAAAAAAACAACAAAAAAAAAGTAACATAATATCATTATTTTAAAAGTATCATCAAAGCATTACATTTTATTTATTATTATTTCATCTTAATATCTAATTATTTGAATTTACTGCTGAGAAAACTCAGAACTTAAACTAGTTCCACATCCTGTGATGTATAGCTAAAATTCGAATGGTATAAAGCTTAGCTGCTGAGGCATTCGGTCTCTCTTTTCTCATTTCTTCCTCTCATCAGGCTTCTGCGATTCCTGCATCCATTAGTAGAATCCAATGCATTTTTTGACTGTTTGGTTATATAAAATAAACACAGTTTGTGCTGTGTTCCTTCTTACTTTGGTTTCAGAGCCATTACTTATTAAAAAAGAAAAATGTAGCATAGCAAATGGCTTCACTTTTTTTTAGTTAAATATCAATCCATAGATTAAAATAGTGACAAAGTATTTTTCATAATGATTCAATAGCCAATTCAAACACCCTGTATTTAACATAATTGATGTCAATCTGAATTTTCTTTTACTTCAAGTTCAGGTAAAAAGTTTCTTTCCAGTCAGCCCAGGCTGAAATAAAGCGTGTGGTATTTTGTTCGTAATGATTTACATTTACATTTATTACATTTATATTTGAATGAACATATTTTTTCTGTCAGTTCTTGCTTTCCCTGGGATGATCTAGTAACAAAGTGTATCATATTGCTTGAATGAACCCAATTTCAGAAAACGTCTTCTTTTCAAACATTTAATTACCATTTGGCATTAATTCTTTAAAACACAAAGCTGTGCTACAGCTTTTTCTTTGTGCTTGCATCTTTATCTGATGTTGATTTGTGCTTTGTCCATTTTTTATTTTTCCACATAAAAAATATTTATTCTTTTATAACTCATTTTCAGCTGCTTATTTTCTCTGTGCCAATCTTTTTCTAGTAGGTGTCAATAATGTTCTTTTTGTGCTTAAATATAATATGTGTTCCCTCTGGTTTATCAGGATTAGATAGTGGCACTTCATGTGAAATTTTTCCTGATACATGTATTGTTTTATAGTATGAGTGTATGCTTTGAAAGAGTCGCTGGTGAACAGCTCATTTCTGGGCCAATTTTTGTCATCTGGAACAAAGCACAACATTTACTGCTGTGATGATTTTTCCCTGACTTTGGAGGATGCAGTTATCAAAATATTTCATATTCTACTTGATAAGTATTGTTCAACTAAAGACATTGACAATAGACATAAGAAACAGAGCAACGCGCCAGAACAAATGACGTATAGACACCTTATTAACCTGGCATGGTACCATAAGTAGAAAGAAAATCTAAGATGTTTTGTACTATTAAAATCTAAGAGAAGATCCAGCAATTTATATACTTTTATTATAAACCCTACACAGAATACTCTTATTTTTTATCATGATCCAAAGATGTGTTGATGACTCAGAATGCCTTCAAATCCCCCTTTTGTAATCAGTTTATTTTGGGGCAGAACATCTCAGGTGATGAATTAGAACCTTCTTTAAATCTTGGTCAGGGTCTCTGTGGTATTTTAGGTACACCAGGTTTCTACCCAACTCACAGAGGTATATTTAAAGCAGACATTGTAACTGGATTAATTAGCACTGTTGTCTGCTTGTATGTAAGCTAAATACAGCTAAGTACTATTCCAGTCAGCGGAGAACTACCTGGTTGTAGATGATTGGCAAGTTGACTTGTAAAGTCGTACATTTGGCACCTGCATGTGATGAAACCAAGGATAACACAGGAAAACCAACCAGCTATAACTCTAACCTACACTAATGTTAGCACTGCAGACGCGTTTCCAAAAGTGGGTTATCATAAACAACATCTTTGTAGTTTCATACCGCCCCCCGCTATGTTTAGTTTTGAGGAAGGTCAGTAGCTCCTTGTCTGATAAGTTAGATAAACACAAGTTTTTATGGTTTGTTGTCCCATGTGGTTAGCTCTGTGTTACAGGCCCACTGTTCAATGATGTATACAGTGTTGATTTTCTCAAACCAATTCCAATTGGTGGTCTGCAGGTCTTTTCACACCATGCTTACTCTAGCCAGTGAGAAAATAGTACTAGTTCAGTGCGCTTTTCCTCTTAGTTAAGGAACCCATACTAATGCAGTGCAAAAGCTCTTAAAATCCTGCCATTCCATGCAGTGGAAAAGTACGGAAAGACCCGGATCTGCGTCCAAGTCAGTTCAGCTATTTAATATTGAGCAGTTTGCCTTTGGGATCTTAACTAATTTAATCTCATGCCAGCACCAAAACTAGTTTTAAATGTCTCAACCAAACACCATTATTCTCTCATCCTCTTTGTCTCTCACTTTCTCTTCCCTCTAAGTTGTGGAACACAATCGGCACATTTACACAAAGGCCTACACATCTCAGCTTTGGTTCCATCCCCCGTTTAAGAGAACGGTATTCCAATTTGCTGCCCGTTGGAAGCCTAGCCATAAATTAGACTTTTGACAAGCCTAGCTACATTGTCTTCTCTAACCCTGAGCTAACCTACTCACTGCCTAGAGCTGCCCAGCTGTGGGCTGCTTCTCAACATGGCCTTGTCTCTCACAAAAGGATGCCACACTTTCTGTCTGTCATCCTATCGCATTTATACTCCCCTCTTTGATTGCTTCTGGTGTGAATTGACTCTTTGACTTCGGGTTGAGTCATGCCTTTGTAAAGAAACTATGAGCACATTTCTAGACACAAAACTATGAAGCCACAAATGCCTGCATACACTGGTAGAGCAACTAGTTATTAAGTGCATACTGTACATCACTCGATTTAAAAACCTGCCTGCAGATTATGTTGATGTATTCTGTAGTATTTCAAGGCGGAATTCAGAGTTTATTGCTCGTTGGTGTTTGGGTGGAATGTCCTATAGAAATGGAATGTTCTAAAGCGATGGTGAAAAAACCTGAAAATCGCTTTTCCCGATTTCGCTTTTTTATTCTCAGATGAGCTTCAGAATGGCAAAGGTTCTACGGTTATGTGGAAATGGTTTGGATTTGCATCTTCAAACAAGCCCCAAGAGTCTCTGGTGTTATTTTCGGTTTAAAATCAAAATTCAATCGCACAGCAACAGCTCAGAAATCTATAAATCTTATTGTTCAGGAATTTAACTATCCACACATTAAAGCTATGAACCTGCACCCATATTATATATATATATATATCTCAGACGAAAGGCTATGGCTCCTAAACTCCCATGATGCACTCATTCGCATCCGTCTTCTAGACCAAACAAACCACAGATATTTGAAAGAGCCGTCTACAGGATGTGTGCATGTGCCAGCGCCCCAGAGGAACGTCAGTGTTTGTGTTTGAATGATCTGAAGAGCTTAAAGCCCCTGGCCGTGGGAGTTTGGGTTGACCCAAAAGTAAGTTCAAGGTTTTGAACGCGAACAATAGAAGTTTGTTGTTCTCCTTCACTCATACTTTTGCTTCTTCACTGACAATCTTCTAGGTCTTCGTGGGGTCAAATATTTGGATTTCCATCCACCAACTTTTATGTGCATATTAAATAAAAACTCTGGATGGAAACGCCAAGATCGGCATACATTTTGAAAATTTTGAACAACTGAGTAGGATGAACTTTTTATCCGAAAAAAAAAGTGATACACTTTTGCTGAAATGCATTTGCTGAATAAATAATCTGAACTGGGGCATGATGGGGCAGCAATAATGGACTAACCAATGAAGCGATTTTATTGTACAACATCTGAAATGTTATCTTAAAATTTCTTAGCCAAAGTCATCTAAGTGGTTCGGAATTATCACTTCCCATTACCGTCTTGAACGGCTGTGTTCCCAAAGAGCAGTCTCCCGCCTTCAAAAGCAAGGAGACATGACTGGGCATATTATGTTTCGTCTACTTGTTGTAAGATGCAAGTAAGTTATTAAGGGAAAAAGGCCTTCTAATGCAGCAACTTTCATTTTTAATATTTGTCAGAGTTTATCGGGAAGTAAAGATTTTCTTCTCTTGGACTCATTAGAAGGAAACGGTGCTTTATTTGCAAATATTTTATGTAATATTTCAGTTTTGTACATAAATTAAATACACATCTTTGAATGGAAACATGGCTAATGACTGAAGTTGAGCATAGAGTTTAGATCAAAAGAAATCACTAATCAAACAATTCTAATACAAGGTCTGTTTTTACTAGAGATCAAACATAACAAAACTTCACTTGGTTTTAATGTGTAGGTTATTTAGAAACAAACCTTGGAGAAAAGTTTTCTGTTGAATGTTCAAAACAAGATTTACAAGATTTTTCCCCTCCTCATAAATTAGGTTAGCCTTCTTCCGCTTAACTGCTTTTGACATCACTTTGGTCTCATTGCTAACTGACAGATGACTGTACACTATGTTCGAAAGGTTAAACTCCCTACTTGAACTCCCACAGGCATGTGGTTCGTGTGAGAGAAAATGTCTCTGTGAGGGTTTCCAAGTTCCAGCTAAAATCTGTCACAAAAATTACGACCCAATGCAGCTTTGTCTGGACAAGTGCATGAAAATTGTTAGACGTATAGAAATCCAAGTGTCACCACTGTGATCTGCTCAGATACATTTACATTTATTAAAAATGTGACACTTTTCTTCTCAAAGGCTTTATTGTTTGTTATTAGCAGCCTTCAGCTCTGTCCTTAGCCAAGGCAATTTGGTGAATGAAGACTAATGTTAACATCTTATACGTTTAATTTCTGTTGTGGCTGTGATCTTCAACTATAGTTTGATCCTTGTTTTCTGCATCATGGTTTTCTTTTTAATGGACATTTCTCTTGTAACAATATTTTCATAGTAAGCTAGGAGTTGTTTCATGATTCTTCATGTGAGTGACATCAGCAACATCATTCAAACAGCATTCTTCAAGGGACGTCTCAAATGGAGGGAGCCATCTTGCATCCTGTTACTTATAGCTATTGCTTCCATCTTTTGAGTTTTATCTTTGCAGACAAATTGGCCGATCTTTAAATGTTCCAGCTGTTTATGGTGGATTCATTAGCTTCATTAGCTCAATAACTATGTTATTAGACTTACACAGAACTCTTCTATTCACTTTGACCTTTATTTATGTCTCTAGTCCTGGTGGCGCACAGAAAACTCTTTAATTCTCATTTGAATAACTTCCTCACATTCTATTTGACTTGTGACTGGCAGGAATTACGCACTACATTACCCATGAATTCCCGAACGACAAGTCTTAGCAAACCTCATTCCTGCAACATCATACCTAAGCAGCATTATGCAAACAGAGCATCTCTGAACAGAAATAACGTGGCTGAAAAGAGATAATTTACAACAGTATATGTTTATACGATCAGGTTGCAGCTTTGGTGGGGGAGGGGGCCTGAGATGGCATCATCCATTGACTCAACCCCGACCTGTGGCTGTTGTTTTTTTGGTGAGCTGCTCTTTCATTTGTGAAGGCTTTGTCCTGTTGTTTCATAGTTGGCTTTGCCATAGCTGTTCTTGACTATTTATGAGGATGTAGCTCCATCAAATTCGACCGTGTCTCCAATTAACTTGTGCATTACTTTGACAAATTTTCCAGTTTTTTAATGATAAAATTGGTTCTTCTTTTGTGTTGTGTAAAAGTCTCATTTTGACACTTTCTCCTTTCAGATTGAAGCCAGACTTTTCTTCTGTGTTGTTTTAAATCAGGGTTGTGTTGTCCGCCATTATGGGCCTACAATGGGATTTTGCGTGTCGCATTTTATATTTAGAGCTTTTATTCTGTATGCATAGTGCATTATTTGATTTTTAAATCATCATTTAATTGAATAAAGATTAATTTAACAAGCTTGGCATTTTAAATGCTGTGTTATTGTGCATTCTGAACTTACTTAACTTTAACATACAAATTAATTGTACCATTGTACATTTTTGTAGATATTGTATGCAATATATATTAACCACATTCTGGAAATTATTTCTAACGCAATAGATTTTTTTTGTTCTTCAATTAGACCTAATTATTAAACTTTAAGTTTAATACTGATGTAAGGGTTACAAAATAAAATGAAAAGATTTTTTTGAAGATAATTATATATTTTTAATTATATATAAAAATTCAGCTTTTCAAATCAGGATTTTGTGTGTTGATAGTAACTAGGACATATTTGCACATGCCATGAAGAGTAACATTTCTGGGAGCCAGCTGACTCTCTCAGTTCATGTAACTAATTGTGTTTTACACGTCTCTGAGCCGGAATGCTGTTTTGTCAGTGAAAAGTCAAATCAAAATAAAACAGCAGTTAAATCACTTGGCCAGGGACAGACAGACTGGATTTTATATAGAGCATTTTACAACTGCTGACTGCAAATGCACAGTTTTTGATTGGCTGTCCTGGCAGGAATGTGTGGTGCTTGTTGTATGTTTATGTGAAAGCTGTTGGCTGTGGTCAAAGCAGCCATGGTTTTTTTTTTTTGAAGTTCCTCTTCATTTCACATTTCGTGGTAAGCATAACTCAAACTTCAACTTAAAAATAGTAAGCTAATTTGCACTATTTTTGTTTAAACATAATGATACTGATCATAAACCTGTATTCCAGAAATTCAGAAATTTTATTTGAACTTCTGTGACGTTGTAGATGTAAAAAATGAGGGAAATCATTTTTGATGGGTTTTTGCCCATTCTTGTGAAAAAAAGAACTATGAATGCAAGTAGAAAGCAAGGCAGGACATGCAGAGATCAGCAGCCCCAAAATAGAACAGGAATTATCCTGCCTATGTAATTAAACCCTGTTTGGAGTGAACAGTCAAAGATAATTTGCATAACACTAAGATCTGAAAGATCAATTGTGGTTTCTTTTGAGATTCATATCGAAAACAAGATTCATTACTTGAATTACTTTGAGTTACAATATGACAGAAAACATATGACAGAAAACATATGGACCAACTCTCCCCTTTGTCAGTTTTGATGGAGCTAACATGTGGGGATAAAGGCTTGCTCAAAATGTATCCATGAATGTTTGGATTGAGTAACTTGATCATGGAAATTATCTTATTTTTTCTTTCAAAGGTATTTTAAATTAAGATATTTTAATCATTATTTTAATATTATACCATATTTAAATAAAATTAAACGATATTGCGTTTAATTTTGAAGTTTTACATAAGAAAAAATGTCAGGTTGTCCAGAATTCAGTATGATTTCTTATAAAATCACTTATATAATTATTCCATCTTCATCATCAACAGGGACGGCATCTACTTGAGCCTTGTTTGTAAAGAAAACTTCATTTCCTGAATTACACCACATGACTAACATCCTTTGAGTTTTTCTACGGATGCATCACACCATGATTAGATTGTAGCTGATAAGTTCCTTAAAGATCATGGTGTTGTACATGATCTGGTCATTCTTAAAGACTTCTGTAGAACTAGGTTTCTAGATTCCAGCGAGGAATCCCCATCTATGTGTTTAAGTCTTTTAACAGAATGTGATAAACTCTTCCCACATCTCAAGACTTTTGATACTCTTCTTTGGTCAGAGATGGCTCCAAAAAAATCAACAAAACCTTTTTGATTTCTTAAACTTTAAAGTTCAAAAACTTCATATTTGTGAAAAGATCAAGCACTTTTTGTTTCTGATTTCATGACATAATGATATATTGCACAATGCCAGAAAACATACTTTTTAGCTTCAAAAAATCCAAACAAAAATTCTATATTCTAGAGTGTTCATATTATTTTACACAGTTACATATTATTACGCAGTATTGCTGCAAATATTTATCAAAAAGGAAAAGTCCATAGTTGTCTCAGTAATGAGGGATTCCATTTGGATTCATCCAGCTCTAGTATTGTATAATTAAATGAATACATAAAATTAAATATTTGCCCCACAAAGAGCTCAAAAGAAGGTTCAGTGCTGAACTTGGGTGTATTTGAATGCAGAAAAACATCCACTCTAACCCCCTGATGGAGACCGAGTAACAGCATGCAGGTTTATTTCTGCAAGCAGAGACCTAATACCTCTTGCTTTCAGCTCAATGGCTTTAGATGTGTTATCTGTATCTAGTGCTCATCCATGCCAGAGCTGGAATTAAAACAAGGACTCAATTGGCAACTTGAGATGGGGCCTTTTAAAGTGAAAGCCCTGCATGCGTTTCTCCCCAGAGGAAGCTGAACAGAATCTGGATCTGCCATCACTGCTGAATAGACAGAGAAACACACTTCTGTCATCATTTCATGCACTCAGGGCTCACTCTGCTGTCATTTGTTTTGATTCATGCGTTCGATGAATGTCGGCAGGAGACCGCTTTACTGTTGCATTAGTGGATCTGGGCATTGAAAAATTGTTCTTGTCATTTTTTTTCACATCGTTTCGTACACAAAGGCATCTATTCATGCAAAGCATTCGCTGTTGACAACAGCGATAAAGAACCAAAGAGGCTTTGAAGTGTGCTTCACACCAGCTCAAATAGGGCAGTCTACCCAATGTTTTTGCTTTTAGAGGAGGCATGGACCGTTCTGAAGGAAAGTAGCTCTTTGTGCCAGTTATGAACCATTCAAATTAATCTGGATGACCCTTTGAATGGCAGTGGAGTGTGTTTGAGGCGATGTCTCAAACTAGTGTTTTCTAAACAATTTGATTTTCAAGGCTTTCTGAAGTAATAGAAAATGGAGGAAAATGCTCTATCAATTATTAAAAATGATGCTGAATGAACAAAAAAGTTATTCATTCATTTCCAACCCGCTTATTCCCTTTCGGGGTCACTGGGGCCTGCCGGTGCCTGTCTCCAGCGCACATTGGGCGAGAGGCGGGGGTACTCCCTGGACAAGTGCCAGTCCATCACAAACAAAATAGTTAGATTATAATAAACTTAGACTATAAAGTTTAAACTTAACTATAGAATTTATAAATGTAAATGAGAACATTTGAAAAAAAAATATTTGTATTTATTTATTTTATCTGAAAATGTATCAATGTAGATCGGAAACTTATTACTCTTGTAAAACACAGGTTTTTAACCTCTTAAGCCCGAGAGTCCCCGGTACCGGGGACTTGCCCCCTTGTGCGTTACATTTTCACTCATAGCTCACGAACCCTGAGAATAACCCACACATATTAAATACTGTTGTGTTCAGCGGAAACTCCTCTAAAAACGTATCTAATTCAATTTCATATCCGTTAACCACAGCTCGAACGCCATGCAAATAAACAACAACATGTCCGGAGTATAATTCATGACCACGTTTTTGTTTATGTGCGATATGTATCCACAATATAAACGGAAACACCCAAACCATTACATTAAATGAAAGCTAACAACCAGCTGAATCCAGTGATATGCAACTCATTAACATTGCATGAAGTATTTCAGAGCAGGGAGCGAAAGTTCCACGAAAAAACGCCAGCGAAAACCAAGCAAGCATGTAAATCTTGTCTTACCTTTGCCGTTTTTTCAACAAAAAGTTATTTCCATAGCGATAAAGTCCGTTTGTTGTTATGTCCGGTCGATAGCTTCGCGAAAACTCCATTTTGGATTATTTCTTTAGCTCTGTGGCGTCATTACGTCACCAAATATGGAATGACTCCCCGTGCGTAAGAGCACGTCTCTCCACGCTGCGCGTCGTGTGATTCGTCGGCGATTCCGTCAGTCTCAAAATGGTTGAGCTGATTGGTTTCCATAGAATCAGAGCTTTCCGTCGATATATAGATCTTCTGGATTGGACAGATGGTCGGGGGGGTAGGGACAAGCAGAAGCTTGATGTCAAAGCGTTTGTGAGTGAAGCGTTCCCAAAAGCGCAGCAAGATGGCGTAAATGAGCTTCTACCCCCCTTTTACAGCGTTTCTTTAGGAGTTTTTTTTGCTGAAATCATGTCCCATAAGCAAGAAAACAAGACTATGAACGTAGCTGAAGCTTTGGACAAGATTTTTTCCATATTTCAATTATTGTGCCAAATTGTGCCAAACTGTGCCAGCATGGATTACGCCTGAACTTTGTTCAATCAAAACCTTTACAGAATATTAGTTTCTTGTAGTATGAACACCAAACTTGCTACAGATGTTCTTGACATGTAGTGGTTACAATTGATTGTGTTTATTTGCTTCGTTATAAGTAAAATAAGGAGATATTGGAGGAAACATGTGTTTTTTTTTTAGGCGGAGTTCATTTTTTGGCCATTCCAACATCAATTACTCTTACCCTGTGTTCTTGACTGTCAAATTAACTCATCCACACCACTCCCCAAGAACCTATCTTCATTTTGATACCAAGATTTGCAGTTTAGGCCTTGTAAAAGCTGAGAAATGCCTTAAAAAGTAAAAGTATAGGATTTTCGGAAAATAGGCCTCAGGGCTTAAGAGGTTAATGCAACAGCGACTTGCCTTGTGCAAAAGATCTCAAGCCGTGGTGCATTTGGGTTATTTGAAAACTATAAAAACTTTTTGAAAGCATGCTACTTCCTTGATTCCTCCCTGGTCATGTGACATGAAATTGGAATAAGTAGTGACTGTAGTAGGAATATGATGTTTTCAGGGACATCTAATTAAATTAGAATATCACAGTAATAGTTAAGATTTTATGTTACTAATTTTAGAAAGAGTAAAATTTTTCTCTAATTTACCCATACCCCTTTTGCCCTTACCCTACACCTTCCCCTTAGCCATAGCAACCTGGGCTTAAGAATTGGAAAGTATACCCCCACAAAGCAGTATCCACCAAATTGTTCTGATGGATCAGCAAATGCATCCCTCCTAGGATTTTTTTAAATGTTTCACATAAACACAAGTATTTTGAATCAAAAGTCGAAGTTTTTTTTGTCTTTCATAAAAAAACTGTTTTGATTCGCACCCCATTGTAATGTCACAGCCAGACATGAAACAGCCGATTTCCCCTTCCCTGGAAATTATGCATTATCCACAAAGCAACATCTTCTCTCGTGATATTTGGAAACGTAAAAGATGGAGCATTCACCTGTATATTAGTATATTTGGCACAGCCCTTTCCTACCAAACATTTTATTCCACTGAACTTTCAATACTTAGATACAGCACTTTAAGCAACCAACTTCTTTAATAATGACCTTTGTAGCTTCCTCTTCTTGTGTCCATCACAGTTTTCTCGACATCTTTCAAGTCAGCAGTCTTCCCCATGATTCGGTTTACAACTGACTGAGATCAATTTAAGGCTCGGGAGGCTTCTACATTTGACATTTTCTGTAAGTTCAAGGAAACTAAATATTTCCCTCAGTGTGTAATGAATCTAAAGTTGAAAATGTTCTATCTACTATACTTTTATGTACTTATGAAGCATAGCTTAAATAACTTTCTCATAATGTGTGTTTTTATCAACCTGAAAGTACTAAAAACAAAAAGATGGCAGAGTGAGCAGTGGTTCGAGAGCAATCTCTTTTTGTTATTAGCAAATTATATCGACTTTCAACAATGTCCCTTTTTATCAGCGTGGCTGTTCACTTGTTCTACCTTTCAAATCCAGTTCATATGATTCAGTTTTAAATGCTCTCCTCTCAATGACTGTTATGAGATGCACGATTGACTTGAAGGCCATTCTGTATCAAATGAAAAATCATAAGCATGCGAAAGCCAAGTGTAAATAATCAGCTCATGTTGAATGAAAACCGTTATTCGTAGACTGCGTGTGTGGGCTTTTAGACAATCCCCTCTGAACAAACTGATGGTTCCACCTTTAACCTGAGCTAATAAGACACAAATATGTCATCCCAGAAGCCCGTCTTAAAGCCATGCAGCTTCTTTGCTATTTCCATCCTTCACTAGCCCAGCTTTTCCGTCTTTGTCTTTAGTCTGTATAGCCCAAAAGTTCATTCATCCCCTCTTAAACTCAAAACACCCTGACATCAGCATTTGCCCCTCAGCAGGCCATGTCCAAATCTGATTACAGAACAAGATTAACCTTAAAGGTTTAGATTTGACACCTAGTGCAGTTTAAAAAAAGAATACAGGGCAAAACATCTAGAGCGTAGTTCTCATCCTCTTAACAATAGCACCTTTAGCTCAGGTTCTTTGCTCTTGGTTTATGATTTAGTGAGTAAATGATGATATTTCGAGAACGTACAAGTTATCACCTGTTGGATGAATTGCACGGATTCCACAAAATGAAAGTCCCACTCCCACTTATAGAGCAAATAGTCATGTTTTCAGGGATTCATTCGGAACATTTATCACTATTTTACTTGTTAATAGTATGGTTTGGGTGCAGCCGAAAAGCTGCATTGAGCTTAGAGTGTGTTGTGAATATTAAGACTCTGACCAAGCCTCTTTTGAATTCTCACAGGGAGGTGGCCTGCTGCTCCAGCATCCAGAGGGCAGGGGGGATCAACCTGAATGACAACACAGCAGCCCACTGGTATGTTCTACTGCTTTAACTCCCTCGTTGTCCTGTTCAGTAGATCAGGGTACTGTATGTTAGGAATGCAGCAGTTAATGAAAAATAATGACCATTTGATGCACACAACTCTGTTTGGGACTTCAGTGTGGTTGCTGGGGCACCAAAGTGAAAAATGCTGGCCTGAATGTTGGCACAGTGTTTATTCCTTTGGACCAATTAAAGATATAGTGGGCTATTTTCCCAAAAATGCTTAGAAAACAGTGTAACCCTAGATATAAGAACAGTATGAGACATGTGATTATGCAGTTGCAGATGTTTTTGTGTTGCAGAGGATCAAATGTGGATAGGCCTTCTGCTGTAGATAGAAACAGATTCCAAGAATCACATACATGTGCTGAAATTGCCCAGAAGGGAGCAATGCTCTAAAACATCACATCAACTTGTGAGAAATGTATATTTGGAATCTCCTTTTATTGAGATCCAGTCACATAAGTGAAAATATAATTGGTCGCCTAGTTTGTGATGCATTAAAAAAATCCAATAATTTATGTGACAAGTATTTTTTTATTTAAATTATATTGCATAGCTTAAATATATTTGTTTGTGATTGATATATTTTATGAGGTATTAAATATCATCGAGGTTTGCACAGACCTCAAAAGTAGACTATATAAAAATTGTCGTTTTATATTTACTATATCGTTGACTAAGTTTGGATACAGTACTGCAATAAACCCCTGTTCCAACAGAACATATGCAAGAGCAATGTTTGTGAACACCCCAGAAACATCACCCAAATAATTGTTTTCTTGTCCCAAAACCTGTTTAAAGAGAACTGGAATTGCTATGGGTAAATCACGAAATATGTTCTTTGTGGGTATGTTAAAGCCACAGGACCCAGTCATTGTGAGACAATAGATCTAATCTTAATTAGTGTAGTGCATCAAATATTTATTTTATTTTTTTTATTTTTACTATTTTCTATGGAAGATTTATTTTGAAAAATACTCGTTTACATAGGGCTGTCACTTTCCTGAACTGATTCAGATTCATAGAAACAGCAAACCAGTTTTATCAGATTTATTTAATTTGATAAAACTACCATTATTTACTAGTTCAGAGAGGAAACCAACATAATGCAACTGGACTAACAGTATTTTTGCACACAATATACAAAAAAAATCTATATGTGCTTGTAAAAACAATTAATAGAACCCCATATAATGCTGTAGAGACTATAGCAAACCAATAGGTTGCACTCAATCCCGATGTCTTATATCATTGCGTTTTCGAAAGCACTAGTGCCTCTGTGATCAAACCGTCGATGATAGCACAGTAAACTGGTATGAGTGGGCAGGGCCATAGCAATGAAAGGATGAAATGAAATTAAAAATATCAATATTAAGATTAGACTGAATGAGCTGATGATTCGGGAATAACCTGAATAGCGGAAAATATATCTGAACCTGGACATTAAGAGATTGGCGACCGTTACTTCATTGGTATAATTGTACAAAAAAGGGTTGGCAGATTTGTTTTTTTTTTTTTTTTTGTAACCAAGCGGGGAACATTGGTTGCAACTAAAAGTTGCAACCAATAGAAAGCAGGGACTTTTCTCGAATGGTAGTTTTATAACGTATTAAGAATCAATCGGGGATGTTTTGAATTGAATCAATTTAAATTGGTGAATTGATTATTTGAACACAAACCTAAAATTAGATTCACTTTTGGAATGTAGCTTTGTTTAAATCAATGAATACCTGAAAATATCAAACTCTTTAAATTATTTTTGGGATAATATGGAATATTATCCATTCTATGATGAACATTGCTGTCTTCTTCTACTAAGACATTCCAAGGCTTGCAACAATTTTTTGCCTAGAAGCTTTGGGAAGATGGGCACTTGTAAATCGTTTTTGGATGGGCTAGTATGCTGTTCAAACTCCTTGGTATCAATGGCATGTGTTCTGGGCATTCTGGAGAAGGAAACCGGAGACACACACATTTTCAGAATTCCAGCCTACTGTACTGCAGTGTAAGACTGCCTGAAGAATGTGTCCCTTCCCAGAGGGTGTTTATAAAACCTCCAAATGCTAGTCAACACCCTCTGAGTCTGGACTTGCAAACTTGGCTTTGCATTCATCTAATGTATGAGATCTTCAGTACATCCCACATGACAGATGTTCTTTGTTGGGATCTCATGCAGAAAACAATTATGTGTCATTTGTATTTGGAGGTGTTTTTATATATCTGTTTATGTTAGATTGCTCTCCACTGAAGCCAAGCTGAGAAATGAAAGCAGTGTTTTTTTTTCTCTCTCCTGTGGTGATTGAAGCATAATTGCAGTGTAATCCTGGCTCTAGTCCGAGGGCTTAACTTCTGAAAAAAAAGACAAGATAATGCCAGCTGTTTGCTGTTGCACAGATGTTGGAGAGAACACTTTAAAACTCACTCTCTCACATTTTCAGTTTGGCTGTTTGAGTGCAAGCATGATGAGAACACATGCGTCCAGATATCGGACTAGTGCAAAATCATTATACATGCTTGGTTTTTGTGTGATGAATGCATTTGGGTTAATGTGTAAATGAGAAATATATTGGTAATTTTAATTGTTTTAGTAGGTTATAATATAAACCCAGTTCGAATATACTTTAAGTGGACCTGTGACATGGGTTATAATAGGGGTGGGCGATATCTCGATATTTAAAATATATCGAGATATTTTTTAAACTCGATATGAATTCTGGCATATCGTATATATCGATATAATGTCTTATTTTTAATTTTCGCCACTTTGCTTGTGTGCCTTTTCTGTGCTGCGCTCGTCCGCGCCTCCTTGCTTTTGTTCCCCCTCTCCTTGCCTGTCGTCTAAATCAACATGGCGGCGCCCGCAACCAGCCCGGAGGCTACAGAACTTGTTGCAAAAAAAGAACAGCTGGCTCCATTATATGGAAATACTTTGGTTTTAAGTCGTCAGACGAACAACAGACAGATGTCTACTGCCGTGAATGCCGTGAAAGTTGCTGCCAACCAAAGCTCAACTAATCTCCACAATTCTATAACGCGGAGTGTAGAATATGAAAGACAGAGCGGAGAGCGCAAGGTGGTGTAGCATCACAGAGTCCGTGGCATTTCACATAGCGGTGGACATGGCACCCATATCCGTCATTGAACAACGTGGCTTTAAACGTATGCTAAAAACACTTGATTCCAGTCAGATACAGTTTACCCAGTCGTCATTACTTTTCGAGACAGGAACTCCCGCGACTGTACACTACAGAGAGAGCGTGGCTTGCTGCTGAATTGGAAAAGATTACTTACAACAGAGGTCCTGCAAAGATGAGCTTGAGTTTAGTTGTTTTATTTTTGAATGAAAAGAAGGCAATGTGTATTATTTTACAGTTAAATTATTATTTATGTTATCAGGGATTTTGTTTATATCCTAAATGTTACAGGAGCACTTTGTTCCTATGCACTGCCTGTTTTTTAGTTGTTTTATTTTTGAATGAAAAGGCAATATGTATACAAGGATTTCTGAAAGAAAATTTGCAGAAGCACCTCTGAGCTTCAATAAAAAACGACTTTGACATTTGTATTATTTTTTTTTTTTGCAGTAGGGTTTTTTTTTTGGGGGGGGGGGGGGTTATAAATCCTGTAAAGATATCGAGATATATATCGTATATCGAGATATAGCAAAATATATCGAGATATATTTTTTGCTTCATATCGCCCAGCCCTAGGTTATAATTTTCATTGCCCCGTCAGACCTGCCCTCACTAACATTGAACGAATATTCACAGCGAAATCGTGAATAAAGTATTGTAATAGAGTTCCAAATCAAACATATAAATTCCATGTATGTTTAAATATTAAAAGTCCAAACTAAATAGAAATTATTAAATCAAATGTTTTTAAAGAGAGTTGACCGAAGGTATTTGTGTGCACATGGGCACAACCGGTCTGCAGTGTCATTGAGGATTCCTTTAAGTGACATCCGTCCATTCATTATTGTTAGTAAAATAACTGTACATTTTGTATTTAATTTCAATTTCATTTAAAGCAAAGTAACAATTTAACTAAAATGTATAATTTAATATTATTACTGCGCTATTATCATTATTATTATTATTAGTTTGTTTTTAACATTTTCTTTGTTATCTGCAGATTTACATTAAGTAGGAGTATCAAAACTATATAAATTGTAAGTCTGGAATTTTGTTTTTGCCATATCGTCAAGCCCTATTATATAGCTAGGAATATTATTTTTGTCTTGTCTTTAAACCTTTATCATAAAAACTGTTTTTTAATGCTGCCATATATTCTAAATGTGTAATTGAATTAAATTCCATTTAACTATTAGTAACGTTGGGTTTCAGAACTGTCCTTGCAAAACCAGCACTTTACTGAGTGAACCATTGTGCTTTTTACATGTTGCTAATTGCTAAATGGTTAGATTTTTTTAACCTTTGTCCAGGAAAAGAGTTGGAAAGAGTTATAGTAAACTAGTGGAGACATCAGTCTTCAGAATTTAACATGTGTTTCTGGTCAGCAATGCTAGGGCTTTGAATTTTTCAAATTAGAGTCATGGAAAACAAACCAGAGGCAGATGTGATGTTCTTTGACTGTGTACCTTCAAATGTTGGGGTTACAAGGGGTGTTGGGGGGGCAGAGTTTACTGTATATTTTTCAGTTACAGTTTAATGTTCCTAACAGCTCATAAATTCCACCTGCTGCGACGCCAGCGAGGCTTGATGAGGGGAAGTGATGTGACCGCTCAGACCCGTGTGGGATATTGCTTTTCCCTGACTCCTGCCCTTTTTCCTTTAGCTCCACTTGTCCCAAATGAGAGTGAGAGAAATGGGTTTAATGTCTGGATGTAGGTCTTGGTCAAGTTCCTTGTCACGGATCGCTTTTGTGAAAATGTAATTAATAGAAGGTCCATTTAGATTTATTTCATTGATATGCACTCAGAGCAGCTTCATAATGGGGAATAAAACAATAGAAAGTAATATTAATAATGTAAAAGTTTTTTTTTTCTCTCTGATTTCTTTAGTCGTTTCCATTCAAATCACAGATCAACAAATTGGAAACACCATTGAATCATGTTCTAACTGCAATACCTTTAGGATATTCACTCATAGCTTTTCATGTTGAGAGTCAGCAGTGATGAGCTAAAGGCACTGACCTGTGCATTAATTGCCCCAAACAAGGTGTGAACGAATCAGACATTGAACAGATGAGTCATCAAATCACAATGGTATAGAGCACAGGGATTTACTTGTGATTTTTGAGAACACAAGTAGGACATTAATCAACAAACTTTACAGTAAATTAATATCAACACATATTTGACAATAGAGAGCTCATATTGTTTTTAGTACAGAAAATTGTACATTTCCTTAAACACAGATCAGTAAACAATAGGATTAGGCTCTCGGGAGGTGAAAAAATGTCGGCTGGCATCTGCAGTCACACTAAAAACTTCAGTGGAGCAGAAGTGATCAGTTATTATTTATAAGAATGATATATCCGTTGAAGCAAAGCACCACTGATAATCTAATTACACTAATGAGCTCATTTCACTGGGCTTGAAGGGATTATAATAGGGCCAATGATGAAGCGACACTTATCTATATTTATCTGTAGTTTTGTACACTAAAATGTTTGTGGGCACATTTCGTTCATGTTGAAATTTTACAAACTTTCATAATGCCTTTAGAGTTAGGAAAATTCAAATTCATATAAAACAGGTTAAATTCATATAAAACGTAATTCATTATACAATGTTCATGTGTAGCCTGTGTACAATTTACATAAAAGCTAGACTGCTGTGTTTCACTGGGTGGACTTCCGTTTGGTGACGTATTTGGTTTGGTTGTAGGGATGTAACGGTATCAAAACTTCACGGTACGGTAATACCTCGGTATGAATGGCACGGTACGGTATTTATTGAATCATTTACAGGAAAAAAGTGCCAGAAGTGTTTATTAAACAGTTTACATGAACACTGTACATATCAATGGCATACAAATTGGCCATCTATCTGTAAACTTTGAAACAGGAACTTCAATAGCTCTGAGTAGCTCGTGAAGTCCACCCATCTGTGGTGATTGAGATGCACTCTGCTTGTGCATCTTAGAGGCTCTGTGCAACTTTCGCCTTTGTCTCTTTGTAAAGAGCTGGTAAAATAGTTGACTAAAGTGTGGCCGCGACGGGATTTCTAACCTCTTAAAACCTACATTATCTACCACCGAAAAGGGCCGTAGGTCTTTGGCTATATATTCACCAATACATCTTGTGATTTCTTGTGCTCTCACACTGTCGTGGGGGAGTGAAGCTGTAAACGCTTCTTTTATAGTCTTTTGGCCCGACTGGATTTTGCTCCTCGTATCTTCACATAACTTTTCGGGGGAATGATTTAACAAATGGCTCCTCATGTTAGTCGTATTCCCCGACTTGTATTTCACCACAGTCTGGCAGTGCATGCATACCGTATTTTGTTTGTCTGTCACCTTTTCTCCTTTCTTTTCAGAGAGAAACCGAAATGCTTCCACTCATCCGATTTAAAACCCGCTTTAGATTCGACCATTTCCATCTCTTTTCTTTCGCCGCTACTAGCAGCACCTGCCATTTCCGCATTACTGTATCTGTAGAGACAACAGACCGCAAAGGATGATGGCCACGCTTAGGCTGATGGGAAATGTAGTTTCCGCTACTTGCAGTTCGCTCCTAAGCAAACTTTTCTCAGAAGACCTATCGTTTTATCGAGTCAGGCGACCTCGGTATTATTGAAAAAATTTGCTATTGCGGTACGACGGTATTTACAATACCGTTACATCCCTATTTGGTTGTGATTTTCTGTCTTAGTGAACCCCATTTTCACTGTCCACACTTACTGTAGCTGCAGAGCATTTTAAAAACGTGTCAAGTTGTGCACTTACATGAAAACAATGCTGTGTTTACAGTGAAATCCAGTAGAAATTTACCTGTTTTCAAAATAGCTGGGTACGTGTGGAAAGGGTCTGAGTCTTTTGGTTTGTGTTGGTGTTTGCTTTGCTCATGGTGAAGATGCTGTGATATGAATGTAATGCTCTTCTACTGAACTGACCAATCACAGGGCTTTTGGTATGCTTCTGTGCTGCATAAAGTTACCATTTTCAGAAGGTGCACATCAGGCTCCTGAGTAGGGAGGTGCAGTTATCTACTCAAGAGCATATACAAAGCATAAAAAACACCACCGTTTGTCTAATGCAAAGATTAAGTGCATGATTAAATTGATGTCAAAAAGTAATAAAGTTGAGTGTTTTGGGTTTTTAAGTTGAAGGTGATTCATTTATGTTATTGGCAATGGACGCCAATCCATCATCTGGTGATGGAAATGGTTTTAACATTTTTTGTGACGATAATCATATTCGTATATTGGATAATTGAATTAATCCCATTAAAACAGATGAAGTTGTTCTGGTTAAAATCAGTGTGTCATTAGCACTAATGAACAGTGCTTAATCTACTGCACAGTACTAGATTTTTCTGCTATTGCGATTTGATTCAACTGTGAGAAGCTTCAAACCCTACATGCTTCAGTTTCTCATATAGTGTGCTTCCTTTGTACTGCTGCAGTGTCTCTTGCTGAGTACATCTTGCATGCTTCCCTGTCCAGAGAAACTGTGCCTTAAACAACTCACCCTCCCCCAGGTTTGGCCAAAAAAAAAAAAAACAACAAGAAAAAAAAAGAAATCTCCAAATTAAAGTGAGCAGAAAGAACTGTACTGAACGTACTGTACTGTCCTGGGGCCCTCACTTCACTAAAGTGTGCAGCAATGCAATATACACACATGCTAGAGTGTTTCTGGCTCTTGATGCAGGTTTGTATACTTAAGCCTACTCCACACATCATTGATTTCTCTGACCTCTGCAATATGCCACTCCTGCATCAATGGATGGTTTCCTGGAAGGAAAAAATAAAGAAAGAAAATATCCATCTGCGAAAATGTGAATAACTCCCCAATTTCTTTTGCTCTCCTTCATTGCAAGGCTGCTAGGTTTTCCTACAGCCTCTTAGTTGGGGACTTAAGGTAAATAGAGCAGGAGAAAAGTGAATGCATTATTTCTTGACACTTGCTTCGCACACACAGCACTGCTCACAAGATTTTTGAAAAGGCTGGTTTCATATAGCGTAGTCTACGTCTATATGACATTTTGTAGAGATGAAGCAGGAACTGAGAAAACAAAAAGGGCTGGATCATATAAGAGCTGATGACACAATAAAGCAATAGCAAATGTTTCAAGACTCAAAATGTTTTTCTTTTTTTTAACTACTGCTATTACAGAGAGAAACAAAGTTGCTTGAGTTAAGATTCTCTTTCATCGCCTTCTCCTCATAGGGATGTGCTATATCAGGGCCTACCAAAGTCCAGACTCTGTGGATTGAGGCGCTAGTGTAGGCTATAGTCCTTCTGTGAGAATAAAACAGTGCTAAGCATAAATGAGTACATCACCTTTAAACACGAAGTTTAAATAGTGAAACTATTGAACAAAAAGAACAATTTCACCACGCTTCATGAGTTTTATTATACATCACAGTAGCCAATTTTCATTGAAATCCTCACCATAAAGATTTAAATCCATTATTTCCATATACAGTGGTACCCCAAGATACGAAACTAATCCGTTCTAGGGTGATCTTCGTATCTCAAACAATTCGTTTCTCGAAGCAAGTTTTACATGTAAAAGGCATAATTCGTGCAACGGCTCTCAGAAATAACAGTATAAGTAGAAGGAAAAATGAAAAACCAGAGAAAAAGAAACGTTTCTTCAATCCTTAAATCTACACATTGTTAATGTAATACATAATAATAAAGCACACGCAAAATACGTAATATGTGCACAAATGTGAAATGTGTCGGAGGAGGTGGACTAACTTGCGTTACAGAACAGCACTTTCCACATTATAAAGTTTTTTTTTTTTTTTTACACCTTTTTTTACACCTTGACCCTAACATTTGTTGTAGTACATTTTTGGTAATCTATACATAATGTTTCACTCGATTTAAAACTGATTTAAAGTGTTGTAAGGCGTATCACCCCTTAAAGCACACTTTCTTCAAAGGGAGATAGGAGCGCAAGGACGCGGAAGCGCAGCGGGACGTGAGACAAACACGTGGAAAATAAAGCAGAAATGCTTGTTATTGTTTGTATCTCGAATTTTTCTTCGTAAAAAAATTTCCAGCGAAACCTTTCATGTCTCGAACATTTCGTAAATCGAAGCATTCGTATCTCAGGGTACCACTGTACTGTGATCTTTGTCTGATCACTCCAGAGTTCCACTAGTCGTAGCAAATTCTAGTTGAGTCCTCGCAATTCTACACTTCCTATTTTTTCTGAATGGGCTTTAGGAGAGGTTTCCTTCATGGATGAAACCCAGGCATGCCATTCCTCTACATGTGCACGTATGGTTTCACAGGAAATGGTGATTCCAGATTGGCTTTCTACTGCTTTAGCAAACTGCAGTGAACTTGCATAACGATTTTCTTCAGCCCATCTCATGAGAAGACGCTCCTGTTTAGATGTTAACACAGCACAACCAAATCAGTGTCTTTTGATTTCTATGAGGATTAGACATGGATTCTCTGTACCAAGGTGTAAATATCTAAACTAAAAAGAACACATTACATTTCAGTGAGAGTGAGAGTGTGAGTGAGAGCATGGGCATTGCATGGTGTGGTACTTTTTGAACACTCTGAAGCCTTAGCTATTTGTGTAGCGGTAAGACCAGATTTCACACTGCTTTGCTACCCACATTGTGCAGCTGATATGATGTAATGGTAAATACCACACTAATACTATATTTGCCATATGCTCATTTGAAAGAGTCATCATGAGTGCTTCTAATGTCATCTCACTGGATGTTTTATCCAGCATCATTATAAAACGAAAGTCATCAGTTCTTATATTATTTGTACGGTAGATCATGAGTGTATGTGTGTACTGTCTGCTAATTTACCACCTCTTAGTACCTTTGCATTTGTGTACTGTGGGTTTGAACTTCCTTAGCCGGTAGGTTTGTATGTGAGCATGAGAGAAACTTCCTCTGTGTGGTAAATAAGAGGATTAGACATGGATAGTGAGGCTTCCTGTGGTGCCTTCAGCGTTGGAGATACACACACTGCAATGACGGGCAGCTTTTGTGTTTTTAACTTCATGAAACCCACACTGCATCTGTAGTCAATCATGTCTCTGTCATTATATAATTAAAAGAGTACAGTGAAATAGAGTAAAGCGTATAGGAGAAAATGTGGTAATGAAGAGTGCAGGGTGAAATGGAACATGTTGAACATTGAACATGTTGTTTACCTGGACACATATTCTACTCTTTTAGTGTCTTTTATCAGCAGCCTACCTAGACCATCTCACGTGTAAATTACCAAAGCCCTCTTGTTACCTGTTACCACTTTTTGTAGGGCTGCTCGATTAAACAATAAAGGATTGTTCCTGTAATTAAACCTCCCACACGAACAAAACATTTTCAAGCGTCAGAGAGGTGTTACATGTGGCATAAATTGCTTGTTGGTTCACTGTCCGTTTTAAAACTTGTTTTTATTTTGTCGAGGTGTTGTGCAAGATGTGCTGGATGCCCACGCACCACTTATACTCCATCTAAACATGTGTCTCAGAAAATGAACTAGACCCTCTAACATTTAAAATCAAGCATTCACTTACAACCAGTTGCCCTTTCGAGAGATTTTTCGCCATACGCATCAACTTTTTGCCTATACCTCATTTTTCATTACATTTGTTTAATTGTAAAGACAAAAGTATGTCTGAGGTTGAGTGGCATTTCTCCCCCTGAACCCTTCACCCACACCTTAGCCCATTTCCCTACATCTATCTCTTGAATCCAAGGTCTAGAGCAGAGGTGGGCAAAGAGGGCTGCAGCCATGCATAGCAACCTTCATAAACACACCAGTTTCTGCTAATTAAGCTCTTCTTGGCTTGATTAAAGCTGTTAGCATTTGTACTGAAGCAGGGCTGGAACAAAAACCAGGAGGAACCCCGGCCCACCAGGAATGATTTGCACACCCCTGATCTAGAGGAAGGACTTAAAATATGAATCTGGAAGTACTTTATGGAGCGTATACATCAGCCAAATCGTTCAGAAGAATGCATTAGCCCTGTTAGTTAAAAAACAATGCTTTCGATAGACACAATGTATGCAAAATGGAAACAACACAGGGGAAACTCTGGGCTACCAAGCTGGCCAATCACAGTACTTGTAGTCTACATCATATGCTCTCACGGAGGTATCATGGGTTTTAAATCTGCTCAAAATCTCACAGCATTCTTCAATGTATCTCAAATATAGTTGTGTTGCACTGCTTCAAAGTCTTGACCCAAGGACTGTTGGTGGAGATATTTGTGTAATGATAATAATTTGCCGAATTAATTTAGACTCCATATAAACCATCACTCCACACCATTTTTGTTCATTTGGAAGATGAAGGATATTCGACCATGAAAATAAGAGCTGCTTTCCAGCGAATCTCTGCAAACTCCCAGCTCGTAACAAGCCCCTGGTTATTTCTAATTTTGGTGGCAAGCGAATGAGGCGAGATGGTAAACCGCTCTCATCTACCTTCAACTGAAGTGCCCTTGATCAAGACAATGAACACAAAATTGCTCCTGCGTATGGCAGCAATGGTTTTTCAAGGCTTCATGTGTGTGTTCACTGTATCTGTGCTGGTATATCATATAATTTATATATGCAAAGCCTCTTGAGTTGCTTGTGGCATTTTTTGCACTGACAGGCCTCCTATAGCCTTAACTGCCCTGAATTATTTATTTAAAACTAATTATTATTTTTGATATTTATATTTTTTTAGTGTATGGAAAAGTACCGGTAAATGAGTGTTAGAGGTAATGTTCACCCCAAGCCTATAAATAAGTCTGATGGGAATGACCGGACATCAGAAGACACTGTGTTAATCCACAGAAGGAAATAATTTAGGCTGTGCTATGTTTTGTTTCATAATGAATTAGGAGTTTCCCCCTGAGAGGTTCTTTTTGAAGTTCATGGCATCTGTTCTTGATTTCTTTTTTTTAAATCCTGGAGGTTTAACTAAATATTCTGTATTTATGTGGACAGGACAGCACCAGGGAAATCAATGCACGTCACAAATAAAACGTGCATTTCTGAGAGCAAGAATGTTGTTTACTTTTATTTTTATGTAGTAGTTTAGGAGAATCTGAGTTTTGGTCCCTTTGGTGTTGGCATTTTGCAGTCATTGTCTTTGTGTTGATTGTCCTCAAGCAGTTCAAACTGTTTTGAGCTTATAAGACCATCCCTTTGAGTCGAGACAAAGCTATAAACACACACACATAATATATACATTTTATTTTATGTTTTTACCCTGATCAAAGGTGGTGTTTTGACATTGTTCACCAAATAAGCTAGCATTGTTTTTCTTCATTCATCTTATTTAAGTTTTCTTCATTAAGTTTCTATTTCATCCTTGTTTGTCTTACCTTTTCTTTAAGCAACCTTCACAAAGTTGTGTTTGTTTTTCAAGAAAAGCATGACTACCCATCGAGGTGCTGTGAAGACCATGGTTAAGTCATTTTCTTGATAGTGTTTAGGCCTCTGCACAGTTTCGTATGACAACATGCCTTGATAGAAAACCATGGGTGCCAGCGGAACATCACAAATCTGTCCGAATGAGCGGTGCCAACAATAAAGAGAGAAAAAATCATGGACGTTGAGCAGCTTATACTGTTAGTGGCTGATCACTGGGAGCAGTTCGAAAAACTAAAGATTACAAAAATGTGGAGAAAAAAATTAGCATTTGTGGTGCGCTATTGTAAAACCCGATCTTAAGGCAGGGAGCACCATTGCTTTACTATTTCGTAGAGCACCCTTACGAGGGTTTGATTAGTGCAAATTCATATAAAATAAAAAACAAAAAACAACTCTGTGTTTGCAGTCAACTTTATTGAAAAAATTCCCTTTGGCAATAGTTTTTAGCTCTATTTGATTACAGGTGCTGCATTTATATGTGGACTAATGGTAAAACTAGCTACTAAAACCCTGTGGTGAGGAGTGCCAAAACACACATTCGTATCTGCTGTGTAATTAGTCATTATTCATGATGACCTACAGGAGTCCTTTCATTGACATCCTTTTGAAATCAACCGATGAGAAGATGAACTGTAATGAGCTTCCAGATTACATCAGGAAAAGCTTGATCCTTTATCGACTTCATTTTAGAGAGAACAGATCAGATCAGATCGGATGATGTATTATTCATGTTTTTTTTGTCACAACATAGTCAGTATGTCAAAAAATAAATAAATGAAATCAATGTGGACAGCTTAAAGAAAAACAGAATTTATTGAGCTCATTAATTGTCAATCACTTGTGGCAGATGTACAGTTGAAGTGGCATCAATTAACGCTGAGCTGGAGTGAAAGTGTTTGTTTTGTGCATCCTCTCTGTTGGTAGCAGAATCTAAACAGGGCTGGATTGGCCCATGCAGCTTCCTCCCTCTCTGAAACATGTTGATGTGTTGTTTAAGCAGCTAATTAGTTTGATAATGAATCACTTACCATGATGCTCTTTGAGACACCTGCTACTGCTGGTGTTGTTGCTCCATCTGGATTGAAGAAGAAACATCCCCTTCTCTGTAGGGAATAAAATATTCAGACAAGTCTAAATAGCATGGTGAATATTTGCATTTAAAGCAACTCAAACTCGTACATTATGTGCCATTTGTACGTGCATTCTTGGTAAAGGTAAATTACAAAATCTTAATGTAAAAAAATAAAAATAAAAATAAAAAACATAAAAAAAATTGTAATGTAATCATATGGATGAAAATCAATCAATCAATCAATCAATCAATCAATCAATCAATCAATCAATCAATCAATCAATCAATCAATCAATCAATCTAATTTATTTGTAAAACATATATGTAAAGCATATATTATTTAAGAGTTATTAACTTACTAAAATATAGATTCAGTATGTAGGTCTACCTGATTTGGCATCATCATTATATATATATATATATATAT